>JARWLC010000011.1:51883923-52472220 GCA_033318265.1 Phyllotis vaccarum | reverse complement strand
CTATTCCTTTAAGGACTCAGCCTATTTCTTTAAGGACTCTGACTCTCCTCCCTCCCCTCCCCTCCCCTCCCCCTCCCCTCCCCCTCCCCTCCCCCTCCCCCTCCCCCTCCCCTCCCCTCCCCCCGCCTCCCCTCCCCTCCCCTCCCCTCCCCCTCCCCTCCCCTCCCCTCCCCTCCCCTCCCTCTCTCTCCTCTCTTTCTCTGTGTGAAAGAGAGAACTTTTTTTCCCCCCAACAAAAAAAGCAGTTCGTCAAGGTTTCAAAAATAAGTGTTGCTTATATGTCCCCTTCAAGACAAAAAAATTCAGCTCTTCAGATTGCAAATGAGCATAAAAGCCCACAGCTCCTGGGAAATGAATTTTGAGTGCTTCCCCCTTACAAGTCCCTCCCACCTTTAGACACGCTTGGAGAAGAACTAACCCGAGAATTTTCTTTCTTCCCATACATGACATGGACTGGTGCCTTCATTTTCACTGATAATTGAAAGAGATATGGTCTTCAACTTTTCTGGCCACCCCTGGATGGGCTTCCTTCTCCTGTCTGCCTCTCAGAACTCTAGTACCTGTATTAGGAAGGTATTTTGTTTTGCCACATGTGTACATTATGACTATTTGCCACTATTTTCCCAGAGTGCATTCCTTTATCTTAATGAAATGGAGTGGACTATTAAATATCATTTTCAAAGATGGATACAATCTTTCTCTCCCCAAATCCTTAGAAGCCACTGTCCTTAATTACTAGAAACAAATGACATTTTGTTTGCTTTTGTGTACAATCTCCATTTTCTCATTTTGTAACTGAGAAAGTCAGTTACAAAATGCAAAGTAGCATTCTCTCCCAAAGTCGTATACATTCTTAATATAAACACACACAGAAGGGGATACTGGGGTTTTAGATAGAAATGGGAGATGGAGTCCAGGTGGGCAAAAGCTGGATATTTGTTATCACCACATTTGATACTGGAAATAGATACACATTTGCACATGCATATACATGGGTGTTCTATCATGATTTGGGGGGAAAAATATGTCCAGAGCACAATGCATCAATGTATCAAAAGTTTATCTAGGCTAACCTTACCATCAATAAGACTAAAGTTGTAAATATGTGACAGGCCTTCTTGGATTTTTCTCTCTCTCAGAGATCCACACCTTGCCTGTGCCTAATGTCAGTTTCAAGGCTTGTAGTAGAGCAGGGTTTAAAGGTAGAAGTGTTGGGTTACCCTGCTGGAGCAGAGTTTGAAGGAATGATCTTCACTAATGACCAAGAGCATCCGGGAAAAATGTGATCCCCGAACCCTGTGGACGCAGAAGGCAGAGGCTGCTATTGTGTGCTTCGTTTTGAAGGTCAGGAGGCATATGAAGACAATAAAAAATTAAAGTGCTACATAAAACAGTAAGCAATGGGATTAAGGAATACGATCTTGTACTTTTAGGCCTATGAAACCAGAGAACACTGGAGTTCATGCAGTGTTTTGTTTTATATATTTATTTAATTCTTAGACATAGACACTTGGATGTCAGCAAAAGTGAAATCAAAAACAAAACCAATTATGTGTTCAAGTAATTACTAGAATTTAAATTAACCTTGTCAGCTGTCATTGTTACTGCGTCGAGGAAGAAACAGCTTGCCCATGACTCTTCCTTTTACAGAAAAGTGTTTTACTCACTCTTGTAAAAATGGGGTAGGCTAGCCCAAACTCATTGCTATGGAAGTGCTAGAGTCTCAGAATTTACCAGAATGAAGCAATTCACCGAAAATCCGGATGCCTTGGTGATCAAAGGACATGTATACACCCATGCTCCTGAAAGATCTGCAGGGCTGTCTTGAGGGACCCTTCCAAGGGTTCATCAGACCCTTGCTGAACACCTAGCATCCAGTGTCCCCGTGTTAAGAGTTCCTAAGCATACTGTACACTGTTCAGCCTGTGAGTCCTCTGAGGACTCTATCCTTCTTTATCTAAGGCTCAGACATAGAGGAACACGTGTTCCCACGCCCTGCTTTCCTCTACATGTTAGAGGGTGGTCACAGGAGACACCTGAATTCTTTCAGGGCACTGGCTAGAATGTCCCATGCTCCAGAGTGAGCTAGGGAAATACAATTCAAGTTTAAGGCTGTTCTTACCAGGCACATGCGCACATTTATCTGTGCCAGGTTGCTGATGTGCATCTAGGAAACACTGACAACTTCTTGGTGTAAACTCGGTCTTTGAAAAGGAAAATAAGAATGAGACTTTACATATTGAATGTGAATGGACAGATGTGTTCATCCAAAAATGCCTTATTTCTTAAGGCATTAGACGTAGGTGAATTTTTCAAAGCATTTCTTCTATTAAAGCCAGAGAAAAAATAAGGAAGGGCTAAATTTTGGTGGACGCTACCAATCTGCACTCAATTTATCTCAGCTTAATATTTTCATATTATTGAATAACTGTAGAAGTTTTAATATATTAAGTCTATGATACATGCTGTGTAGTCTCTACGAAAATTATAGTTAAGTCCTGAGGACTGTGTTCTGGCATCTAACAAGTGGACAGTGTTAGAATTTATTGCTAATTTTGGCCAGCGTTTATTCCCTAATCTCTGCTTTATCCTTTTGTTCACGGACAATCTCTTTGGGGGCAGTTGTTTATTTTTCATTTTAACGAAGTTGTGTTTATCAATCTATTCTCTTAGGAAGCTAAGCCATTTTTCCTAATGCAAGGTGAAGAGGCTTCTCCGCTATGCTTTCCGCTAAGTGTCCAATATTTCCTGGGCGGGTCTGCTCTTATGGCACGTGACTTCTGAACACACAGAGGGTCATATGATCGGAAGGACCCCTGAGAGCTACAGCGTTCTTCCATTGCCATCCTGAAATTCTTAGCCATCGTTTTATTTATTTATTTATTTATTTTTGTTTTTGAGACAGAGTCTTGTGTAGCCGAGGCTTGCCTTAAACTCACCATATGGCAGAGGCTAGACTTGAGCTCCTGATTCTCCGTCTGTGTGTATCTGTGCATCACTATGCCTGGCTTTTATAATGCAATATTTGAACAAGGGGAAGTGAGTTTTAATTTTGTCATTGGAGTCCACAAATTAGGTGGCTGGTCATTGTTTTCTGATTGTGTTTAAGTCTGTTACCTTTTCCTACTTCATATGTGGTACAAGTTAATGACTGATGTCAACACTTACGCATTTTGGTTCAATTGTTCTAGCTAAAGAGACCACCATCCTTTTGTTCCTGATTGCCTTGACACCTCTTTCAAGTCAGCTGAAGACACATGTTGTTACCTAGCCTTGAAACCTAATTGTTTTCATACCATGACCACATTGTCTTGATGAGGGTAGCTTTTGGATGAAAACATTAGCTGGAAAGCAGCTAGTGCTGGACAATATGATCTTCTAGTGGATTTTGGTTTGGGGCTGTCCTGGCTGGGTACATTGCATTTCCACGTGACTGTAGGAATTCCTTTATTGAAGTAATTTCCAGAAGATTTGCATAAAAAACATGCAAGGACTGAAAATAACTCAGAAGTAGGTGGAGTACTTGCCTCTCATGAATAACACACACACACACACACACACACATACACAAACACACACACATCAGGAAAAGTAAGTGCCCTCAAAGCTCAATAATAAGAACCTACTAAGTGTTGGGAATATGCAGATAAACTGGAACTATCAGTCACTGCAGGTGGGGATGTGAGCATGTGGGAGAAGTATGGATATGTCTGTCATTTCCCTCACTCTGTACCATGTTGATATGAGTCAGTTATCACAGCTATAACCAAGTGCTGAGAAGCTACAGTCCCAAACAGGCACAGGACAGATATTGACTGACTGTAACAGCTAGCCACTTGCTGTAAATGAATTATGCTAAAACCCACATCTTCTCCTAAAGTCTCGGACTTTAAAGCCTTCCACGACATGATTCAAGGTGCTGAGACCAACAGGAGCATTTGAAAGGCCTTCCTTTTGTGCAATTGCTAGATCCATGCTCTGCCTCCATGATCCACTCTAGCTGTAGCCTTTGCTGTCTAGATTACCTCAAATTTGTAGCTGCTGTGGGGAAACACCCAGTGGGTGGGGAAGATAAGAGGCTTCAACATGGGTCCCTAAGAGGGATCAGGAGATGAAAGGGTTTGTTCAGCAAGCTCAATGACCTGAGATTGATCCCTAGAGCCTACAGGGGAAGGACACACCACACACACACACACACACACCACACACACACACACACACACACACACACACACACACACACACACACACACACACACACTTGAAAAAGAGGCTCCATCATTTCATATTAAGGGTATTTTACCACTTGCCCCCTCTACACACTCTTCTTGGGAAGAAAGCAGAATGAAGCATTCCTTTTATGCCTTCCATAGCAAAAATTTCCAATAGGTACTATATTTTTTCACTTAAATTTTATGGTGTGATCTGTGTAAGTTCAGTGTCTCTCATCTAATAACAAAAAGATTCACAGGGAAGACTGAAAATTGACTACTCTGGATGCCCCAGAAAATGGCCAGTCAATAAACAATGGGGATAATACAGTAGGATGCTTAACACACGGGATACTCAATACCTCCTAATGTCTCTGCCATCAATGAAAGGGGCTTGGAATAGGGAAATGGTTATGGAAATGCTAAAGACATAAGTACTCTGTTAGATCCTCATCATCCCTTAACAGAGAAATTCGAGACCAGAATTATTATTATTACAGTTTAACTCATCCCAGTGGATCCTGGTATGCATCTGTCTGCTGCTTTCTTGACCCGGTTATTAATGCTTGGAAAGCCATCACCAAGTACGAAAGGCCTTTACCTCCATTTCCCTCTCTTCACAAGAAAATATAGAATACTTTCATGCTGGGAAAACTTGTACTTAAATGCATTTTAGGCACTCGGAGGGAAAAAAACGAAATAAACAGTGTTTCACAGCATATAATTAAGTAGTGAAGCTCCTCTGCCCACATCTACCTTGACTGAGAGAAAAGGTTTTTCTATTTGGCTGATATCTAGGTCAAGGTTGATAGAAGCAGATGCAATGTTCAAGAGAGTTGTAATCCCCCCCCTCCCCCGCGCCTCTGGAGAGGAACTTGGGAACATATTTTGTAGGCTATCATTGGATGTTGGGGAGGATGTAATATCAATGATCTTCATCCTCTTAGGAGGAAATAACTGTGCACAGTCAATAAGTTGTATGAAAACTCACTTGTATGTGAAATCATCAAAGCAATTAGTTTTTCCTACCAGCAAAGCATGTGTGCAGTGAGTCCCTAAGGAACTTACAGGTGAAGAGTTAGAAGTCAAGAAACTGGCTTGACTCAGCCTTATCAGCATTAATGGCTTGGCAAACAATGTTTTCAAAGCAGTGCAGTAAGAAACAGCACTTCGATAGAAAGAGATCAAATGGATAGCTTTGTGAGGGGTTTTGAATGAAAATGTCTCCTCAGGCATTTGAATACTTGGTGCCCAGTTGGTGGCACTGTTGGGGGGAGGGCGCTGTTTGCTGGGTGCATGACACCATTAGGTGTGGGTTTTGAGAGTTTATTGTCCCTTCCACTTCCAGTCCTCTCTCTGATTTGTGCATGTAGTTACTTGTGTAACCTCTTAGCTTCCTGCTACCTCTGCCCCCCACTGTGACATCCCTTTCAGAAAGCCCCCAACCCTTGGGAGCTGAAGGTCAAGATAAACTCTTCTGGTGTGATAAAATACCCTGAGCAAAATCAACAGCCAGGAGAGAGAGAGAGAACAGGAAACAGGAAACAGGAAACAGGACAAAGTTATAAGTTTTCAAAGCTGTTAGTGTCCTGCTTCCTCCAGCAAAATTCTGTTTCCTAAAGGGTCTATAACCTTGACAAACAGCACCACCACTTGGCAACCATGTGTTTAAATATATGTGACTATGGGGGACATTTTCATCAAAACTACCATATGTGTAATTCTCTGTTTACAATGTTTTAAAAATAAATAAAATTAGTGTCATTAGGGAAAAAAGTACTGTGACAAACAATATGGCAGAAATGCAAAATGTATTTTCTCTGGGCATTAAGAATAACTTGGTATTAAAGAAGTGTTTCTTTTGTTAATACCAGTTAGGAATCTGTTCCATTTTTATAAATAATCTACAATCTGAAACACACAAGATGCTTTTGCTTCTTGGCAGATGGTTAAGTGCATGATACTTGTGGCCAGTATTACCCACTAATATTTCTCCCAAACTGTCATCTTTTCTCTGGGAACAGGGTTGGAAGAATGGTAACACTTTCTTTATCCAGCTCAAAAAAAACCACAGAGATTGACATGGAAATAAAAGTCATCCTCAAGCAACTGTGCAGGAATAACCTGTCTTATTTAATTATGAAGACCAATGATATATGTGCTTAAAACCTCCAATTATGAAACTTAACTCTTCATCCCTACTTTATGGGTGCACATTGTGTGCATGTGTCTATGTCTGTGTGCACATGCGTGTATGTGGAGGCCAGGGAAATCTGTCTTCCAACTCTGTACTTTGCTTTTTTGAGGCAGTGTCTCTCACTACTCCTGAAACAGTCGGATTCAGCGAGACTGGCTAATCTGTGAGCTCCATCTCACTGTCTGCCTCCCTCAGGCTGGGAATACAGGTGTGAACCATCACATCTGTCTTTTAATGTGTGTGCTGGGGATCCAAATTCACATTCCCATATTCGTGCGGCAAGTACTCTATTGACTGAGCCACTCTCCAGCCTCACTGACATCCTCTGTTTACTCATTCCCAAAACGGTTTCAACTGAATTCAACTTAGTTCTAGTTAATCTGACACAAGCTTGTCCTGTTCATCTATTCTGTCACAGAACTGAACTAAGAAAGGAAGCAGATTTTTACTTGTTTTCAAGATGTACTTACCCTGGTAAATCTTGCTATTTAAAAAAAAACATTTAAACAAATTTGGTTATGTGATGGACTGTGTTCTGCACAGCATCACAGGCCTGGATAGGACATAGTTGGGGCAAAACCACAGCATGAGGAATGACTGCAGCTGAATGTTGAAGAGAGACTTCCTCAGTGGAAGATGTCCCAAGCAGTGGGAACAGTGCATGAAGATGCTCAGAGGAGAAGCATGAGAATTCTTGTCCTCTGCTTCAGTCTGAGCTTCAGCACTGGCTTCCTTACTATCTATAGGTGCTTTTCCTCCTCACATCAGGACAGTCCTTCCCATCGCAAGGCTTTTCCATTTGCTCTTTCTCTGATGCAGTCATCTACTGCTGCAGGCATACAGGACTTAGTGATACGGAGCCTCTTCATCAGAAAGCCCCGGCTCATTCACTCCCCGAGTATGAGCATTTAAAAACAGTGTCACTGGGTTTATATTACATCATAAAGTATACACTGTAAAAAAGTAAATACAGTCCAACATACAGATGAAAATAAAGCCCACCCATGAGACACATCTATAAATAGCCTTTGTAATTTTATTACAAAGTTTTCCAGTTTTCTATCATATGTATAAATACTATGCAAGTGACTATTATTTCTGAAATAGAAGTTTTAGTGTACAGTACTTGTAAATGTATTTTTCACTTCATATAGTGCAGAAATGTTTGCTAAATGATAGTTACTTGTTTGTGTCCTAATTTTTAGGGTTGCATCATATTCATTCTCTTACATAGATAATCATAACTTATTTAACAAGCACGACTTTGCAAATATTTCTATTGTTTCCATTCTTGCTGTGTATTCTTATCAAGTCCAATGTGCACATTTCCTCTCAATATTGCATATTACATAATGGTTCATATTTTTTGATATGCTACTGTGCAATTATTTGTGGGCTAAGTCATTCTTCTGGGTTTGGGTGTGCCCCTGGAATTCATGTGCTGGAAATTTAGTCCTCTCTCATATGTTAATGATGGGAGTGAGGCCTTTGGGAGTGACTGAATCATGAGAGCCCAGCCTTTCTGAATGGAACAATCCATTCATGGACTGAGAGAGTCCGGAGACAGTGACAGAGTGAATTAGCTGTCTTGAGGGAGGGTCTGTAATAAAAACCAGACCGGCCAGTTTTCATCAGCATCTTACCATATGAAGCACTGCTTGGGACTTTACAGAGTCCCAAGTAACAGTGTCCTGATTGGCACAGGCCCTAGAGCTTGGACTTACAAGGTCTTAGAACTATAGGAAACGAATACCTTTTCTTGATACATTTTCTCAGATGTTTTTATTACAGCAACAGGAAACAATCTCTGTGTGTGTATGCAAGTGCGTGTGTGCACATTGTGTGCCATGGTGCATGTGTTGCCTATTCAGCCAGTTCTCTCCTTCCACTGTGGGGTTTCCAGTGATCAAACCCAGGGTGTTGGGTTCAGCAACAGTTGTCTTTATTCACTAGACCACCCAGCTGGTCCAGAAAACAGTCCCTAAACAGTTGGGATTGCATATGCTCAGTCCTCCATGATGCCACAGTACTATCCTAATTTGCACAATTCCAGATTGGAGAGTGGAGAAGCAAGTAAAGCAAAGGTGACATCCATCTAAAAGACCCTTCTCAAGGTTCTCTCACTGGTGGGACTGTATCTGGCCGAGGAAGGTGATGTGGCTCAGGGTCACAGTCTCTACCTGTCCTCATCCCTGTACTGTGGATAGAAATCCCAGACCCAGGATCCTCAGCTTTTCTTCTTCCTACTTTTGTTTTAAAAATCCTTCTACCAGGGACTATAATGCATCCTGAACAAGACCTATTTTTTAGCCCAAGAAGGAAAATTTGGATTAGCGATTGTCAAGTATCTGTGCACAACACTAGCTGATAAGTGCCTGAGCTTTTCAAAGATAACACAGAAGAGAAAACGCCAGGGGCACAAGCAAGGATTCAGGGCTGACACTTGGGAAAGCCAAGTCCAAGGAGCCAAATGCATCTGTATTTGAACTGATGAGCTACTGTAACAACAGCTGCTAGATGTGGTACATTTCCTAGGTGAACACATAGAATTTACTCTGCATTCAGATATTTACACTTGGGAGTTTGGACTAAAAATTATCTAGGTCACTTCCAAATGCAGAATTCTATGACCTAACTCTATTTTTACATCACCATGCACAGTATTTTCTCTTCATTTGAGGACTTCAGCGGCTTTGCAATTTCAGATGTAGTGAAATGCTTCACTAGTTGACACTTTTAAAGATTTGTTTATTTTTATTTTATATGTATGAGTATTTGGCCTGCCTAGATGTCTGAGTAACATATGTATATCCAGGGCCCACAGAAGCCAGAAGGTGGTTTCTGATCCCCTAGGATTGGACTTAACAGACAGACGTGAGTCTTCATGTATGTGTTGGGAACCAAACTCATGTTCTTTGCAAGAACAAGTGCTCGTAACCACTGGGCTATCTCAGCAGCTCTCATATGCACTTTTAAATATGTAAGGTCACTTTAGGGCCAGCTGTCAAGAGTGAATGGGTACCTTGGTGATAAAGATGGTTGCCAGGTATCAGTGATACTAATATTTCATCTCACAAAAATGCAATGTTTATTTTAAAGCACCCAGCTTTATTCTTGTGCTCTGTGCATCCATGTTCAGTTCTGGTCTCATCTATACCATGCGAGAGAGTGGCTGCATCATTTTATTTTCTTTAGACAGTATTAGTTCCTGCCATCAAAACCATCAAACTAAGGCCTTGTATATTTAATACAGTGCTTGCAAGTGAAAACATAGAAAAACATGTAATATCTTCAGACCACAATGTCAGTTAAGTTTTTGCATGATGCCAACTCAACACAGTAAATTGGGAATTTTTTTTTTTTCTAGAAATTGACAAATAGCCCAAGTTCTTAAAAATTCAAAGGGAGGAAGGAAGGAAGGAAAGACATGAAATAAAAGAGACAAAAAAAAAAAAAAAAAAAAAAAGCAAAGTTCTGCCACTACTGTTTCGGCTGGCATGGTTCTTTATTAGTGTCTCAGTCATCATCTGAGAAGGAACCATTCTAGAGTTGGATCATCAAAATCAGCCATGATGGAGGCAGTCTAACTGCATTCTCTGAACATGGAGCCTGGCCTCTCTAACCTGTGAAGAAAAGTAGTCTCACCACCCCAGGGTCCTGTTGTATAGATGAATTCTGGATGCCTGACAATTTTTTTTTTATTGACACTAGACACTGGGAAGTTGAGTTTATACAGCTCTAAACAGGATCTGCAACAACTCCCATCATAGGCAAGGGTGTTGTATCACCAGACTCGTTCTAATTAAATCAGGGAAACAGGCAGCTTCCTCAGAACTGTGTTACATTATGACCCCAATGAACAGCCTGCTTTGTTCACTTCTGCGTCTTTTCAAACACATAAGGTATTTAATTCCTAAAGGGGCTTGACTGGTTAGAATTATCATTCATTCATTAACCTAGTCCTTCCATTTCCCCTGGAAACAGAAACTCCCATAATAAATAGCATCAATAGTAACAGCAACAACATAATGCTTTGGTCTGTCTTGTGTTTCAATACTATAATACCAAGGGCTTAATGATTTATAGTGAAAAGATACTGACTCGTACTTCTGGAAGTTCAATATCAAGGTGACAACATCAGAGTGAAGGTTTTGCTTTTATATCTGTGCCATGCCCCATGGCAGAAAGGCGAAGACCGAGGTAAAGAAAGCGGGCACCCAAGAGTGGATAAGATTAGCCCTTCCTTAAAGAAAACACTTCTAAACTAACCAACCAGTTCTGTCAATACTTAGTCTGTTATGAGAGTGGTACCCCCAACTCAAAGAGCCCTTAAACGTCCCATCTCTTGGTACTGCTGCATTTTTGAAGCTTGAATATCCAACATACTGCCTTTGGGAGACATGTTCAAGCAATAGCAAATACATATTTTGTTCTGTCAGTAGGTCCAAAGGGCCTGGTGAGATGGATGTCTTAGCAGGTAAAGATACTCTCCACCAAGCCTGGAAGCCTTGGTTTGATCCCCAGGATTTACATAGTGGAAGGAGAGAATCAACTCCACAAATCATCTTTTGAAATCTACACATTCCCACACACCTACATCTATGCATATGCATACACAAAAGTAAACAAATGCGAAATTTAAAAAAGATCATAGGAATTACACAGTGCAAACATGAGTTACTTTAATGAAATGATTCTCTTACATAATCTTAAAATCACTGGCACAGTGATGGCCTTGGAAAAATGGCAGGGGTTGAGTTGAGAGTAGGTTAAATGGTCCCCAAAAGTTATATACAATCTCCTGAGTAATTGCTTTAAATGTAAACATCTGGGTACCATCTCCAGTTGTTAAGTTTCATGTGACTAAGATAAAGTGAATTAAGGGTGACATTTAAAAAAATAAACAGTTAGGTTTAACAGTAAATATTTAACATATACATGGGGAGGTTATTAAGACTAAAATGTGGATAATTCATGACCTAATCTTTGAGAATTATTTAGGCAAAAAGTGTAGTAAGAGGTTTCTGGCCCGGTGGGCCTAGCCTCAAGTTTTAGGTCCGCAGACCCACAGATCCGCAGAGACACAAGATGCTCACAATAGTTTTAGGCTGATCGGCCTAAGGCCCAGGCATATAACTTGCTAACTCTTTACCCTTAAGCTAACCCATGATTCTTATCCTGTTCAGCCATGCAGCTTGATACCTTTTCTCAGAGCAGGATAGTTGTCCTCTGTTTCTTCTGGCTTTTCTCTGGCATTCTGCTCTGTACTTCCTGTTCCTAGAATTTTCTTAGTCTGGTAGCCCCACCTACACTTCCTGTCTGCCTTTGGCCAATCAGCACTTTTTATTAAACTCATAGGCAGGGACAATTATTTACAATGGAACAACATAATCCCCCTACAAAAAAGTTTGCAAGTCAAAATATTGTGTGTGGGAATACACTGGAGGGAACAATGTGTAGGTGAATGATGAAGTTAACGGTGAAGGTGGTGATGATGATGGTGAATGTAATGGCGACAAGAGTGATGCTAACAAGGATGATGCTAACAATACATAGTACAGTACTAGTACCTTCTGATTACTGAATGGTACCAGGCCCAATGAATCTCTTCATTTACTGACAACTGGTGGATGGATTATATCATTAACACTAGGAAGCAGCTTTACGTATACATATAATACAAAGAACATTCCAGAGAGATTATCTCAGAACAAAGACTGAGCAAAATCAGTTATCATTTTACCATTGGTAAAGCAAATGTTGGAAAGTACAAGAATTCAGTCACAGGCAGAGAAATCAACTATCTGATCTATAGGATATATAATACAGTCACATATACACATATAATATATATTAACAAATGTGTGTATTCATCCTCTTATAAATATAACTTGCTTATCATTTAGATGGGAATATTCAAGTGCATGCTAAAATTTCTTTTTCTCAAATATTTTGTTACGTCAACAAGAAAAATAACTGATACACTATGTGCTTCAGATGGCATGTTCTGGAAAATGACCTTAGCTAGAGAAGGGTTCCTGGTTCAAAGAGTGAGTTCTGCATTACTTCACTGTCCATATCTTTGGGATATGGACACATCCAGTCATTTCTTCAAAGCTTTGTGTTTCCAGTGACCCGAGAGTCGTAAAAGCCAACCCCGTGTATGTCAGCTTCCTACATGGAAGAACACATGCATGAGGAGTCCTCTCGAAAGTCTTCAAGTACAGCCTGGCAGGGTGGTGCATAGCTCCAGCCATAGCATGTAGGAGGATATGAGTTCAAGGTCAGTTTGGACTTTCTAGTTACAATCCAGTCTGGGTTATAGTCTGAGACCTTGTCTCAAAATCAACAGCAGAGACAGAAAAAACAAAAACAACCCCCCCCCCCAACAAAGTTTCTAAGTAAAAGCCCTCCCACGTTGTCTTCCTTGTGTACCTCCCTGGATTCCCGTGTAAACAGAACACGTGAGTGGATGTACCAACTGAACTCTGATTAAGACATTGCAGAGCCTGCTTGGCTCACGGGTGCTCCTGGCATTCCTCAGCCGCACAGGAGACCTGAGATCTGTAATTTAAAACTCCGCCCGATCAGCTGCCCTCTTTCATCTCCCTGGCTTTACCCAGGGAACATTCAGCTGCTTGCCAGGTGGTCTGTGAGGTCACCTGGAATTTCTTTTCACTTCCCAATGATAAGCAGAAAACAGTTCTGACAGCCACCTTGGAAACTGGGTGTGGGTCTAAATTGTTCCGATGTCTAGTCACTCTTTAGAGGTCACACAAGACACTTCCCAGCTAGGTTGTTCCCCTATGTCGTTCCTCTCTTGGATCCTTTTTGTCTCTGGATTCCAGCATCTGAGTTGCAAGAATATTTTTTGTGCACGCTTACAGACAATGCTCTTCTTGTAGGCTCTAGAGGGGGAAAAGGCTCATTTATCAGTTGATGGTCTTGGAGAAGAATGGAGCGCTTTATGACTTTATTATAAAGTTTAGATTCCCTATAGCATAGATATGCAGGCCGTTGGGTTAATGATCTGCTATTTCACATCACTGGATATTTAAACATTTTTGTTCATTTTTGCTGATGATTCACTGTAAGGCCATATTTTAGTAAACTCATGAAGGATACTGCCTGCCGTGCCAGCCTGGGTGCTTATTTTATTATAATATTAATGCTATTTTAAATCAGAGGCCACTTTTATTTGCTGTACTGTTGAGTACTGTGATGTGGGGGCTATGGATGACTTTCCTGTGTCTTTCCAGGTTAATGAGAGGTCTGGAGACTCTCAGCTTTAGGTAAGGGCAATGTGGGCATAAAACAAGCTCAGTGTCTGAATGGCTCCTATGACACATACACCAGTGAGAGAAACCACCTGTTTCTCTGCCAAAGGGACATGTCAAGCTGTGGGATAAAGTGGGTCTGCCACCAGGGAATATGGCTTTTCTGTAGGTGACAATTGCTTTAAACATAGTTCTTATCATCCTTCAGCATTCTTTAAATAAATAACGATTATTTGGGATGTTTTCAGTTTTACAGAAAAATTGCAAAAAGATAACAAAGACTTCGTCACTCTCTCCCAGTTTCCCCAGGTGCCAACATTATACACAAGGATGTCCTGTGGTTGATTGTGTGAGTGCCAGCTAAACCAGACCAGATCTCAGAAGTCCTTTCTGTTTTGATTGTTGGTAGAGACAGAGCCTCTCTCTGGAGCCCAGGCTGGTCATGAATGTGCAGCAATCCTCTGCCTCAGCTTCATCGGGCATGCGTCATCACAGGCATTTTTTGACTTGGTACATTTCCCCAAATAAGAATTTGAAATTGTTTCTAGATTTGTTGTTGTTCCTGATTTTTTAAAAAAGTAGAAACACAGGTAAACCTGTAAAAACTCACTATATATATATATATAGTAACTGAAGCCTATAGCCAGAAAGAGTAAAATATCAAAAACATAAACCTCAATAGAGCCTTAAAGGCTACAGTTATTGCTACATTTCATTATGTAATTACGTTTCCAGTGCTATAGACATCTTCTATTTTTCTTTATCATCAAGATCCAAAAAACCAATTTATACCAACAAAACTGTTAACTGTGGTGTGTTCCTAGTCTCAAGTGATGGGCAGCATCTCTGAGAGATTTGGTAGTAGAGTGTCAGAGAAACACACTGTATAAAATGCCAAGAAATAGATAACCTTTATTCATAGGTGGTACCTTGTCTCTTTCCAGGTCATTCTATTATCCTTGAACTGTGTCATGATATTTCTTGTATTTATTAATTCATCCAAAATACTGAGAACCAGTTATATACTGGACACTGGCCTAGGAGCTCTGTGGCCCCGCAGTCTGGTCCATCTGTGATCACCAGGTTTAACTGACATTTGCTAATTCAGGCTTCCTCTGACTGCCAAGAAAAGCAGCACAGAGCTCTTCCACATGCTTGAGAACACTGAAGGGAAAGTCATGGAGCTAGGTGTTGCTTTGATAGGTGGTGATAAGGTGAGGCTTCCTGTCTGACTGCAGCAAATGCCCTGCCTGGGAGGCACAGCAGAAACTAGGGGTAGACATATGGGTGGCCTTAGAGTGGAGAAGGCCTCGGATGCTGACCAAAGGATCTGGATTCACTAAGAAGATGTGATATGAGCGACAACATCTGTATTTGGACAGATGAGTGTGGATTATGTGAGAACAGCTGTGAGGCAGGGAGACACAAAGGCACATTTGGATATCACTGGTTTAAGGCTAAACCCATAACAATATATTTTTCTTTATTTTATATTTTTCTATTTACTTCTATATTTCATGTCTTTCTTTACCAATATTTAAAGAATCCTTTTTAGAGTAGGCTGAAATGCTTATTCCTAAGGAGGCTTCTCCCCAGCTCCTGCTTAGACACTTGAAACCACTTATCCCCAGAGCTCTATGTCCCTAACTCAACTACAGTATCATGGAGCACTGCAAGGCTGTGTTTCATGTCTGTCTCCCAACTACAGGGAAATACTGTGACTGAGGTCAATTGCAAAACTGATTATTATAATTCAGTTTGCATACATAAGCATCTTTTTAAAGAAGAGATGTTGTTATTTTTAATCGTGTGTATGCGTGTGTGAGAGTATGCAAGTCAGATGCTCTGGAGACTGAGTTAAAGGAAACCATAAGTCAGATGACATGGGTGCTGGAGACCGAACTCTGGTCCTCTGCAAGAGCAGCATGCACACTCAACGAAACCGTTCCTCTAATGACACATGTCCTTTGTTACTGAATCAAAATATTTTATTATTGACAATAAGACTGAGCTAGTGTAACCCATACCAACTGATAAAGGCATATGGTTTCTTCTTTCTGTCTTTTTTTCCAGTTAAGGGCTGTGTCTTCCTCATCTTGGAATCTTTATCCAGGTTGGGTAATGGCTGCAATGGGCATCTGCTCAGATAGTCCTCAAGTGGGAAACAGAGTGAAAAGCTGGTCATAGATAGCATGAAAATGTTTACTCCCCCTGCCCTGCCACACACAACTGAAGAACTGCAATTGCCAAGTTAATTTTTGCAAAATCCCATGTGTATTTTGATTAAGTGAATAGGAAATAAGATATTATATAGAGGAATAAAGAAATAAGATAGAAGTAGATATTATGAGTCTGTACATTACTGACACACACTGAAAGTGTTTACTTGCATTGCTGCTGAAATTGGCAAGTTTGAAAGAGAAGAGTTTGTGAACTTATTTCATGGTGTATTGTGTATTTCATGCTGTTGAATTATGCAATTTACTCCAATTGCAGTATCAAAACAGAAATTTCTTTAGTTCCGAGGGTTTTCTAATTTTCTCTGTATGTGTGTTTCTGTCTCTGTGTGCATATATGTGTGTGTGTTAATGTACATGCATGTGTACATGTGTGTGAATATGTGAGTGTGTATGTATGTATGTATGTATGTATGTATGTATGTATGTGATGTGATGTGATGTGATGTGTGTGTGTGTGTGTGTGTGTGTGTGTGTGTGTGTGAATGTAGAAGCCAGTGGTCAACCTCAAGAGGCACTATTCACTTTATTTTTTGAGATCAGGTCTCTTATAGACCTGGAACTTACAAATAGGCTAGACCAGCTGGCCAGTGAACTCCACCTTGTTAGTATGGTGGTTATAATCACACACCACCATGCCAGACTTTTTAACAGTGGGTTCTGGGGCATCAGAAAGGTCTTTATACTTTAAAGCCAAGCCTTAGCCCAGCCTGGGTTATCTAAGTTTTATGACACAAAAAAGTATCTTAGACTTTGTTGTTGTTCAAATTACTATGGGTTTTCATTGACGTAAATAAAAGTAATTGATATTGTGTGGCCATATTCTTTCCACGAATGACATGCTATGTTTTTAGACCATGGTGATGAATTAAGTTTTAAACAGCAATAATAATAGCGGTAGAACTGCCTCCAAATTTAAAACTGTTGTAAAGCCAAGAAGACAGCAGTGAGTAATGGAGTTATGATCTTGGTGTGTATCCATGCATGTTGTCTTCATTTTCTGTTGCTATACTAGAATATCTGAGACTGGAAGATTCATAATAGTAGAAATTTAGTTGAGTTTAAGTTCTAGAAGCTGGAATGTTCAGGAGCATCGTGCAGGCAGCTGGTAATCTTCCAATGAAGACTGGATGCCACTTTGAGGCACGTGTAAAGATACAAACAACAGAGGTAACTGTGCTTTACAGCCCAATGTTTCCATAACAAACCAAATCCCATAAAAATGCCTTTAATTCCCTAAAAAGCCCCCGCCTCTTACCATATACATTAGGATTCCTATCTCAATCTGAGTTCCAGAGGAATCAAACCATGGCTGAGGTGAGGCTGGAATCTGGGTTCACCTTTGTTTCCCGACGGTGAATGCTGGTTCTGGAAGCTGTAGTCCAGATGAAGAAAAGTGCATACTGTTGATGAAGGGGGGCTAGTGCAATATAAAGACCCCCCAAATGAGAACCGAGATCAGATGTTATTCCATACTCTAGATGACTGCGGTGGGACTGGAGTGTTCTGAGACCCTCTGCCCTCAGCACATCTGTCTGCCAAAAGCATGTGCATATTCTCTCTGCAGAGAGCCCACGCCATACTGATTCTCTTGGTAACAGTCACATAGATATTTCTAATATGGCTATAAGAAAAAAAAAAAACATGCACACAAGAAGATAGGATCTGAGTAAAAATCAAATAAAAACAGACAACAGAAATAGATTCACAGTGAGATCAAGATAATAGATTTTTGGGGAGAATGGACATTAAAGTTATGTTTTAAGGATATTAAAATTATAGAGTTGGAGAGATAGCTCAGTTGGCAAAGTGCTTGCCACAAAAGCATGAAGGGCTGAATTCAGATCCTTGGCACCCAGGTTAAAAAAAGCCAGGCTCTGAGTACACAGCTGTGATCCCAGTATTGGGAAGGTGAAGACAGATGGCCGGCCAGCTTAGCCTGCTTGGTGAGCTCCAAGCCACCAAGATCTCTCTCTTTCCTCTCTCTCTCTCTCTCTCTCTCTCTCTCTCTCTCTCTCTCTCTGTGTGTGTGTGTGTGTGTGTGTGTGTGTGACAATTAGAATTACACTAAAATGCAGATAACGAGAAAGGTAACAATGAACCAAAATAAACCTTCAGAATTAAAATATCTGGTAAGCCATTAAAGAATGTACACACATGCTGTCCGATAGCAAGCTTTGATTACACATGACAGTCTTTCCTCTCTTCCGTTTCCTTTTTAAAAGTCTAATCTTCACAAGACTTTACCATGTCGAAGATAAGTATCAAAGATAGGAAAATTGAAGGTTGCAGTGTCTATATTACACATGACTCTGAAATGCCCTTCACAGATGAGATGCTTTTCAGCCGAGTGACTTCTATGAGACGAGCATTCACTCAATTTCTACAGCCAAGACACGTTCGTCAAATAATAGTAGCACAGGAATCTAATATGTTTACTTTTGTTATATAAAAAAATAAGCCTTTTTTTCTTTGCTTACAACTTTTTATATCATATATATTTGATCTCTGTGTATTTTCTGTCTTGACCTTAGCGACTATTTTATACAGGATGTTTTTCCTCCAGGTTAACTTCAGAGGAAAATGGTCCTGGTAGAGTTAAGTGATATTTTCTGCATTAAGATTAAGGTTTTGGCTCTGGAGAGTTCCAGCAGAAGAGAACCGTCATCCAGCAAGGGATGGAGGCAGAAGCAGAGACCCATAGCTAAGTATCCAGTCTAGTTCTAGTCCAGCTGAAGAGAGAGAGGAGAGATTATATGAGCAAAGAGATTAGGATCATGAGGAGGAGACCCACAGAGACGTCTGACTCTGTGATACAGAAGACAGTCGAACACCATGGGCAGTTTGTGGAGCCTCTGGCAATAGGACCAGAGTTTATTCCTGGTGCATGAACTGGCTTTTTGGAGCCCATTCCCTACAGAGGAACACCTTACTCAGCCTTGATACTGGGGGGAGGGACTCGGTCCTATCTCAACTATGCTATTCCAGAACTGACTTACCTTGGGATTCTTGCTCTCCTGCGGGATGGATAGAGGCATGGGGTGGGGTGAGACTGAGGGAAGACTGGGAGGAGGGGAGGGGGAGCAGAGGTGTATATGGGAAAAAACTTTTAAATAAAAAAGAATTTAAGAAAGATTAAATTTTTGTCATACCACATTATTTGTGTGTGTGTGTGTGTGTGTGTGTGTGTGTGTGTGTGTGTGTGTGTGTGTGTGTGTGTGTTTGGGGTACCTGTGGGTCCACAACTGTGTGTACATGTGCATGTGTGTGTGTGTTTGTAGAGGCCAGAGGACAATCTCCTATGTCATTTTCAGATTATAATGCACTTCATTTAAGACAGGGACTCTCATTGCCCGGGTGCTCACCAGGCTGGCCAGGGATCCCCAGGAATTCCTGTGTCTGTCTCCTAAGTACTGGGATTATAAGCACACACCACTGTGCCTGGCGTTTCTACATGTGTACCAGGGATTGATCTCAGATCCTCATGCTTCTAGGGCGAACATTTACCAAGTCAGCTAGCTCCCCAGCCCATAATATTATTTTTAAATGCTAAAACAAACTCTATAATATTATTTTTAAATGCTAAAACAAACTCTAAGGAACTGGAAATCCCTACAGAAAGTGTTTTTGTTTTTGTTTTTTTTAAATAAAAAACAAAGTAAATAAAATATCCTTTGCAGTTTTGATTATTAGTCCAAGAAATAATTCTTCTACTGCCTCTTGATTTTTTTTTTCCTTGTTCAAAATACATTTTAATTCAGTAACTACGCATGGAGCACTGTTTTAAACTAGGGTCTGTGCTTGGACCACTGAGCCCAAGAGGACTGCCATCAACTCCTAAGCCTAAGAAGGTTTTGGGTTGAGGTGTCCTGAGCCCTGTCAGTACCCTAAAGACTTTGGAGAAGATGTCTTCTAGACTAGTCCATGCCTTTCATTTAATTCTCCTTTCTTCTCTCTCTCCTCCCTAACCCCTCCTCACCCTCTGCTTTTTAAGAACGACTTTAAGAACAGTTTTCAATTTACAGAGACATTGGGAAGATAGAGATCCCATGCACTCTAAACCCACTTTGCCTTGATTACCAACATCTTTCTTTAGCGTAGTATGTATAATTAGCATTAATGAGCTAGCAGTATTGGCAGCTGAGGTCCCTGCCTACCTCAGATTCTCCTGGTTCTCCCCCGTGTCTTTGTCCTGTCCCGGAGTTCCATCTAGAAGAGCACATTACATTTTAGTCCTTATTTCTCTTTACTATTCCTCTTATTAAATGAGTTTCTCTAGATTTCCCCTGACAGCATCGATGAATTTAGTTTTCCCTGAAAAATAAAAATAAAAAGGAATAAAGAGCTTAATCGTGGGCCTTGAGCGTTATTTGGTGTTATCTTTTGTAGAGGAGGCTGAATTCCTATTTTATTAGACATCTCGTGGCTGTAACTGAACCGTCCGGACAACCATGAAGGAGAAACAATTCATTTTGGCTCTGGTTTGGGATTGTGTCTGCGGTCTCTGCTCCAGTGTATGTAGGAGGGATATCACTGGAGCAGGGCGACTGTGGTTCGGTTCCCTCCACCATAACAGGAAGCAGAAGAGGGAGGAGGTGGTAAGGGCCAGGTACAAGACACTCTCTAGGATGTGTTCCTGGTGACTTACTTCCTTGGGTTTGGTAGTCCCACCCTGTAAGATTTCCAGAACCTACCAAATGGTGCAACGAGCTGGGGATGAAAAATTCAAAGCATGCGCTCAAATAGTAACTTCAAGCACAGAGCTCTCCGAGGGGCCTCTCCAGCCGTGCATTTCTCCAGGGCTCTCTGCCTGGCAGCTGCCGCTCACTACCACTTGCCCATCTTTGAGCTATACTTTCCCCTTTAAAAGGCAAACAACCTTCAAATCAATCAAATACCTCCTTTGGATCAGAATTCCCGAATACTTTTTTTTTTTTTTTTTTTTGGTTTTTCAAGATAGTTTCTCTCTGTAGCCCTGGCTGTCCTGAAACTTGCTCTGCAAACCAGATTGGCGTCCACCTCCGAGATTCACCTGACTCTGTTTCTATCAAAAGAAATCTCCCACCTCCTTTCTGAAAGGCAGAAAGACTGTTTTCAAAGCCCACCATTTCTGTTCACTGCTTCCCGAGGAGGACAGTGTCATCTGTATTTCATTCTGCTTCTAGAACTCTTGCCGGATCGGATCGATCCTCCATGGTTCTGTAGCAAAGAAGCGATGGAGTAGTTGAACATGCAATTCAAAATATAGGGACTGTTCTTAGTCTGCGGGGCATATAAAGGCAAAGGCAGAGTTAGCCAAGAGGAGGAGGGTGAAGGGCTCGGTGTACAGGTTTGGAAAAGGAAGGGGTGGGGTTGGGGAGAGGCAGCAGCAGACACTAGATTTCTCATAGGCAGTATCGGAACTGAATTTTCAGTTCGAGAGAAAAGTCACAGCCTGAGATGAGACACACGGAATAGCAGTGTGGGTAAGGAACAGCCTGGAATTCTGATTTGGAAGTGGCAGAAAGCCCTGGGAAATATTCAGAAATGAAGCAGGAAGGAAGGCTTGTGTGTCACTATGAGGGCTGAAGGGCTGCGAGTGGCGAGGTTAAGCAGTGCAGATCCGGGCCTCAATTGCTAGAGGAGAGAGGATTGGGCGGAGGAGGTCTGCCGTCCACATACAGGGAAAGAGATTTATCTTCCAAAGGTGTGTGTGGGAGGGAGGGAGGGATTTAGATTTCGCCTTCGCACAAACGAAGCTTTTACTTGCTAAGCCTGTAGGTTGATCCAAGAGTTGGTAATGCAAGATTTAAAAGCATGTCACTTGAGACCTGGAGAGTGGCTAGCTGGGTAGAGATATCCTTTGGTCAAAGTTAAGTCCAAGAGGCTATTTGCCCTCTAGTGGTAACCACAAAGCATTTTCTACTCCTGCAGGAGACAGGATTCCTTATCTCTAGTCCAGAAAATGACCAGCACAGGAGGCTACTGGCCACTATTTCAGGGACTTCTTTGATTAATATCTAGGTTTAATATATGCGAGGTTAATATTAATTAACTTAAGAAAGAGGAAATGATACATTTTAAATGATCATTTAAATACATTTTAAATTGGTTTTGATTACTCTTTTGAAGTCACTGAACAGTTCAGCGTTTTGATGTAACACACTAGATAGGTGATGATGGAGTGGAACATCGTATCATGAAAGACATCTTTAATATTTTTAAGTGAAGTGCTTTATTTCAAGCACACGGTGTGAAACATATCTGAAGTCACTTTGTCTCCCTGTGTTTCCCAGAAACTGTGATGGGTCCTGAGCTGTTCATTTAGAGTTTACACTTAACATCTAGTGCCTCCCCTCACCCCCCCCCCCCTTGCTGGAGGCATTTCACAGAAACATCTCATTATTTATTTATAAGGGTAAGTCTTCAGAAGAAGGTGAGCTCACCACCGCCCTACCATTGCCTCTGCACACGTGAAGACATCCATAATTGATAGACCCGTCTATCCCTGTGTAGCAGCTAGAATAAACCTAAGGTTAGTTCTGTGGGAGAAATTATGTTCTCATTTTTGTTAAGAAAAACAGGAGCATAAGTTAAAAAATGTTGTCCAGGATAAAGTACAGAAGAATGGGTTAGCAGGAAGACAGGAGCTTGGAAAGCAAACTGTGAAGAAACCCAGTCCAGAAGAATATTTCAAGCTATGCCTGGCTCTGAAAATGGTCTGTTTCCTTTTGAGTTGTCTCCCTTGAGTCAGGCAAATCATTGGTGCCCTTGATAGCTTCTCCTCTTGGGTAGGTAAGCCCTTAAAGAAGTGAAGTTTTCAAGGAATAATGGTCTTACACTGCTTCTGAAAATTGCGAACTGATGAACAGGGGGCAGGTCAGGAGTCTACTGGAATGCTCTGTGCATTCCAGTAGATGGGAAGTGACTTCACTAGTGTCCCCTACCCTTTCATAGATGACCGTGAGGAAATAAACAGAGTTACTAAGAAAAGGGTTAGTCAGTCACCCTATGTAGCTACCAAGGAACAAAGACAGGCATATATATATATATATATATATATATATATATATGTATTAAAAACAAACAAAACCTCACAATATCACATGTGTGTATTGATATTATTACATATAGCAAATTCACAGAGATTTGCTCTAGCTGTTGGCAGAGATTGTCTTAGGTTGAGGGAATTGTGGGTAACCTTAATTTTCTTTACTTCTTGTCATCTATATTTGTAAAAGTAGTTTAAAATAAAAACACGAACCGGTATAGTGGCTCATGTATATAATCCCAGCACTTGGGAGGTTGTTGTGAGTTCAAGGCCAGCCTGATCTAGATAGTGAGTTTCAGGTTATCCTGGGTTACACTTCTCAACACAAGGGTACAATTTATTTTTCTGTTTCTTCTTTCTTCCATTTTTTCACACCTTTTCTTTTGTGATGTTGGGGATAGGCCTTTATGAATACTAGGGAGGTGCTCCATGACTGAACTGCATCTTTAGCTCCAACTGTTTTTTTTGCAAATGCCACGCTGTTTGGAAATACTAAGTGATGAATTTCAGTTTAAAAAAATTATTAGGATGCCTAGGAGAACTAGAATACTGATGTTATTTTAGAGTGACTTAGATACTTTTGTACGTGAAATCAAACAGAACTGTATTGTTATTTTATTATATAATTTTAAGAGTTTAAGTTTTTTTAAGGAAATAATCTCAAAATAAAATTAAAGACACACAGCAAACTCAAGTAAAAGTTTCATAACCTACAGGATGGGTTAAGAATGCACTGCCCAGCACCTGGAACATATAAGGGCTTAATAAAGGTCATTATTATTGTTAAATGTATCAATTTAACACTAATAAATTGAAAAATAAGAACAATTAAAACTCTGAAAAATTGAACAAGAAATGAATAAACAAGTCCATAATTTATAATGTCTAATAAATGCATGATAAGTTAAGGCTGACACCTATGAAATGCACCTATAACATCGAGTCTATAATTGTCCACTTGTAATGTGAACATAGGTTATTTGATGGTGGGATAGTATGTTTTCCAGCACTTGTAATTCTCAGTGAACAGATAATGTATTCCATGCAAGTGAGAAGATAAAATGGTAATTGCAGACTTTTGAATAGGTATGGCCCACATAGACTTGTGTTTGAATGCTTAGCCTATAGAGAGGGGAATTACTAGTGGGTGTGGTGTTATTGGAGTAGGTGTGGCCTTGTTGGAGGAAGTATGTCACTGTGGGATGCGTTTTGAGGTCTCATATGTTCAAGCTATGCCCAGTGTGGGGCGGTTTACTTTATGTTGTCTGCGGATCCAGATGTGGAACTCTCAGCTCCTTCTCTAGCACCATGTTTGCATGCATGCTGTCATGAAGATAATGGACAGAACCTCTGAAAATGTAAGCCCCAGTTAAATATTTTCCTTTATAAAAATTGCTGTGGTCATGGTGTCTCTTCACAGCAATACAAACCCTAATTTAAGGCAGTACTTTCTAGCCAGCAATGAGTCAGTAAATACCTTTAAAAAAAAAAAAAACCTTAAAATATTTCTTTAGTTCAACATAGAAATTCTCTGCCTGGAATTCATCTGAAGGAAACCACTGGATCTTCATAAGGCACAATAACTAAACTCCACTCACAGAGGCCTAGCTTTAAGATGAACTTAATGTATGTGTACCAAAGTGACGTGTCTGAGGTTAAGCATGTAGTTTTGCTGTAAAATATAGGAAGGAGCTGGAGATATGGTATAGATAACACTAGCTCCCCTTCCAGAGGACCCAGGTTGGGTTCTCAGCAACCACACGATGACTCACAACCATCTTTAACTTCTTCTATGGGATATGACACCCTTTTCTGGCCTCTGCAGGCACCTGGTGTGTATGTCGTGCACATAAATACATGTAGGAAAAATATTCATAAAATAGGATTCATAAATCTACCAAGCTACCATCAATAGCAGTAAGATACATAAGTGATACTTGCAAACATACAATTTAATTGTTGAGAGAAGCAGAGTGTATTGAGGTAGATGGACACTCCCCCAATATTTCTAAATGAAAACAGATGCAGAATAGTGCCCCAAACCCCAGAGAAGTAAGAATATATTTGTAGTTGAATTTGAGTAATCACAAAAATAATCCAGGAGGATACTCAAGAAAGAAAGCAGAGTGGTTTCTGTGAGTGGGATGGGAAATTAGGCAGATGGAAGTAAGGAATAAGAGCGGAGTGGTTTTATTTAGTCTTGTATTGCATGAAGTCATTAGCTATTGAAAAAAATGAAGCACATGAATGGATTTGAAAACAGTACTGATGAAATGCAACTGTACCAAAGATGGGGGAAGCCAAGTGCCCCTCACACAGCCAAATGAAAACTCAGAACTGATGGATTTTACTGTACTTATCACTTCTCTTTTCCTCCTTCAAAAAAGAAAGCCCTCTCCACCCTGCTGCATTCTCATTTCTAAAAAAAAGTAACCAACACATCATAGGTAATCAATTTTAGAGGACATCCATGACGGTTTCAAAGTTAATTGCTAAAGAAAAATCAAGCAGTACAACTCACTTCGAGAACTTTTTATTTAACAAGTGACTAACTTGACTTCTGAAAGATGGTTCAGACGAAAAGTTCTGAGAGCCCATGGCTGTTTTAAGTACTTGCCTCTTCCTTCAGATTTAATCCCGAAGCAGCTGTTCAAGTAGGTTGTTCTTACTAACACTACTGTTCCCTTTTTATGTTTGAGGCAGGGTCTTACCCTGTAACCTAGGCTGGAACTGGAACTGGTTGTATAGCCCAAGCTGAGCTCTCCACTATCACTCTCTAGTCGTGTCCCCCCCCCCCCCCCCCCCCCCCCCCCCCCCCGCCGTGGTGTTGAGATTACAAGACTCCGAATTAGGTTATTACAGCAAAGATGAGATCTCATGCAGTCACACAAGAATTCCATGAGGCTCATCGAACCAGTTTATTATTTCCACCCAATAATGTACCAGATCACTACTCCTCTGTTATTTAGAGGTAGGACAGAATACTGGATGTGGCTGTGACTTAGATCTGATAGTTAATAGGGGATGGAAGATCATACTGAACTCACAGAATGTGCTAGACGCCATCAAAACCCAACATAAAACACACCAACAGTTAATGGTCTAGTGCCTCCTCTTAACAGCTAACAAGGGGGAGGGTGTTCTGAGGGCAGCGATGAAGCCATGAAATGAACTGGAGACTGTGTGTGAGCTCAGTGGTCCTCAACACTGGCTGCACATTACATTTACCTGGGGAGCCTTTAAAATAATGATTCTAGGGCTCCACTCTCAGAGATGCTGATGGAATGCCTGCAGGGTTGAGCTTGGGCATTCCTGTTTATTAAAATGTAGGGATGTTTCTGCAAACAAAGCCAAGGCTCGAAAACAATGTGTACTGGGCTATAAGAAGGATGAAGAAAAGTTGTACTGTTATGACTTTACTGGAAAGCATGTCATGTTCAGCTAGTTCTGGCTATTATAATTTATGCAAATATAACTTTTTTCAGATTGAACCCTTTTACTTCCTCATTTTCCAAGTTCAGGATACTCCAAATTACATACGTGAGCTCTTAATATTATTTCCTACAATCCCCTTCTTTGGTTTGCTTCTCTTCTCTTCTTTGTCTCTGTTTAATTTTCCCTAATATTTTTACTTCTATCACACTGAAAAACTTGAATGTTTGAGTTAGATTATTAAAGCAAAGACAAAATCAAGTTGAATAATGGCAAAGCATCTTGCATCACACTAGGGCTCCATGAGATTCATATAACTACCTTCATCACTGATTTTGCTCTGCTGGAGTTTTGATCTGCAAAGTTTGCCTAAAGCTTTTGTGTTAAACATATTGTCCCCAGACTGGCATTCCTGGGAAGCAGCTGACCTTTAAAGGGTGGTGCCTTCTGGTAGGTTCTGGGTCATTGGGGCATGACTGGAATTGAGATAGGAAGATCCTCATTTTTCCTTTTTATCTTGTCCCCATCATAAGGTGAGCATCTTTACTCCACAGTTTGGACTTCACTGTGCTTTCCTGCTTCACCACAGGCCGAAAATCAAGGAAGTGAATGTGCCATAGGGCTGCAGTCTCCAAACTTTGAGGTAAAAGGTGTGCTCTTTCTAAGTTTAAAATATCAGTCATTTGTTACAAAAGTACAAAGCTGGACTCACACCTCTAAGGGAAGTAGTAGTTATTTTTCTCACTGCTCTGACTATATATAATCTGACAAAAGCAATTTAAGGAAAAGGGGAATACTTTGGCTTACAGTTTCAGGGGAAACAGTCCATCATGATGTGGGTAGAGTAGAGGCATGGAGACAGGAGCATGGGGCAGATGGTCAGGTTACACGGATTGTCAAAAAGCAGAGACTGTGAGGCTGGGCTATACAAACCTGGACTTCCAGTGACCCACTTTCTTTGGAGAGGCTCCTCCCCTTAAAGGTTCCACAATCTTTCCAATAGCGCTTGGACCACAATGCTCACACAACGAGCCTGTTGGGGATATTTCACTTCCAAACCACAGGAAGGTTTGTTCAATTAATCAAAAACTCTCCGATTTGGCTTTTGCTGTGAACTTGGCCGTCATCTAAGAAAATCACATGACTCAACTTTCCTCATTCACACTAGTTTTGTTGGGCCTGGCAGCCTTCAAGTTTCTCCTCTGAAACTAAGTTTTCTGGTCTTGCTGCTACCAGCAAATGTCTAATGCCATCCTGTAACTTCCCCAAATACTCATCAATCAAAGTAAAACAAACATTAAACAAAGTAAAACAGTTGCTCTGCATATCATTTCTTCTCCACAAAGCCTTTTCATCCTGCCGGGTCCCTCACAGGCTCTGTCCCCTCCAGCTTTTATTCTCCACAGGCACTTGCTTCCCATCCATGACACCCTTTGGTATTTTGATGTGAGGATCCTCTTTACACAGAGTGTGGTCCAAGGCTATCAGCACTTGAGTGTGTTAGAGATGCAGAATCCCAAGCCTTGCTCACTTTTTGCTTGGTGAGTCAATAATGTGAATGCACTTCAAACTTTGAGGGAAACAGGACTGTGAAGGATTTTATTTAAATTTGTTTTTATTTTCTACTTTATTTCTTAACGTTTATCTTTAAATTATGTTAGTTCAGAGATATTACGTATCTTTTAAAAGTTAATTTTAAATTAGGTATGCGAGACAATGGGGTTTATTATGACATTTTTGACATAATCAATCAGACTGTTTTTCCTTGTTCCCCTCCCCCACTGCCCTCCACTGCTCCCCCTTCCCCTGATGGATCATTCCCTTGTGGCTCCTAGTTGGTATATTTCCTTACTATCTCTGCTTCTCTCCCATCCTCTGTTTATGCCTATTTTTCCCCTCTCAGGGCCTTCTTACTATTTTCATATCCTACACAAGCTCACACATGCACCACACCAAACTTAAATTGTACATCCTGCAATCCAAAAAGAACATGTAATACTTGTTCTTCTGGGTCTGGGTTAGTTCATTTTACATGTTAATCTCTAGCTTGGTCCATTTTCCTACAGTCCTAGATTCAATGTCCTAATTTCATTCCTTACAACTGAATAAAATCCCATGGTACATATTTACCACGTTTCTCTTAGTCATTCATGTGTTGGTGAACATCTAGGCTGGTTCCATCTGTTAGCTAGCATTAATAGCATAGCAGTATACACTCTGATTCTTTTGAGTATACATTTAAGAATGGTGTAGCCGGGCTATAATGATGTGATCCTTAGAATAAGAATGTTCCCCATAGGGTCATGTATTTGAGCACATGGTCCCCAAGTTGGTGGCACTATTTGGGGAGGCGTAGGAGGTGTGGCTTAGTTGGAGGAAGTATGTCACTGGTGGTGGGGCTTTGAGATTTAAAAACTTGAACCATTTACAGTTTGGTCTCTCTGCTTTGGGAAGAGAGATGTGAGCTTCACCTATTGTCTCAGTCACCCAGACTGCTTTTGTGACCATGTTCTTCCATCCCCATAATGGACTCCTCCCTCTCTGGAACCGGAAGCCCAAATACACCCTTCCTTCTGTAAGTGTCCTTGGTCACAGCATTTTATCACAGCAACAAGAGAAGTGACTAATACATATGGTGATGTGATATTTCAGTTTTTTGAGGAGCTTCAAATCCAAAGCTCTATTGTACACTATTCACATAGCTAGGGGCTCTGAAATGTTTGTGCAGTGAATGAATGTCACACATAGCAAATACAAATTTCAGTTCTAAAGGATGATAAACCTATCCAATTTTAGATAGGCTCATAAAACCTCAGGAGTCTTGAAG
Source organism: Phyllotis vaccarum (assembly GCA_033318265.1). Taxonomy (NCBI): domain Eukaryota; kingdom Metazoa; phylum Chordata; class Mammalia; order Rodentia; family Cricetidae; genus Phyllotis; species Phyllotis vaccarum. Next base: position 52,443,009 of record JARWLC010000011.1, on the reverse strand, counting down.
GAGAATCTCCTAAGCCTCCTTATTTCATAGTCTCTCTCTGTCTCTGTCTCTCTGTCTCTCTGTCTGTCTCTGTCTCTGTCTCTGTCTCTCTCTCTCTCTCTCTCTCTCTCACACACACACACACACACACACACACACACACACACACACACACACACACACACACACACACACACGGTCTCCAGGGCTGGAAGACAGATTTAAGGACACCTTCTCTACTAGTTAAGCCACTGAAACATTGAACACCACCCAAAGCTTCAAGCACCCCAAGGAGATGTTCAAGAATTTAAGGACATTCTGTTTTTACCCAAACCTCTGTCCAAGCTTATGTGCTCTGGCGCCTTTGATCCACGGACATTCTCCAGTCCCTAACGAGTTCTAAGAGTTACTGAAGGCTACAGAACAGTTTTTAGCTTCCTGGAGGACACCGTTTAATGAACCCCAAAGAAGGGTGTAGGAGGAACAAAACCCGGGGATACTGAAAATCTAGCACTTTGAGCCAGAATCCTACAGGCACTGTCCAGCAGCACTCAGCAATGGAAGAAAATGCCCTGGCAGGTCCTTTCTTCCCGGTTCAGACTTGCGTTCTTCTGAGCCTGCTGATTCTTTTTATTCTCCGTGATGCCCAGCACTTAGGCCCTTGCAGAACCCTCAGCAAGGCCACAAGGAAATTCACACACTTTCAAAATACATCCTAATGGGCCAGGGGAAGGTTTACTTAATTTTCCCCCATTTAAACCAATAGCTGTGTGGCAGTGGGTGGAGCACAGACCCTCAGGGACTGACCCCCCAGCTCGTGCCCTGGCCCTGCAGGAAACCAGAGCGGCTGTGCTCTGCTGTGGCGGGCCAAGGAGAGGGCGGCACCGGGCTGGAGGAGCAGGCAGCGTTCGGGCCCGGGCAGCTCAGGCTGCATTCCTGCATCCTCCTCGCGCACAGCCTCCCTCCCGCCACAGCTGATTCATTGGCTCAACCGCCTAGACTGCCTGGCGCCGTCCGCGTGACGTCACCCATTCACCCGGCTCGCCTTCCCCCCCTCCTCTGGCGCCGGCCCGGCGGTCGCCTTGACAACGCAGACGCCAGCCTTCACAATGACTTCCAGCTGGAGCAGCCCGCGCGCGCGCTCCCAGGAGCTAGGCTTGGGAAAAGCCCGCTGAATTTCTCTCTAGCTTTTCTATTTTCCTTTTGTTCTTCTTTTTTCTCCCTCTCCCCTCCCAGTCTCCAAAGCACCCTCCCCACTGCTACATTTTGATGGATCCATAGTACATTTACCTGGCACCGATTATAAGTTGGGCGTGAAACAATTCAGTATTCTACCAGCAGGGCTGATTACTGATCTCTCCAGTCCTTTGGAGCTACCGACAGTAACAGGAGGGAGAGGTTCCCTTCTCTCCCAATGTGTGTTGCTTCATGTGTCCATATATCACTGTAGAAAGTGTCTCCACTAGCTAACAACAGCACTACTGTATACCCTTCTCTGCCGCCCCCAGGCTCCCGGGGTCGCCTCAGTTGCGAAATGCACTCTTTTCTAGGGCTCAGGTCCCAGGAACTTGCAGACTGGGTTCATCAGTTACTGCCTCTCTAGGCTGGGTGTTTTGATGGGCACTGTCCCATGCTAGGCTCCGCAGACTTGCTAGTGGTTGGGTTCTTAGCTTGCACACCTGCAAAGCGAGGCTCCAGTCAAGAAACAAAAGAGGAAAAATACATGGTCATTATAGTGGAAATGATAACCCTCAGCTTTCTTAGGGAAGAATGCCTGAATGTTAATCGCCCACCCAACCACAAAACAACGTTCTTTGGAAGACAATTGCATTAGCTCTTAAAAAAACCAAAAAGATATGGTTTTTATTTTGCTAAGTTGAATGTCATAACAGGAGTTAGTTAGAAATATAAGTTCTCCAACATGTACAAGTCTTCTCAGAACGGAAAACGAGTCTGAGAAGTCTCTGGGCTGTGAATGAACAGTTAGTTGAGAGTTGTCTTTGAAAGGAGAGGGCTGGTTTTGGGGCAAGGCAAACTTCTTCTTGTCATTACTCCATTCCCATGTGGACCCTTTGATCTTGTAGGTCAGGTCTGGAAATGGGGCATAGGTGAGTGTGTGTGTATGACACTGGGAACACAGAGAAATGCTTCTATTGAAGAACATAAATTTGCATTGCTGAAGGCACTCCTCTGTATAGTTGAAACTCCCTTTCCAGAGCATGTAGAGTCCGCTGGCCATCTTCTGCTTCAGTCAATATTTCAGTACACTGGTTCTTTGCTTTGCTGTAAATACTCTTTCAGCCTTATCCCCTAAAAGGCAGGAAAGGACTCTATGCTAAGCCTTTAGTGACCTGGCTGAGTAGATGGCTCTCAGTGAGCCCTGACTATGCCCATGAAGGTCTTACCTGATGAAAATGACGGTCGTTTTCAATCTGTGTCCTCCAAACAGTTCAACCCAAAGAGTACTAGGCAATAAAAATTGGTGAGTTAGAGTTTGTAGTCAGGAGAAGAACTCTTGTCACATTAAAGCTTTCCAGGGTTACTGCTCGTGACGAGATTTTGTTTAAAAAAGTAAAACCTAACCTCATTCTAGCTGTCTGAAATGAGGGCTCAAAGAGTTTATTTTCTTGAGTTGCTGCCTGATTTTTTAAGACAAGGTCTCATTCTGTAGCCTAGGTTAGTCTTGAACTAGCTATAAGCCCAATTTGACCTCACAGTATCCTCCCGCCTTATCCTGTGATTTTAAGTATTCCTTAACATTTTAAAATTATAACATTGTTCTCAAAATGCTTAAGAATCCAAAGAAATCTACTGAGGCTGACATTTTTAAAATAATATACACATATAGACACACATACATATATTCCAATAGATGACTGGTTAGCTCATCTAGATCATTTAGATTTACTTAAATGCCAGGCTTCACACTGGGGGTTAACCTCTTTAAGATCCATGAAATAGATTTGCATGCATAGATTTGTCAACTAGATTTACTAGTGTTCTATTTGCGTGTGGTTTAAGTGCTAACACTATGGCTTCTAGCTGGTCATAACCATAGTTGCAATAGGATTATCATGTACACTCTCTCTTTTACATTCACTTAGCGTGTGTGTGTGTGTGTGTGTGTGTGTGTGTGTGTGTGTGTGTGTGTGTGTGTGTGAGAGAGAGAGAGAGAGAGAGAGAGAGAGAGAGAGAGAGAGAGAGAGAGAGAGAGGTACATGCACACTTGAGGTTAGTTCTCCCCTTCCACCATGTGGACTCAGGTAATCAAGTTTGGCATCCACCTCTTCACAACTCATCCATCTTGCTGGCCCAGTCCTGTGTACTTGTAGCTGGATGTCTCTGGGTTTGCCTAGCCCTGAGGTTCAGATGAATCTCTCCCACCTGAGGTCCCGCGGCCACTTATGAAATAATTAGTCAGAGGCTTATATTAATTACAAACTGTTTGGCCTATGACTCAGGCTGGCACTAGCTAGCTCTTACATCTTATATTAACCCATTTCTATTAATCCATGTCTTGCTAGGTGGCTTCGTGGCTTTGCCTGTTCTATTATATTTTGCTTCTCTGGGTAGCTCACAGTGTCTGGCTGGCGACTGCCTCTCTATCTTTGCCCTTCTCTTAATTCCCCTAGTTGGTTGCCTGGTCTATACTTTCTGCCTGGCTATTGGCCAATCAGCATTTTGTTAATACAAGTGTCAAATCTTTACAGTGGACAAAAGCATGATCCCACCCCATGTACTTAAAAATACAGTTAAATATATTGTATAATCTAATGCCACTATATACTATATATTTTTATATCTGTAATATAATATAAAATAATATAAAGTCTCCCTTTGAGATTTTCATTTATGTGATTAAGGAGAAGGCTCGAACGTCAATTTTATAAAACTTTGTATTGTGAATTACAGATTCATAGAAACTTGTGAACGTTGTTTGGAGCGAACTGTATTTTTCATTGTCTTACAATAGATGAATGATAAGCAAATTATGGCATACTCTGAGCCCAGACTACTGTTGACATAGGAATAACTTGGATAGCTTTCAAAAAGGTCATGCAAAGTGGGAGGGGCTGAATCTCAGAGGGTCATAAGCTAAGAATTGATTTTTTTAAAAGCATTCTCCAGTGTCAGGCATAGTGGCCTCCATCTACAATCCCAGTGCTTGAGATGCAGAGGCAGGAGGATCAACACAAGTGTGAGTTCAGCCTCATCTACATAGCCCGAGGGCAGCCAGGACTACACAGCGAAATGTTGTCGCAAATAGAATAGTATAGACTAGAACAGACTGGAATAAAATAAGATACAATAGGTATAATATTAGCCAAAGGCCCAAATTATAAAAGCAATGAAGATGGGTCATGACAGTGGGGATGGAATGGTGAGATGGGGTATTGTATGAGGGGGTTCCCTGAGGTGTGGGACTAATTCTGTATTGTGGTTGTGGCACAGGTTCGTTAGAGCAGCACAGAATCACAGGCAGTCTGTAGCTCATCGCCCTTTGCCTGCCTTCTCCTGGTACTATAGTTATGAAGAATGCAGACTGATGATGGATGAAGACAACCTAGGGCACCTCTCAGGGTCATCCTCACACATTTCTATAGGGACCTAGGACACCTCTCTGGGTCATCCTCACACATTTCTATAGGGACCTCTCAGGGTCATCCTCACACATTTCTATAGGGACCTAGGACACCTCTCTAGGTCATCCTCACACATTTCTATAGGGACCTAGGGCACCTCTCTAGGTCATCCCCACACATTTCTATAGGGACCTAGGACACCTCTCTAGGTCATCCCCACACATTTCTATAGGGACCTAGGACACCTCTCAGGGTCATCCCCACACATTTCTATAGGGACCTCTCTAGGTCATTCTCACACATTTCTATAGGGACCTCTCTAGGTCATCCTCACACATTTCTATAGGGACCTAGGGCACCTCTCAGGGTCATCCCCACACATTTCTATAGGCACCTCTCTAGGTCATCCTCACACATTTCTATAGGGACCTCTCTAGGTCATCCTCACACATTTCTATAGGGACCTCTCTAGGTCATCCTCACACATTTCTATAGGGACCTAGGGCACCTCTCAGGGTCATCCTCACACATTTCTATAGGGACCTAGGACACCTCTCTAGGTCATCCCCACACATTTCTATAGGGACCTAGGGCACCTCTCAGGGTCATCCTCACACATTTCTATAGGGACCTAGGACACCTCTCTAGGTCATCCCCACACATTTCTATAGGGACCTAGGGCACCTCTCAGGGTCATCCTCACACATTTCTATAGGGACCTAGGGCACCTCTCAGGGTCATCCTCACACATTTCTATAGGGACCTAGGACACCTCTCTAGGTCATCCTCACACATTTCTATAGGGACCTAGGACACCTCTCTAGGTCATCCCCACACATTTCTATAGGGACCTAGGACACCTCTCAGGGTCATCCTCACACATTTCTATAGGGACCTAGGACACCTCTCTAGGTCATCCTCACACATTTCTATAGGGACCTAGGACACCTCTCTAGGTCATCCTCACACATTTCTATGATTGTGTAATTTGCAACAAGTGACTTTGCTTTGTCAATCTTTCATTCTGGACTTTGCTGAACGTTCACTGTGAGTTTTGAGAGTTCTGTTGTTCTTTTTGTTTCTTTTTGGTTTTGTGGATTCAGGGGACTTTTTGATTGAGATTCGTGTTATCTAGAAAGAAGGATTGTTTTCCTTCCACTTATTTAACTCCTGGACTGGCTATAACCTTCTAAACCTCTGGCATTTTGAAGTTTGTTCGCTTGCTTGCTGATTTTAGCTTGGGTCTCTCTGCCTTGCCCAGACTGCTCTTAAACATCTGATTTCAACTTTTCTTTCTGTTTCTTTCCCCTGAGCAGTTGGGACTGTGGGCTGCAGTATTCTGCTGAGTGGAGAATAAGAGAGGGCATCCGTGCTTTGCTCGGGGAGAAAAGCATCCAGCCATTCCACAATCAAACATATAATATTACATGTTACATAACATATATTAGTTTTAGTTTATCCATTTGAGGAAGTTAACTTTATTCTTAAATTTCTAAGGACTTTTTATTATGAATATATGTTGCATTTTGTCAAGTGATTTTTCTGCACCAGTTAATAGGATTATGTGAATTCTAAAATTTAGCCAGTTAATATGGTGGATTATATTGATTGATTTTTGAATGTGGAACCAGTTTTTATCCGAGGAATAAATACCACTAGGTCATGGTATATAGTTCTGTGCTGATATAGTGCTGAAATCTATTTGCTAATATTTGTTAGGGATTGTTGTATTTATATTCATGAGGGATATTGGTCTACTGTCTCCCCTTCCTCTCCCATGCCCCTCCGTGTTGGCTTTGTCTGGTATTGGTAAGAGGTAATAATTTTGATTTGCTAAAACTAACTGGAAAATGTCCCTGTCTCTTTTATTTTGGGGGAAACTGTATATGTACTCAGTATTATTTTTTTCATTAATTCTGGATAGAATTTAATAAAAGTGAAGCTATTCGGGCCTAAAGATTTCAGTTTTCTTACCAGGTTCTGTGCTGCGAGCTGACCTACTGTGGAGCGGTTCCCGTTTGTCCTGCTTGGCATTCACTTACAATTTTGTGAACCCATTAGTTTATGACTTTGGCCATATTTGGAGAGTTTTCAGTCATTGTTTCAAACACGTTTCTGCTTGCTTCTTTTTCCATTTCTCTCTGGCCTGGGAAGACTCCACCGGAGCGCTTCACTGTGGCCTGTGTTAGTTTGTAGCATTATAGCAAAGCACCAGGGACAATGCTCTTGCTTGGAGAAAGGAGGTCTTTCTCTTCCAGCTTTCGAAGACTGCTCCTATCTATCTATTGCTTGGGTGTGTAGTGAGGCATGGTATCACAGTAGGAGCAGGGTGCTCACTTCGTGCTTGCCAGGAACCGGAAGGAAAGAGGGATGGGCTGGGATTTCATGTCAAAAGCTTCCAACACTGAGATGTCTCCGCACTAAGGCTTGCCTCCTAACAGTTCCATCTCCTCTCAGGATCCATAGGCTGGGAACAAATCTTTACCACAGACCCCTCAGGGGTCCAACTGAACCACAGTCTAGTCATACAGATCCTTGAGGCTCTGCTTGTTCTTACATTCAATTTTTCCCCCTAGCTTTCAGACAGAGTAACTTCTACTGTTCTCTTGAAGATTACTGATTTCTTTCTGTCTTCTCCATCCTGCTGCTGAGTTCGCCCACGGATATTTTACATTTTGGTTATTGTATTTTCTACTTTGATGGCCCCCCCCCTTTTTAAATCTTAACTTTCTTTGTTAGGTCCTTCGATTTTCATTTGCTTCAAATGTGACTGTTATTGCTTATTGAGACGTTTTTACAATGCTACTTACTGACTTGTTGCTGACAGATGCAGGCTGGAATCCGCTCTTCCGTTGAGCTGGAGCAGAAACGGACTTTGGTAACTGGTGGACAGGAACGAGAGCTATGAGCTTCCACGGGGCCTCCCATGATGCTGCCTGATGGCTAGGGTCATTTCTGCTCCTGGTGAGGTCACTCCCGCTATGGTGCAGTTGGAATGGCCTTTGCTATTCCTGTATGGCAGTGAAATTCTTGACTTTACCCCAAACTCTCTGCCCCAGCGGCAGTGAGGAGAAAATGTTTTATTACTGCTGGGGTATGTAAGTCTGAGTTCTCTGAATGGTCTCTAGAGTGAAGAGGCCATACTAGGTTTATATGAAATCCTAGCTCCCTACTTTCCTTCTCCGGTACCACATAGATGTGTGGATTACCTGACAAGTGTGCAAGAATACTATATTGGTTTTGTTTGTTTGCTTAGGGTAGGGTGGGGTAAAGCAACAAGTTTTCTCCACAGGGTTTGATTGGAGTAATATGTTTCTACCTGTTATTGTCTAAGTATTTTCTGCCTGGTTGGGCTGTTCTTTTCTTCTCCTCTGTTTAGAAGAGTAGATGTAGTAAGAGGTTTCTGGCCCTGACTTTCGGGCCTACCCTCAAGGTTTAGACCTGCAGACCCACAGACCCACAGAGACACACAGATGCTTACTATAATTTTAGGCTGATTGGTCTAAGGCCCAGGAATATAACTTGCTAACTCTTTACCCTTCATCTAACCCATGACTCATCCTGTTCAACCATGTGGCTCAGTACCTTTTCTCACAGCAGCATGGTTGTCCTCTGCCTCTTCCGGCTTCTCTCTGGCGTTCTGCCCTGTGCTTCCTGTTCTCAGAGTCTTCTAGTCTGTTAGCCCTGCCCACACTTCCTGTCAGCCTTTGGCCAATCAGCACTTTTTATTAAACCAGTGGGTGGGACAATTGTTTACAATGTAACAACATAATCTCCCACAAGTAAACTTTTGTTAAATGTTGAGATGTCTCCTGCTCCTCCATCAGTTTTTAGGATTTCTGCCTCTCAGGTTTCTATAGCACCCACTCTGGAATATTTGAGGTAAAAAGCGATTGGGGACCGGGTGTAGTGGCACACATCTTTAGTCCCAGAACTCAGGAGACAGAAGCAGGTGATGTGCATAGTGAATTCCATGCTCTCTAGGGCTGCACAAAAGAAGATTGTCTTCCACAAGGAAATAACCGCAAAACTCTGTTCCCTGGTTGATCTGCCTCTCTGTACCTTGTTTTCAGGCTTGTGTTTACTCTTTCTTCATATTTACAGTTGTATTTAGGAAATGGGAAAGAGTTTCTATTTGTCTGGTGCCTAACTGACATGGGAAGACTATAGTCTTTCCCCTTCTTGATGTGGGAGTTTTCAGTTTTTACTTCTATTGGATTTGAAAGTATTTTCAATAATTTTTAATATAAGTGGATTTCTTTTTACCAAATCATGATAATATTTCAGAGCAGGAAAAGCCTGGTGTTGTGGATAAGAACCTCAAAAGTGAAATATCCATATAGCAATGAGATCTTGAAACAATATTTTTTAACTTTTAATAAAGTTTGTAAACATTCATAATGTTGTCAAGAGAAAATGCATATTAATATAAAAGAAAATTATATCATATAACTAAGACATAAAGTATGCTTAAATGCTAGTTTTTTTTTCATCTCAAGTTCCACATGAAAGGTGAAGCCCTGTGAGAGTATTTGACTAAGTACTTAGCAACTATAGATATTTTGTTCAAACTTAATTTTTCAGTAACATTAAGATCTGTGTTCCAAAACTGCATAGTGGGTTTTTTTCTCCTGGTTCTCACTATAGACCCAGCCAAATGTAGCTAGCAGTAACCATACTACAGCTTGAAGTTATGTGTCTTGCGATTCCTTTGACAGATAAATTGGTCTGTTACTTAAGAATGGCCTTCAGCCATGCCCACATTCTCAGGATGCAGGCACAACAGTCAATATTTATGCCAGACTGCTACATGACTGATCTCTCCTTCAAGCCCTTGGTCCCATCTGAAGTCTCATGGGCATGGTTCTTGCTGCCTGGATTTCCATCAGCATTCTGGTCTTCCAGCCTCATACGAGACTCACCCACTAAGCATGTGGCTCACAATATTCTAGGGTCTCTCAGTCCAAGTATCCAGACTCTTCCTTCTTTTTCCTGCAGACCATTTCCAAAGGCTTATGAACCACACAGTCCACTTTACCATAGCAAAACCCTCACTTTTGTTTTTGAGATTTTTTCTGTATCACTTTGGGTCACTGTGACCAAAATGCTTAAGGAAACTTAAGGAAAGACAAGATTTATTTAGCTTACAGTTTCAGTTCATCATAGTGGGGAAGGCATTGTAGTGGCAATATGTGAAAATAACTTTTTTATTTTTATTTTTTTTACTAGTGTACTAGCAAACAGATAAAACAATGGTTCTCAACCTATGGGTCATGACCCCTTACAGACTTAGATCTCCAAAAATATTTACATTATGATTCACAGTAGCAGAAAAATTACAGTTATGAAGTGGCAACTAACATGATTTTATGGTTGGGGGTCACTGCATCATGAAGAACTACCTGTATTAAAGGTCACAGCATTTCTAAAGCTGAGAACCACTGAGATAAAAGATAGAGCTGATGGCTGAACTAATTACCCTCAAAGATCTGCCCAGGACCTATTTCAGTCACCTCCTAAAGGTCCAACAGCCTCCGATGGTATGGTGCCAAATAAGTTGTAGAGGAACATTTCAAATTCAAGCCATAAGAATTGCTTATTGACAATATTTGGATGTTTGGTTTCACAGTTTTTAAAGAACATCTTATGTTTCTCATTTATTATATTTTTTCAGTGACCAATGTAGACGGGGCCACCATGTCCAACTCCAGGAAATCTTGCCCTTTGCCTTCAAGGTGGGAAAGTGGGATGAACAGATGGTGGACATCTTCTACATGGGGAGTCTTCCTTGATTGCGCTCTACCTTATTCTTGAGGCAGAGTCTCTCAATAGAACCCAAGCTTGCAAATACAAGCTCATCTAGGTAGCTGGCTTGTTCTGGGGATTCCCTATTTCTGCGTTCTTACCTCCGGAGTTACAGGTTGGTTGCCATGCATCCCTGGCTTCATGGCTTTTTTTTTTTTTTTTTTTTTTTTAACAATACTCAGCCTTCCTTTGTTCCCATGTTCTTATTTGCCCTCCCCCTTCCCTCCCAGCCTCCCCCCTTCCTACTCTGTCTTTCCCCTTTCCTGTCTCTACTCCATCTCTCCTTTTCCGTTTTCCTTTCTTTTTCTTACTTCTTTCCTTGATCCTTTTTAAAAATGTCTGGAAACATGCCAGAGAATGCCGCAAAACTTGGGAGCCAAGCATTTAGTCCCTCAGGATGGTTACAAATGTTGAAAATGAAAATCTACTTTCTACCATGCTGTTCTTTAATGACATAGTGAGTGTTCTAAGTGCAATATGATTGACAGCAGTGATCCGAAGTCACACAGACAATAGAATCTGAAGCCTAAAAGACTGTAGGCAGGTGAGAATTTTTATAAACTAAAGGCATGTCTCAGCATTTATTCCATAGCTGTAGGGTGTTGGGGCTAAATTTTGCACTTGGCAATTGATGGATATAAAAATTCAATATATATCCTTTGCTTATAGTTTAAAAATTCAATGTGTTTGTTAAATCTGGGCAACAAGAAAGCATTCCCTCTCCTCTAAAATTTCAATGACTTGTTTTTAAACGTCTATTGATTCCTGACAAAGTGGAGTTTCCTAGCCCACACATTATCGAACATTTATGTTAAACAACATTTTATTTTTTGTTCTGAGTGTGCTTATTTTCATATATTTTCAAGAATATATCTTGGAATAGAGCATCACAACAAAGAGTCTGCTCACACATTCTTAAATATGGAAGAACTGTCTGTTAGCTATGAATTGGAATAGCCTCTAGCTAATGACTAGTTAGCTAGGTGTTAGACTAATGCTAGGTGTTAATTCAAAGTGACCATGGTGGTTTGAACGAGAATGGCCTCATAGGCTCAAATATGAGAACACTTGGTCCCAAGTTGGTAGAACTGTTTGGGAATGATTAGAAGGTGTGGCCTTGTTGGAGATGTGTCACTGGGGAGCTGTGAGGTTTCAAATGCCCATGCCATCCCCAGTGTGCTTTCTTTGCTTCATGCTGTGGATACAGATGTGAGCCTGCCTGCTGCCATGCTCCTCCCTACCTTGATTGTCATGGACAACTAACCTCTGGAACCATGAGCTTTAAATTAAATGCTTTCTTTTTATAAATTGTGTTGGTCTTGGTGTTTAATCAAAGCAATTAAAGAGTAACTAGAACAGTGATAGAGATAAAACATAGTATAGTGTGCATATTAATTCTAAATCCAAACATACACCAGTATGCAAGAGACCTATCTCTCAGGGGCACTATAGCTGGGGTCCTTCTCTAATAGCAAACTCTAAGGATGCTTAAGTACTTTATATATAACTTAGAATGAGCCTATCATTTGGTATATTTTAACATATATCTAGGTTGCCTATAAAATCAAATACAATGTAAATTATATGTGACTGGTTGCTATTCTGTACCTTTCAGGGAGTAATGGCTAGGAACAAAACATGAATATATTAAGTATAAATACAATTTTTCAAAAATATTTCCAATTCCCATTCTGTGGAGTCTATGGAAGGAGAACCCACAGATGTAGGGGTGTATGTAACAGTTAGTCTTTATTTTTTACTTATTTGGATTTAGGATCACTTAGGAGATATACTTAAGGATGTGTCCGTGAGAGTTTAACTAAGGAAGAAAGACTCACCTTCACTGGACTGAAGTCCAGGGCTGAGTGTATCAAAGAGCTGAGGTGGCTGCAGCTATTGTCTGTCTCTGCTACCTGACTGCTGATGCAATGTGAGTAGCTGCCCCCAAGCATCTGCTTCCATACCTTCCTGCCATAATGGAATGCTGCACCCTTGTACTGTGAGGAGAGCAAAGCCTGCTTACTTGCTTTTATCACTACTCTGGCTGTGTGTATCTGTACATATCCGGGTGTCAGTGTGTTCTTGTGATTGTATGTCTCTGTGTATATGCCAGTTCAAATAACCACGCTACGCTCTCACCCCTTGTCCCCAACTCCCTCTCTCAAGAAGTGTCCTGGTCATTCGTCATTGGCACTAGGTTGCATTCATGTTTCTTAGACTCACTGGGACATTCCAAACCCACTCTTTGGGCTAAATAGAAAGGTATTCTATAATTAGGAACAGAAAAAAATCTTGCCATTATTTGAAACAAAGCCAATTATTACTTTTAAAAAGCTACCTGCTTTCAATTAAGCAGGAAATTATCTAAGAAGCCACTTAATTTGCTTTGGTTTGTGGTCCCTCAACTACTTTATGCTGAGTAGAGCATGAAATTAAATATGTAACAACTACCCTAATGGTTATGTTTTAGAATGCCAGCAAGTTTAGAATCTTAGGTATGCCAAATGGTGACAGATGCAAAAACTTACAGCTCAAAGAAGACACATTGAATGTGAGAGGAAAATAGAACATTATCAATGTCTTCTGTATATTTCAGTTGGAAATTTTAAATTTAAAATCCTCTAGGTCTTGGCTATAATTTTTCAGATGAGAACAGCAGAGCAGGTCTGGAAAGAAATCTCTCAAATGTACAATGAAATTGCTACCTCTGGCTATGGGAAATTATATACAATTTTACTGGATCCAAATGTAAAGAAGATTATGCAAAGACCAGAAAAAAAGAAAGTTCTGGAGAATTTTTTTCCATTGGTTGAAGATGCATCAGAGCTCATCCTTTGTTGGAGGAGTATGCCTTTGTTTAGAGTGAGAACACATACCATTTGCAGCCAAGGAGCTGTTTATAGCGACATATAAGGGCACTCGCTTATGCAGGAGATCTTAGAAGCATTGCTGAAATGATACTCCAATCAGTACTTAACAATGTTGTAAATGCTGGATGGTTCTCAGAGCCTCTTATTTATTTAAAGCATTTTTTTACAATTTAAAAACCATTTTTATACTAGACAAGTCTTTTCAAACACTAACAATTTTAGAGATAAACATCATAAAAATCTGAAGAAATGTGAGTGAAAATATCCTTGCTTCTATAGTTAACTATAAAACCATTGCTTTTTTTTCCCTTTCTTTTTAAAGTTAAGAATACCCCAGTTTACAGTTTTACCAGAAATTTTGACTAATGATTTTTTTTTAAATTGGCTATATTTCTTTTCCTCCACATGTGAATTAGGGTGATTCTGAGGTGGGATAACCTTCAAGGTTACGGGTTTATGCAGCTGCGTCTTTATTTGGCATTAAATGTTTAGTGTCAGGGCTGGTGAGATGGCTCAGTGGATGAAGGAACTTGCTACCAAGCCTGGTGACCCAAGCGCTGTTCCCTGGACCCACAGAGTAGACGATGAGAACTGGATCTAGTAAGTCTTTACATGTGTACACAGTTACACACAAAAATAAGTGAAAACAACACTAAAAGATGTTTGGCATTTTCATTCCTATGGAATTTGTCCATATCACATATTATTAAAATATTTTCCATCTCTATAAAGTTGTTATCTTTAAAAAAAATCTCTAGGGCACTACAAAAATAGATGGCATGCAACTTATAGGCTTTAGATATTTTCTATGACAAGAAATTCTCCATTTTTGTCTTTATGTTTTAGTTATTTTTAGTCATGTTAAAATCCAAGATCACAGTGACATGGAATTCTCGAGAAATGGTCAGCGGGAAAACTGTCTTCTTTCAGTTAGAGACCTATAAACTTCGACAGTGTTCAGCATGCACACTAGGAACAATGATGTCTGTTTGCTGGGTCCGACAACATGGTTTGAGTTATGTTACAATGTGGTTTCTTGGTCCCAGGCAGCCAGAGGCCCAGACCCACAGACCTGCAGCCCCAGACCCCTTAGCAGCCCGCCACTGTTCAGGCCCCAGAAATGACTCAGATGCTTCTATTAACTTCATGCTGTTTGGCCTATGGCTCAGGCACATTGCTAACTAGCTCTTACATCTTAAATCAACCCATTTCTATTCATCTTTCCTGCCACGTGGCCCGTGGCTTACCTGCATGCCTTACATGTTGCTCCTTTGGGCTTCTGGTTCCTTCTCTCTCTGACCCCGCCCTGCTCCTCCTACCTATTCTGATTCCTCCTCCTACTTTTTCTATGGTGCCTGTCATGGGCCAAAACAGCTCCTTTATTTAAAGATTGCTATTCACAGCATACAGAAAGAATTTCCACATCAGAGTTAAGGTGAGATGGCACTTAGGAAAGTCACTGAGACCCAGAAGGGTCTCATCATCCTGGCTTAACCACTCAGTACATTGGTGGATCTTGCTATCTATTCAAGTTGTCCTGATGTGCCAGATCCTACAACAATCAACTCACATTGGTTTGTCCCATTTACTCATCTCAATGGCTAGATGAAAATGATCCCCTTGTTAGCATCCTATCTTATATCCAAGGGAAGCAGAGCTCAGCCTTTGAGGAACTTCTCACTGCTGAGATCAGTCCTAACAGGATAGAATGGTGCTCTGTATCTGAGAAAGCTATCCCCTGAAGTTTGCCCCCAAATTTCCTGGTCAATGGGACCCACTTTGGTGTCTTATTCCACCCCACCTCTTCCACCTTTTCCTCCTTCTCCTCCTCATCCTCATCCTCTTCTTCTTCTCTTTCTTTTATGGTCTCACAAAACATAGCTTCTCTCTAACCATACGACTTAGATCAAATGTTTGTTATCAATTGAAAGGCAGACTTTAGAACACAGAATTATCATCAGCATAGCCAGCTCTTTCTACATTGAGAGACATTTTAGAACAGCCCAGTTGTGTTTTAAATAAGCACTAAAATGAAAACTTAAAGATAAAAATGACTGTGTTTCTATAGCTCAGAGTTACAATTTACACATATAGCGGGGGGGGGTATAATTTTCAAGTTAGTGAGTGGGGGTTTGTGCACATGATGTCCATTAGTGCTAATGAATAATATGTGCATGATGTAATAGATGGCAGTGCTAAGCACATGCTGCTCCCTTCCAGGAAGCAGATTTGTATATAGTAATTTGTACGTGTGATATCACACCTATGAAATCAAGAAAATGAGTTAATAAAATTCACAAATGTTTGATGCTAAAGATGCTTATTTTTGTTTCTATTATGAAATTTATTTATATATATTATTAAAATATTTTCTACCTTTACAAAACTATTATCATTAAAAATTCTCTGGGGAGTCTATTAAAAATCAACACCATAAGAACTTTTTTCAAGAGCTAACCAGTTCTGGGGCTGGAAAGATCGCTTAGCAGTTAAGAACATTTACTGTTCTTCAGAGAACCCCGAGTTAGTTGCTAGCACCCATATCAGGCAGCTCATGATCACCTGTAACTTCAGTTTCTGGGGAATCTGATGCTCTTTGGACCATTGGTATTTGCATGCATGTGGTGTACATAAACCCATTCAGGTATACATGTATCCACATGAAAAGTTAATTCATTCTGTAGAAAACATTTAGGGAAAATGTTTTGCTAAAAAAATATTGCATACTTAAGAAACTTCAAAGAAGGGATTTTATTAAAAGGAATGAGTCAGAGAATCTAAGAAAATTGAAGCCCTGAAATTCACAGGTGTGATATGAAAATCTGACAAATATTCCTGAGAGTCTAGCAGAGCCCTGCAGTAGTTTTCTTACTTTCAAGGGAAATTGTGTATTCAGAAATTTTTCTGTCTTACCTGGCAGGTTCTATAGCCATTTATTCTCAAATAATCACACAGAGGCTTATATTAATTACAAGCTGTTTGGTTTATGGCTCAGGCTTATTACCTGCTAACTCTTTTAATGTGGGATGTCTTTCTGTATGCTGAGAATTACCATTGGATAATAAAGGAATGATTTTGGCTTGTGGTAATCCATCTTAGAGGCAGGTTGAAAATCAAAACATAACAGGGAAGGAGGGTGGGGTTATACAGAGATGTTGCAAGCTGCCACTCAAGAGATCAAGATGTAATGGAACACAGGTAAAGCTACTAGCCATGTGGCAAGACATAGATTAATAGAAATGGGTTGAATTAAGTTGTAAGAGCTAGTTAACAAGAAGCCTGAGTCATATGCCCAACAGTTTGTAATTAATACAAGTCTTTGTGTGATTATTGGGACTAAGCATCTGTAGGAACTCTGACCTCAGGGCTAGACAAGGTCAGAAGCTTCTGACTGCACTTATATACTGTAAGTTAACCCATATTTCTATTTATGTTTAGCTACATGGCTTGGTACCTTTTCTCAGAGCAGCATTCTCATCCTGCTTCCTTTTCATTTCTCTGTTATCTGTCTTTCTGCTTTTCTGCTTCCCAGAATTCTCCTAGTCTGGTTGCCCCACCTCTACTCTACTTCCTCTCTAGCAACTTGACCAATCAGCATTTTATTAAACCAATATTGACAGTGGCAGATATTTACAGTGTACAAAAGCATAATCCCACAGCAAAACAATTTGGAAAATATACTTTGAAAATGTTTATTTTCAAAAACCAGCGGCTGCTTTTAAAACTGATACAATATAACAGGTTTTCTGAAATATATTAACAATAAATTGTAAATTGGTTAATATTCAGTTTTTCCCTATCAGATGGATTGCTGTAGACCCTTACTTGGGCTGTGCCTGATACCTCCTGACTGTTAGGTAAGGTAAAGAAAGCAGCACCCAAGCCTCTCTCTGATATACTTCTATGTAAAACTTCTCATTAGATTCTCTCACTTCCCTCCAACTCTTTCTGTTTCTCTCTCACATTTTGCTTTCTTTTTTGTTGATATAATTTGAGATATTTAGAGCAATGAGCAAAAATAACCTTTACATATGATATATATATATATATATATATGTATGTATGTATACGTATGTGTGCATTTCAAATTTGCATGCTCATTGGGCATCAAGAGCAAACTCAACTTGAGAGGCTGAAAAGAGCACACACACACACACACACACACACACACACACACACATACACACACACACACACATACACACAGTGCAGGGTGGGGGGGCGGCTACCTGAAGCCTTGCATTTTCAAATTATAATTATGGTGCTGGTTTCTCAAGTTTATTTAAATTTTGTCCTTGCCAACCTGTGAGTGTTTACTTTCTGTAATTAGCAGAGGTGAGACATGCAGTGAATACGCTAGAAGCTCACAAAAGGACATAAAAAACAAACATAAGAAAACAATGTCCCGTCACACCAAGACTGGACAACAACTAGCTCTCCCAGGATTTGACCATTATTCCAGTTTTCTCAGGGTTCCATAAAGAGTCATTTTTCTCTAAGAGTGTGGTCCTTGCTAATGTGCTATGCTCCAGTGGGTGCCCCACACCCAGGAGAATATGGGAAGCACAAGCTGGACACAGGTATTATAAAACAACAAAAAAAGACTGGAAGCTGGAGGGGGTAGTAGGTGGACCTTAGAGGAGTTAAGGGGATGAGTAGGGGGTGAATATGATCAAAGTGCATTGTTTATATGTATGAAGTTCTTAATTAAATATGTATTAAAAGTGGATCTATGATCAAATGTTACTCCAGGGTCTTAACTGAGTCTCTGTTTATATCTGTTAGTTGCAATGTTGCCTGTTCAGGGCTTAGTAAGCATACCATGAGTGAACAGAAGAAACAGTGAAAAAAGGGGTTTTCCCCTCAGTTTTCACTTTCTGGCATTAAAGTGAAGTATATGGGAAAGGGATGGTGAGTCTATAGCAAGTACAGTAATGTCCCCTTTGCATTCTTCAGTGCTTATGGTGAGACTGATTGTGACAGACTCTTCCTTGGCACAAGTCTCAATGGTATCTTATCAGTTCCTCTCAGCTCCCTGCCTTGCACGCTGGCTCTCCTCTCTCAGACACCTGGAGACAAGGATTCATGAATATGTATTCATTTGTGTATATATGTGCATATATATGCACACACACACACACACACACACACAGAGAGAGAGAGAGAGGAGAGAGAGAGAGAGAGAGACCTTATATCTTCACAGTTAGTATTTACTGCACCTTATTTATTGGGAAATATTTGCTAATGCTCTTGTCATGAAGATATTCTATCTTTTTTTCTTTGGTTTCCTTTTACTTTTCACATTTAGATCTACATCTCCACTGGGACAGACTTTCCTGTGTGTGTATTGGGTTAGGTAAGAATAAAGACTGTTTCTCTGTTGACTATCCAACTGACAAAGAACCATTTGTAGAAAATCCTTATTCCCACACTACTTTGGAGTACATGATTTGTCATGGACCAACTGATCTCATATGTTTCTGGACTGTATTCCAATTCATTGATCTGTCACTGAATTTTTATAATATTTTATTCTCTATTAATTAATCTAGTCTTGTAATGTCCTACTATCAAGAGCATGAGTTTTCTTCACCATGGAGGAATAGATTATTTTATTTACTTTGATCTTTTACTTTGCATATACATTTCAGAAATTCATTTGTGAATTTCAAGACATATACAATTTGAAAGAGACTAAATTAGGATTGTGTTTGTCTACAGTTAATTTTGCAAATACTACTAGTTTTATAATATTGAACTTTTTAGTTCATGAACATGGTACAACTGCATTTATTTATATCTTTTAATATTTCCCTCAAAGTATTTAGTAATTTTCTGTGAAGAGGTCTTACAGATTATTTTCATGCAAAATTTTTAAATATTATTTTTGATGATGTTTTGCTATAACAATTTTGATAGACTTGAAAACAAGAAACTGAGAATGTTTTTCTTTGGGACACAGTATTATGTACTGAGTTTGGCCTTGAACTTGCTGTGTAGCTCGCCCAGTACTGGGATCACAGGTGTGCATATCACAGGTAGTTTATGCACTGCTGAGGATATAACCCAGTGTTTTACATATGTCAGACAAGCCCTCTACCAACTGCATTGCACCCAGTCCAGAGAGTGTTTCTTAAATGATGTGTTTTACACTGATTTTACAGTAACTTGAGTTTGGTACCAAGCTAGTAGCTCTATAAAGCATTTCTCCGTGGTTCTTTATAACTGTTTCTTAGCATGAACCTGGAAGATCCATTATAAGAAGTTTATATAGACTAGATGATACCAAAAATCAGTTATTCGATTATTTGTAGATCTAGATCTTTCTGGGAAGGCATTTTGCATAGCAGAGCCTCTCATTTCTCTATCCCTCATAAGGGAGTTCACCATGGATTAACTGTGTGGACCTGGAGGACTAGGTGGAAAGCTGAAGACTTGAGTCTAGTCTCAGGATCTACAGTGGAAGCAGAGAACTGACTCCCGCACATTGTCCTCTGCCTCATGTGATCCATGGCATTAGCTCTCTTATAAACACATAATTCACACAAATAAAACAAGTGAAGAGAAATGTAATAAATTTTAGATTAAAAAAAAAAGGATCAAGAAAACTTTGAAACTTTGAATTCACTGATTCAACAACAGTCAAGGTAAACTTGTCAAGGAGGGAGCATGAGGTCAGTGGGATCTGAAGAAGCAACAACTCTGCCTTTGTGTGTGGTAGGAAAAATTATGGCTCTTTCAATGTATCTGAGACACGAGGAATTTTCTAGTTTAACTAATTAATGTATATTTTTGCTGGTGTTGGATCTTGTTGAAGGCTGTTTGTATCTTCACCTTACAGCGATCTAGAGAAGCGGAACCGTTATTCACATTTTCCCGATAAACTATTTAAGACCAAGATACCCACAGAGACTGAGAGGTGAATGTCTTGAATATTCTCAAGATTATATTTTGAGGAAATAGTGAGTGTGTATATGTTCAAAACACTTTTTTGTGAGGCTTTTTCTCGTGTGATTATCAAATAATATTTTGAGGTAGACAGGACAGTGTTATGATAGTAAATGTGCCCAAGTGAGGAAACAGGTTCAAGGTTGAATTTCATCATTGTTCAGACATAGCAGTCAGAAGCACTGGGTCCCAGCTGTTGATGCCTCCACCAATGCAGAGTCAGTCACACAGTGCAAACTTTACTTTCTTGACTTTTTACAGTACCTCTTCCCAGAGTTCCTGGATTGTTAATCTGGGGGAAGATTGGATGCTTAGATAAGATACAATCTGGCTATGTTCTTGAGGTTCTTTCCAGAAGAGATTAGGATTTGGATGGGTTGATACAGCAGTGGATTACCTTCCCCGTTAGGGGTGGGCACCAGCCAGTGTCTGGAGAGTGTGGATAGAATTCTTCTCTCTTCCTTAGCTGAGATATCCACCTTCTGTCTTGGAACATCTAGTTCCTGATTGCTAGACCTCTGTTTTCAACCACAATTCCAGCTTCTTTGTAGCAGATTGTGGGACTTGGCATCTTCTGTCATTGTGAGAGTCAGTTCCCATGACAAGACTTGATTTACCATCTATTTAATCTATCTATCTATCTATTTGTCTGTCTATTATCTGTCTATTATGTGTCTATCCATCTATCTGTTATTTATTAATCAGAATTATCTATGCATCTTTCTATCATCTCATTATCTGTGTATCTTTGTGTAATTATCTCTCTATGTAAACTATGTATTATCTACTTTTATTTATATCTATTAATTATCTATTGATATGTATTATCTACTAACCACATATTTATATGGTTTTGATCTATCATCTATTGTCTAGTTATTCATGTATCTTTGTGTCACAACCTATCTTGTATTCTATGTATAATTTTCCATCATCTATCATCTGTCTATATCTTCTGTAATCTATGTATCATCTATGTATCTCTATTTCCATGTATTAATCTTTCATCTATTGCATATAAGTCAATAAATAAATAATGTATCTGTCTATCCTATTGATTATATTTCTTTGTGACAAGGGACTAAGATGCTCCTAATTACACCTTCTGAACCCAGTTGTCAGACTTCTTGGGTTTTTGGATCACTGTTCTCAAGGACCCCCACAGCTGGAACTGGGTGACATCTGTAGGACTCACATGCACCTAGAACAGCTGAAGGGGCATCTTTTTGGACCCTATCTGTGTAAAGTAACTCTTTCCCTGGCAGGCAGGGAAAATACATTTGCAAATGAGGTTAAGACTGGTTACATTCTCCAGAAGAAGGGAACTCAGTTTCCAACTTCAGTACAGACATTTATCAGTCTGAAAGAGGCTTGTCTTTCCTCTAGGGCTAGAGCTACCTGCCTAACAATCTGTTCCCATGCCCCTTTCTTGCTTTCCTCTATTTCTGGGTAACAAAGAGGCCAGCTATTGTTGATTGGGTGCTGCCTCAGAGAGGACGTCTCAGGTCTATACTGCCCCGTTAAGACTTCTGAAGCCGAGTCAAAATGACAGAAAGGGAAAAATGAGGCCAGACAAGACAGATGAAGGAGCTGTAAGTTTTCTATATGAGTCTGACCAGAGCCTGGGCTTTGGACATGTGAATGTTTGACGCCTGTTAGTTCCTCTTACTTTCAGCTAAAGCAAAAGAGAAGCCATTTACTACAGGAATTGGAAACTGTTTCCAAGCCACCACTGGCCCTACCTAGGGATGAAGCTGGGTCCTTCTTTTTTCTGATAATTACCTTTGCATGAGGCCTTGCCTCACACTCGGACTCCCAAGGTATCCGTCCTAAGAGAAGGAAAGCATTTTCAAGTTTAGTGTTTAATGGACTTCAGCTCAGAGCAACTGGGCCTGCAGTGAACCTTGGGCCACTCAGAAATGACCTGAAGAGGTCATTAAAAATCTACGAGCTTTTGGCCTTTGGGGGGAAATGCCACATTCAGCTGAAGCAGTGGACATTTTTCTTGACAGATGCTGACAACAAATGCATATGGTATATAATACCAATGATGGATAATTCTAAAAACTCAACAAAATATGCTAAATAATATAGTCGTGGTCAGAAAGGTACTTGAGTAGTGGTGATGAATATTTGACCAGGGCATTTGTTATGATATTAATAGTAACATCGAAACCTATTCACAGTGTGCTCACACATTAGTTTCTTTAAAACCATTTGGCATGGACTTGTGGGAGAGGTGGCCAAGGGGAACTTAGCATACCGTTTAAGAAGTCTGGATAAAGCCATGTGAAAGATGCTGTTTACCATATGTAAATGTCCCATGAAGTAACAGGAGTGCTGTTCTAGGACTATTTATTGGCATGTACCAAATCTATCAAACATTAGACATTAGATCTGAAGATATCCGGTGCTGCTATTACTTATTTGATGAATAGTTGTTTACATTCTAGGGAGTGGTTCAGTGTTACAGAATGAACATTTCTGAAGTTGAGTTAGATATGGTATGCTCTAATCTTTACTGCAAAAAAAAAAAATTACTCCTACTGTCTTGTACTTTAGTCAGTAAAATGTCTTTGGAGAAATGCATGGCTGGATCAATCACTGTTACCCCTCAGGTACTTTCTAGCAGTTTCTACCCCCCATAAATCCAGTTTTTTTTTTAAGCACAAATATCCATTTTAGTAATTCAAAAATGTTTTGCAGGCACTTATTTATAGTCAGAGTCTGTTATCTTACATGAACATTCTTGCTGAACGTGCACCAGGCATATTTCTTATATTTCAGACTGTCAGTATGAAGTGTACTTACATTTTCCTACTGCATCGGTTTTTCTTTGTTCAATTTTCAACACATTTCATACGCTTTGATAACAGATAATGCCTTATTCTGCAATTACCTGCGAGAAAATGACTTCTGTGGTTTTGTACTTTCAACTCATATTAAAAATACTCTAATAAGCTTGTTGTCACGGGAAACTTTCTTTGTGTCAAATGCAGCTCGGCATCTGAAGGACTGTCAAGATGAAGACAGTTCCATTCCTGAACACTACTGATATTTAGGTGTTGAATTACCTGCAGAAGGAGGATGCATCCTGGGCTATTGTTGTGTTACTCAACAACTATTTGCAGGTTAGAAAGCCTCACAGGGTGTGGAAAGGCCGTCCACAGTTAGGAAAACTTGAAGCCCATGTTTGACACAGTAATATGGGAAAAACTTCCAGACATGATGAGCTAACTCACTTTCAGTACCTTTCCTGAGAGAGTGTTTGTGTATGTCCCCTGTGTTCCTAACTGTATACTGAAAGCCAACATTATATAAACAGAAAGTCCTCATAAAAACTTGAGGATTATAGGAGAGATGGAAAATAAGAGGACGTCAATAGTCCATTTACGGGGGACCGCTGTCAACATTTTATGTGTCTTATGATCTTCTGTACATATTTAAAAACCATTGAGATATGTACATATCGTTTTGTTCCCTTTAAAACTATTTCCCACGATGATCATTTGTTATTCATTTTTTACAGTCATAACTGACCACACAAATACTTGTAAGCACATTCCTGAAGTTTAGTTTTGACAGTAACAAGCTACTGTTTTAATTTTCTTTTAAAAATATTTTGCTACATCTACTTATTTACTTGGGGATCTGTGTAAGAGTTAGGGTGCACATGTTCAGTTCAGAGGACTGATTGCAGGAGTCAGTTCCACTCAGGGTTTGAAGTCAGGTCGTGAGGCTTGACAGCAAGTGCCTCTATCCACTGGGAAATTTCTAGTAACTAGAAACATCTGAGCCATAACACAGTAGAGTTTTATGAGTGTTGCTGTAAGTATTCACTTTCTTCTTCTCATTTCATTTGCTTATGTTGATAAATTTTAGGGTCATGTTTGTATCTGCATGGTGTATGTGCATGTGCGTGCGTGCGTGTGCGTGTGCGTGTGCGTGTGCGTGTGCGTGTGCGTGTGTGTGTGTGTGTGTGTATGAGTGAGTGCATCTGTGTATGTTCCTATAGGTATGTGTACATGCCAGTGCATATACACACTGTATGAGGAGGCCAGAGATCAATATCACTCTTCACCACATATTTTGAACCATGGTTCTCTTACTGAACACAGCCAAGGATCATTGGCTCAGCAAGGCTTGCTGGACTGTAAGCGGGAGTTACAGATATCATTGCTCTGGACTTTTTCGTAGGTGCTGTGGATCCAAACTCAGAGCCTCATGCCTATGTGTAGGTGCTGTACCAGCTGATCCATCTCCCCAGCACTCAAAAACCATGTGACAAAACTGTGTGGATGAATTGTTATACTAAAATAGAAGTGAGGTACTACCAGGGTGTTTGTGTGTTACTGACAGCTACTTTGAAAGACCCCTGGAACCATGAGTTCAAACAACTCAAAGATAATATACTAGGGCTGAAATCTCTTCAGAGAAGATATGTTTGTCATCACAAGTTTTATCTGTTCCCTAACCCTGATGTCCACACTAAGGAGGAGTTTTGAATCCTTCAAGAGACCATTAAGATAAATAAGAGCTTTTGTGAAGAAGAGTTTGGACTCAGTGTACTGTCAGGTGGCTTTTTCTGTGTTCAGGATGATGGGCTTTCTGGTTAGTTTCAATGGTTTTCTAAAAACTACTTACTTTTTTATTACATTTACTTCTTTGTTTGGTGTGTGTGTGTGTGTGTGTGTGTGTGTGTGTGTGTGTGTGTGTGTGTGTGTGTGCGTGTGTGCTTATGTACCATAGAGTACATTTGGAAATAAGAGGACAATGACTTGGAGAAGTCAGTTCTCTCCTTCTACCATGTGATAGAACCTTGTGCCAAAAGGGTCCTCAGGTCCTTTCCCAACCTAAGAAATGATGGTGAGGTGCCTACTAGTCCATGTATGATGCAGATCAACTGATAGCATGTTCTCATTTTTCTGTTAGCTTTTAGACATATGAACTTATGTCTAATCAAATTTAAATTTAAGCATAGAATTTTTGTGAGTTTTGATAAGTGTTTGTAGTGTTGTATCCACACTACCCTATAATGGCTAATCTTGGTTGCTAACTTGACTTACCTGGGAAGAGAAAACTTCAATTGAAGAATTGCCTCAATAAGATTGGCCTGTGGATATATCTACAGGGGTATTTTCTTCATTGATGATTGATGTAGAAGGGCCCAGCCCACTGTGGAAAGTGAGCTTTTGGCCCTATTAGCAGGGTAGTTGAGCATGAGTTTGCAAGAAGCCAGTAAGCCATGTTCTTCTGTGGCTTCTGTTTCAAAGTCCTGCTGACTTCCGCTTTGGCTTCCCTTAATTGCGTGTCAACCTGTAAGCCAAAAGAAACCCATTTTCCCAAGTTGCCTTGGTCATGGTGCTTATTACATAAACAGAAAGCAGACTGGGACATACATTGGTATCAGAAGTGGGTGTTGCTGTAATGGACTTGATCATGTTGTTTTGGGGGGTGGGAGATGTAGAGGATTTTGGAGCTTTGGACTGGAAAGGCCATTGGATATTCAGAGCTGCTTGTGGATGAGTCTGCAAGAGCTTGGAAGAAAAGCAGACAATGGAGGCCTGGCTTGGAAAGAAGTTCCAGAGGGATATAGAGACTGTATTAGAACCATTTGTGTGATACATTTGAATCAAACATCTGTGGAAGTGAAACATTCTGTGCTTTACTGGGATAATGGGTCCTGGTTAGCTGGAGCTGAAAATCAGCTGTGATTAATAAGAGACCAGACTCTCTGAGGCACAATCTTCTGAGAAGTAATTCTTCAGGGTCAGCACACAAAAACTGTGGTCAAGGGAGCCACAGCTGCATCTCAAGCTGGAAGATGAACTTGGGATCCATGTGGTACTGGTTTTGCAGACATAAAAGACCGAACATAGAGGGGATTATGGAGAATGTCTAAGGTCCAGTACCATAAGTCCCTGAAGAGAAGTCAGGAGAGGTTACTGGTAAAAGTGAAACTTAATTACAGTGGAGACTCTGTGATATTCGAGATGCCAGGACCATGGCATGATTATCAAGGATATCAGCAAATATGGAGTGGAGCCAGCCTGAGCTTACAAGACAGTGTGTGTGTATGTGTGCTGTTGGACAGCTGAGCTGGAGAAATGGGATTTCCAAGCCCTTTGGAGCCCAGATGAGTAAGTCCTATGTATCTAACATTCAACTTTTCATACTGTTTGATTTTGAGCAGATTGTGACTATGCCCTGGCTCTTCTCTCTTGGAATATGAAGTATGTGCCTTATTTTTGATTATACATGATCCCACAGTTAAGAGACTTTGGATTTTTAAGGAGAAGTTGAATGTTGAAAGCTATTGTGTGAGTTCTATTTGGTATTATAATAAAACCCAGAGTCAGATATTGGGGAAAAGCTGAAATATCAGAGAAACAGGAACCAAACTGGAGCCACTTCTCACCCAGCCAACTCCTCAGGTGGAATGGGGTAGGTTCTATCTCCTGGAGCCCTCAGACTGACTGGGCAAGTAGGCCAAGGACTGAGCTTCTACCTTCTCCTCCTTGTCTTTGTTTCTATACCCAGCTATTTTACTTTCCCGTTTAACTCTCCTAGAGCTACCACAACCTGGCTGTTAAGCCTTGAACTAACAGAAATCCAGAAGATCTCTGACTCCGGAGTGATGAGATTAATGGTGTGGGTCTCCACTCCCTGGCTCCCAGGGCTTGACTGTGGGTGACTCTGTCCTCTAATATTCCAGACTATTTTTTATTAAATGTACAATATATTATCACTGGGAATTTTTAATGACTGTGAGACTTTTAAGGTTAGATTGTGCTTTACAATGTAATATTCATATTAACATGAGTTCTTGCGGACAAGAAAGGAAAGGTATATCTTAGCAGTGATGTATTGTGTGTCAAGTTGACAATGAGTAGACTTGAGATGGCTAATCTTGATTGTCAACTCAATACACTTGAGAAGATGGACTCCATTAGATGGAGGTGACATTATGGTTGAGAGTGCACCACCTTGGGATGTTTCTTACTTGTTAATGGTATGGGAAGTCTACGCCCACTGTGGGCAGTGCCATTCCTGGGCAGGTGGGCCTGGACTGTATAAGAAATGTAGGTAGGGCTTCAGAGATGCTCAGTGGTTCAAATCACTTGCTGCTCTTGCAGAGGATCCAGAGTCATTTCCCAGCACCCACAGAGTGGCCTCCAACCGTCTATACCTCCATTACTAGCATATCTGATGCCCTCTTCTGATCTCTGTGGTACCAGGCACACAATGGTACACATACATGCATGCAGGCAAAACATTCATACTCATAAGATAAATCAATCTCAAACTATTTTCAAAAGAAAAGTAGATAAACAAGAGCCAGGAAAAAAGCAGCAGTGTTCCTTTGTGGTTTCTGTTCCTACCCTGACTTCCTTCCATGATAGGATGTAATCTGAAAGTTTCTTTATCTCTCTTGTAGAGAGCTCCTTAAATCTTGCGTTGGCTAACTCTAACTCTTTATTAGCAGAAGATGAGTTTTCTACAGATGAAACTTGACAGTATTTTGTGTCTTATTTCTCTCTCTCTTGACGTAGGTTCTTGAACACATCCATGTTGTTGGATGTTACCAGTTCATTCACTCCTCTTCCTTGTTGAGTAGCATCGTTAGCTCATTACCTCATCAGCAAATGGATATTTTTAGTTATTTTCATCTTTTCCCATTAATATTATGACTAAAGAACTGAACTTAAGGGCACATTTTTGAATGGATATGTATTTTCATATCTCTTGGGTAAGTGCTTAGAAGTAAAATTACGGAGCCACCATACTATATGTTATATTATACGACACAATACTATATTAATCATATACAACATAATATATATTTTATATAAGGTTTTATATATATATGTATATAATAGAGAGAGAGGGTAAAGCTCTGTAATTTCAGTTCTAAGCAAGCACTTACTCAAGAGAAGTGTGTGTGTGTGTGTGTGTGTGTGTGTGTGTGTGTGTGGTATACGTGTGCAGATGACCATAGAGGTCAGAAGATGCCATCAAATCCCATGATTCTTGGGGTACAGGAGGACTGTAAGTCCTCCACTGTAGGTGGTAGGAACTGAAGTCAGGTCCTCTGGAAGAACAGTCAATGCTTGTAACTGCTGAACATCTCTCCAGCCTCAGTCAGCAATTTTCTTAGCATAACGGATGGTGAGTGGTTTTCTTGTGTGTACTTGTCTTTCTTGGGTCTTCTTTAAACTGTTTGTGTTTATATTGAATTGTTTTTTATTTTCCTATGAGTTATAACAATTTCTAACATAGTCTGTGTACAAGTTATTTATAGGTACACGTTTTATAAATGTTTTCCTCCAACTGAGACCTATCTCTGCATTTCAGTACCACTGTTTTTAAGCTGCCAAATTTTAGCAAGTGTTTTCAGTTTTGATAATGTCTAATTATGGTTTGGTAGAGAACTGTTAGTTAAAAATATTCACTAAACCCATGTGTAGTAAGAATTTTCCTATGCCTTTTTCTCAAATTTAGGTTTCATATTGTGATCAATAATATATTTTCAGTTAATTTTTTGATAACATCTGATTATCACTTTACATGGATATATCCATTTTTATATCCTGATATTAAAACCCTCTTATTATTCCATTAATTTACTGCAGAATGTTTCTCAACAAAGCCATTTGTTATATGCGTGTGTCTCTTTCAAAACTCTCTGTTATTCACTTGTCTGTCTTGACTCCATGGGGCACCATGTTGGTCACTGCAGATTTTATATAAATCTTGAAATCAGGTATGGTTGGTCTGATAACTTTTTTGTCTGTCTAGATTGTTCTGGCTCTTTTGAATTTTTGTGTATTTAAGAATGAATTGACAAATAACTCTTAAGAGAGCACTTTAGCTCTTGATGTGCAAAGAATTTTTATCTAGAGTATGTAAAGAATTCTGAATAGTCAGATACATACATAACAAAAGTAGAGCAGGATGAAGGTAGAATTTCTCTTTAAAGCTTAACCCATAATCTTTTAGTACATCTGGACATTTGTGCTAATAAAGATGAATCTAAGATATTGTGGCAATTCTCAAACCACTTAGAAATGTGCCAGGTGGTGGTGGTGCACGCCTTTATTCCCAGCACCTGGGAGGCAAAGACAGGTGCATCTCTGTGAGTTCAAGGCCAGCCTGGTCTACAAAGCAAGTTCCAGGGCAATCAACACTTTCATACAGAGAAACCATGTCTCAAAAAACAAAACAAAATCAAAATTTTAGACATGTAAGTGAAGGATTTCCTTCTCGGAATCACCCAGGATCTTGGTGAGCTGTGCTAAATCTGGACTACATCTTTCTGGGTAGAAGGTACATTCAACTTCTGTTTGTCAGTGTCCCAACCAGTGGTCAAATGATTCTTCTTGTGTGTGATGTAGACAGGCTGGCAGTTCCTACAACTCTCACATGCTCATGGTTCCCACTACCATTGGGAATGGCAGTTTAGGATTGCTTTGCTATCCCAGGGACAGCCTGGCTCCTCTATAGAAATCTTTTGTTCCTCACTACAGTCATGCTACTCCAAAATAGATCCCTATCTATTTGTATGCATGTTCACGTTTGTGTACATGTATTTCGGGTGGGGTCGCGCATATGTGGACATGTGGAAGCCAGTGATTGGCGTCCATTATTTTTCTCAGTCATTCTACCTTAATTTTTTCGAGACAGGGTCTCCCACTGATCTTGGATCTCATTAGTTTGGCTAGGTTAAATTTTTTTACAGTTTCCAGCATAGCCTGTGTTAAACATTGAGCCCCGTCTTCTTTCAGTATCTCCCTGGAATCAGATACACATTGCAAGCCCCAGGGATCTAATTTCCTCCTCTCTAGAGCTGGGATTAGATATGCACATCACCACGCATGGCTTTTATATAAATTCTGGGAATTTAACTCATGTCTTAGGGTGGTTTAAATGAGGATGGATCCCTCTCCCCATGAACTCATATATTTGAATGTTTGGTTTCTAGTAGTGGAACTGTTTGGGAAGGTCTAGGAGACATGGCCTTGTTGGAGGAGGTGTGTCACTAGAGGTGGGCTTTGACTTTTAAAAAGCCCATGCCAGGCCTAGTGTCTTTGCCTGCAGTTACAAATCAGATCTGAGCTCTCAGCTACTGTTCCAGCCCTGTGCCTGCCTGCCTTCCATCATGCTTGCCATGGTGATGATTATGAAGTAACCCTCGGTGATGATTATGAAGTAACCCTCTGTACACAAGCCCCCGATGAAATGCTTTCTTTTATAACTTGCCTTGGTCATGGTGTCTCTTCACAAAAACAGTAACTAGGAAAGATCCTCATAGATGGTCATATTCATGGGGTCCTCCCCCCTCCAGCCAGCTGCCTCCCAGCCCCAGAGCATGGCTTGATATCTCAGTCCAGCTTAGTGCTTCTTTCTTACTGGGTTCTTTGTCAGAAGACAGCAGCTACTACATCATTGAGGCTTTCATCTGTGCCCGATTATAACAAACCTTTTCAAGCAGGCCTTGCGTGTGTGTACCAGGTATTGACAGTTAGGAAGCACTTAAATCATTATATTCTGGGCATCAAAAACTCAGGACCCTGGAAGGTCCTGAAATAGGATTCCCAAGACAACCTATTCCGCATCCTAGCATGCTTTAGTGATCAATGCGTTAATCAGAATCAGCGGTGACAGCATAGTAAATACTTGTCGAAATAAACTTATTAAAAATACATTAGTTCTAAATAAAATCTTGTATTGATTCGTCATTTGTTCTATTAATAGGAAACTTTACACCTGCTCTCAAATCATCTAATCAAAAACTACCTGTTTCCCTGACAGGCTGAAGTTAAATGATGAGTGTAATTTCTCTGTGGGAGTGGGAGGGGGAAGCTCATCTGCATGCAGAGTTCGGCCTGTCTTCCTTCCAGAAAAGCAAAAGAGGGAGCAGATACCGGAGGTAATTGAGATTCTCAAATAGGGTGGAGCGTCTATTTGAATGAGGGAAGGCAACATAGATTCGACAGGACAGCAAGGCTTGACACTGTATTCCCTGGGTTTTAGCTCTGTTGTCTTCGCTGAAGCCAAGAAAGCAAGGATTCTTAGAAGGAATGCATGAAGCTTTGCAAACCCCCAGCAGAGACCTATGTAACAATTAGTAGGCACCCAGAATGGGAACAGTGACAACCCTGTGATCCAGGAAGGGTTCTTCACAGTAGATTTTGGAATTCAGAAAAAGAGCCCTTTAGTCTGCCTTTGCTACCCACTGCTGTTAATACACTAAAGCAGGATGTTTCTTAGAAAGTTTATAAACTGGGTTGGTGGAGAGGCAATTAGTTAGGTGCTATTTTTTATTTTTAATTAAGCCCTGTACTTTAATATCTCCCCAAGAATTCAATACATGTTACAATTCATTTTGGGGGCTGGAACCTACTTCCAACATTCCCTCACTAAATTTTAAATACACAAAAATCTCTATTTGTGATTTTTTTTTTTTTTTTTTTTTTTTTTTGCAAGCCTCTACATCAGATCTTAGAATAGTTGGAGAATGATCAGACGCATGTGAATGTGGAGTTCAGGGCCTTCACTTTGCCAAGATAGAAACTGGCCTGCCAGATGCTGTCTGGTCTTCTGACGAGTACTCACCCACCCTTTCTGCACAGCTGCAGGATCCTTAGCAGGAATCAGAAGTCACCCTTGCTGTTAATCTCTGCCATGGAGCTTAGGCTCTGCAATGGATTGGATTGCTGGCTAGATCCTGGTGCCGAGCTTCCTGCTTTACTAATGATCCCATTTCCTCAACACTTACCAAGAGAGAGATCCTGATAGCTGTATGACCAGCAGCAGAATACCAGCATTCAGTGATGAGAGACTGACCCACAGGAAGAGAACATGGTATCTGACATATTCCCTGGCTGACATATCTTTGAGTGAATCTGGTTCCAGGCCCTGATTTCAGAAGGCTTCTTTCATAGTCAGTCTTAGCTGCTCATCTAGCAGAAAGTGAGGCAGCATCAAAATCTAGCTTTCTGGTCCATGCTCATGCTACTCAATCCCCTCCTCATTCTGTTACATTTGATAATTCACCAAAATGATTTCATTTCCTACCTTGAGGAATAAGCCATGGTGATTGAGTAGTTCCTGCTGGGTCACTGGAGGAGACTCCTCAGGCAGGGATGTTCTATGCAATGAACTAGGTCTCAGCTTAGGGAGCAGTGCTCAGAGCCTTCTCGAGACCTTAAGTCAACCATTGAAATGTCAGGACTTAAAAAATTCAGAGCCTCTGCAGAGGAATTAAACAAGGGCAGCTGAGGACATGAAGCCTCTGGCTCAGTGAGAATTTTACTTCTATGAGAAAACAAAAATCTTGCTTTAGCAACTAGTACAATTTATTTGTTTGTGTATGTGAAAAACCTCAGTGCCCAGTCTTTTAATCTGTTCAAGGTATGAACCAGGTTATATGGCCACATGACTGGTCATATGATCTAAAGACTAGAAAAAACGTTATCTAAATTTTTGCCATTAGAAAGGGAGGTGTTCTAGGTAGAGTTGACTGTCAACTTGTGACAGCATAAAGCCACCCCAGATGGGAGACTTAATTGAGGTATTGCCCAGATCAGATTGGCCTGTGGGTATGTCTGTGGGAGATTGTCTTGATTGGTAACTGATATAGGAGAGTCCAGTCTACTGTGGGCATCATAATTCCCTAGATTGGTGCTTCTGGGCTGTTTAAGAATGTTAACTGAGCATGAGCCTATGAGACGGCAATCAGTGTTCTGCTGTGGAGTAGTCCTCTCATACACTGTAGGTTTGTCACTCAAATTGTTTTAATAAAGCATTGATTGGCCAGTATCCAGGCTGGAAGTATAGGCAGGATGTCCAAACTGAGAATGCTGGGAAGGAGAAGAGCAGAGTCAGGAGTTCCCAGACAGATCAGAGGAAGCAAGATGAGAATGTCCATACTGAATAAAGGTACCATGTCATGTGGCTAAACACAGATAATGAGTATGAGTTAGCTTAAGTGTAAGAGCTAGTTAGTAATAAGCCTGAGTTACTGGTTAAGCATTTATAATGAATACAGCCTCTTTGGAGTAATTTGGGAAGCAGCTGCTAGGTATTTGGGAGTTGCTGGTAAGAAAGAAAGTTCTGCCTACAGTGTTCCTCCATGGTTTCTTAGTTGTAAATGGGTTCCTGCATCAGAGATAATATTGTGTGGATTTACAAGCAAGCCTAGCTTAAAGTTTCTACCCCGACTTCCCTCAGTGATGACCTGTAAACTGAAATAAACCCTCCCGTCCCCTAACTTGCTTTATTCATACTATTTATCACAGAACCAGGATGAAACTAGATAAACAAGAGAAAGATGGGTAAAGAATGAGTGGTCATCCCAGATACAGATTAACTTTGCATTTCTTTATCTATTCAGTTTCCTAGACAGGGACTCAGAACTTTCAGTGCCTATTCATTAGCTCTTCATATTTTCTCCCTACTTTATTGGCTGTATTTTCCTATGTGCTGATTGGTTGTTCAGCATTTATCCTCCACAGATGGGATGAAGTCCAAGTTTCAGTTAGAGGTGTCTGTTCCCGGCTCTCCTTTCTGCCATCTCCACTTCTCCATATGTTTTGCTAAGCTGCACCTTTGTTGCCCATGTTGCTTTGAGAGCTTACTCATCAGTCAAAGCCACCTCCATCGGGGTCTTTTCTGGGAAACCTTCTTAAAGAAGGTCCCCGAAGGTGGCAATGGCAGAGGTCCGTCATGGTGGCTTGGTGGCAATGACCAAGCGTCATCATGATTTGGTAGCAATGGCTGAGCACCATCATGGTGGCTTGATAGCAAAGACTAAACACCAGCATGGTGGTTTTCCTACATGCTTGTATGTTCCAATGCCAGAGGATTTCCTGTCTGGTGCAATAGGTAGACGTGGGAGCAGGGCCTACAAGGCAAACACACAGAAAGTGTTCAGCGAAATAGACTAAGAGTCCTGGGGGAACAAACCATCTTTTACTACTT
The DNA here is from genome assembly GCA_033318265.1 of Phyllotis vaccarum. Taxonomy (NCBI): domain Eukaryota; kingdom Metazoa; phylum Chordata; class Mammalia; order Rodentia; family Cricetidae; genus Phyllotis; species Phyllotis vaccarum. Next base: position 52,408,841 of record JARWLC010000011.1, on the reverse strand, counting down.
CCTCTTCCTTCCCAAACACTTTGAGTCAATGGCCTAAAAAAAAATCTGTCAGACAAACCAGTGCTATTGCCGGATTAACCAAATGTGCAAAGAGCCTAGGAATATTGATGGCATTGACGCTGTTGTCACACCATCCCCTTGATGATTACATTTGCTGCTGATTGCACCGTGGAATGTAGTGGATGTCAGTAGCTGTGCATGCTGGTGTGGCTTTCTCCTTTTTCTCCAACTTCCTCTGCAACAATAATAATCACTTCATTTCCCCTCTTCCTCACCTATTCATAGCGTCGCTACAAAGAAGGCTTCTCTAGGACTCAGGGAAGCAGGGAAATTTTGGTATCTAGATGCTAATTCCAAATGTCCTAGCATAAACATCAGGAGCCTCTGGTAGGCAGATTTTGTGTGCAGTGTCACAAGATTTGATTCATTGAGGAATGAAGAATCACTGCTTCCTCGCAGAATGGACTCTGAGGGCTATTTAGTTCTCCTATAAGCTTCTCAGTTAATTAAGAACATGACAATACCAAATACAGGTTGCTTAATACATATTAATAGATCTGAAAATTCTCTAGCTTTCTTTTCTCTTTTCATACACAGGCTGTGAACGCCCACAGGGCAGGAATAGCCATCGTTGGGGAACAGATCATCAGACACTGGTGGTGGGCCAGTGGGCTTGCTTGGTGTAGAAAGAATATCTCTATTCCAAGGGGACCTTCTAAATAATGGCAAAAAAGAGAAAACAATTGAATTGTAGAAATATATTTATTCCTCTAAAATACTATTAAATTTACATTTGTTCTCTCTCTCTCTCTCTCTCTCTCTCTGTGTGTGTGTGTGTGTGCACACGCGCGCTACTGAGCACATGCGGTCATATGAAGGTGACTTGTGATAGCTGGGTGTTTCTCTTTACCATATGGGTCCAGGGATTGAACCATCAGGCTTTATCCCCTGAGCCATCTCATCGGCTGTTATTTATTTTAAAATTTTTATCAGCATATTTATTCTCAATATACATGCTTGTTTTGGAGCTGAGCCTATGATGTTGGTTTGCTCAGACTAGATATTGTCAGACAGTAACAATGGCAAAATCAGAGAACCTCATCTGCCTGCTTGTCATATAAGATGAAAAAATAAGTAAGCTGTCCTCCTCTTCCTTCTGTAAACTTATTTAGTAGTTACTGAATAATCCTGGGGGAATTAGTCAGATGTGGGATGGAAGCCATATGTTGGCTGTGTAACTTTGGTTTCTCGATTTCTACGATACAGATTGTAACATTAGGTTTCTGGCTGCCTAGTCCCACAGTTCATACCCACCCGCTGCCGCTTATCTGAACCAGCAATCCCAAAGTCTCAAAGAAACAGACAGACACTTATATTAACTTCGTGCTGTTTGGCCTATGGCTCAGGCACATTGCTAGCTTGCTCCTTCATCTTAATTCAACGCATTTCCATTAATCTGTCTGCCACGTGGCCCATGGTTCACCTATTTTGTTACATGTTGCTTCTTCAGTGGCTGGAAGGATCTCTGTCCCTGACTCCGCCCTCCTTCTCCTACCCATGCTCCTGCCTACAGCTATGGTGTTCTCCAAGGGCCAAAACAGCTCCTTTATTTAAAGATTGATATTCACAGCATACAGAAAGACACTCCCACATCAACAGATAATATACCTTGTATCGTATGAATGGATGTGACTGCTAATATTGTTATTGTATTGTCTCCAGCATGGCTCCCTACCTGCACTAGCTCATAAGGGCTAGAAGAGAACTAAATGTTCTGTAAGATGGGATAAGGGTAAGAAATGGGTGTAAGCTAGACATTATGAGATTAGAAAGTGCATGAATTTGGGTTGTACAGAGGCAGAAGAGAAGCTTCATGAAGTTGAGGTGTCTTTGCTGAACCTCAGGAATAAGCAAGATCTTAATGGAGAGAGCAGACAGGGGCTGTCATTAGAGACAAACTAGTCCCTCGTTAGCCTGCTGGCTTTCTATGATCTCTGCTGAATTCCTCTTCCCTTATGAACCTGGCATGTTCCTCGGAGAAGGAAACACTACAGTCATCTTTAGAGACGTGTCTCACCACGTTGTCTGGAAGTTGTGAGGAGGGCACAACAGAGGCCCTGCAACCCCAAGGAATTGGCATGTTTGTGCTCTGTTTATAATGATCAGGACATAGTGGACTTGAGTAAGACCTATTCAGCTTGGGGGAAAATGCTTCTGGCCGAACAGAAAGACACCAAGAGGTGTTTCTCTTGACCTTGTCTATAACATATGTTGGAGAGGTAGTTCCCTTTGGAAACACGGAGTTAGTAAGAAATCAGAAAATTGGCAGAAAAGTTGTGAGGACTTTTTAGCACACTAAATAGACAAGTTCTTGATGTGGTCCAGATGTCCCTTAGGGTCCTCCACATCTGGGATTGCATCTCTGCTCTGTCCTGCGTCAATGCTTGCTCTCAGGCAGGTTGGTAGCTCCTCTGAGCATGGACAATAGGCTCCCCTGGATCACTGTTGTGGAGATTAGAGGAAGCAGCTACCAGACATGTAAAGCCTGAGATGTGAAGCCAGAGTCTTAGTTTGTCTTTCTTGTTTTCTGTTCCCATCATGCCCTGTGTGTTTATCTAGAGCAAACACGAGGGCTGAGAGTCTGGTTCCATGGTAGAAATCTCCTCTAGAATGGACAACACTTTGTACATAATTCCCAGGAGAGACACAGCAAGTGAATAAGTGAGATGTGGGAGGGAAAGTGTGTGTGTGTGTGTGTGTGTGTGTGTGTGTGTGAGAGAGAGAGAGAGAGAGAGAGAGAGAGAGAGAGAGAGAGAGAAAGAGAGGGAGAGAGAGAGAGAGAGAGAGGGAGAGAGGGAGAGAGAGAGAGAGAGGGAGAGAGAGAGAGAGAGAGAGAGAGAGAGAGAGGGAGAGAGAGAGAGAGAGAGAGAGGGAGAGAGGGAGAGAGAGAGAGAGAGAGGGAGAGAGAGAGAGAATAGATGTTTTCCAGTAGGTATCAATATGATAAAAAGCATCCAGAATATCGACTGAAGAACATAGCCTCCCAGAGGGCTAACATGGAGATAGCCATGTTCAACCCCTGAAGGAACAAAGTGCTTGCACTGTGGTCAAAGTACCAATTCTGGTCTGCTCACTGTCCTCATTAGGAGACCCTTGTCCAGTGCTGAAATTGAGTAGGAATGTAAGGAAACCTATTCCTTAATATTACATTCCTAAATGTAAGGTTAAATAAGTGGATCCCTTTTCTTAGTGGCAACTTGAAAGAGAAAATTTTGTTTCACAAGCAAAATAAGCATTAAGAATCTTCTGACGGTTGGAGAAAGTTTTGTGGTAAGAATGGTGGAAACAGCCTTGAGGGGGCAGAGACATTTACTCAAGGTCACTGAACTCGGAAATTAAACATTTACTTTACCTAGGTATAAGTGGCTCCATCATAGTGGAGTATAATTTCCCGTTTTTAAATTGCTTGTTTAATGGGCCATGGTGAATTGTGCACACTGGCTTTTTCTGGCACAGCTAATGATGTATTCTTACGGTTAGTCTGAGGGTCACCCCCCCACTTCATTATCTCCTGGTTCTCTTGCTCCTCCTTGCCCAAGTCTGCAAAAGGCAAGTAGCCAGCTGAGGCAGAAGGGCTGTGAGGAAGACAATCCACACCTAACATGGATTCAGACCCCAAAGATCTGGGGCCTGTCACTCTTCTTTTCTCAACAATGAGCCAGATGAGGAAAAGTTGTTTCTCTAAAGAGAAACTGGAATTCAAGGTCAAGTCAATCATAGCTTTGACTGTCGGTATAAAAGGATGAACCATTGGTGGTTAAGAAAGTCTTGTTTACATTTAACCAGCGGCTTTCTGGTTGGATTTCAGGATTTGCTACAAGAGGAAACATATACCTGGTATTGTAAATCTAGCCAAGAACTCAGGGTTGTTGAGTTCACAGGCCCCATGGGTAAGCTCACGACTATTATTCTATTAAGCAGAAGTAGTATCACACTGCCCTCTAAATTTGTATCTCCTTACCCATAGATTAGTGCATCTCTCAGACCTCACAGAGAAGATTCTTTGTGCAGTGGGTGGTGGTTAATGTAGAAACTCAAAGTGGAGAGAATACGTGTCAGCTGTGTGCTTAGCCACAAAAGGAATATTTAAGTAACCATTGCCCGCTAAGGCTCAGGGTCCATTGTATAAGAGGGAACAGAAAGATTGTAAGAGCCGAATAAAGCAATGTCTTCTGACAAGATGGCTGCGCTCTTTACCTCACAGCAGCTGCAGTTCCCTACACAAGAGCCAGCCAGTCAGCATCTAGAGAGAGTAAGGAGAGGTTCGTGGGCCCCTACCTCTAACCGAGGAGCTACATGGATGGCTTCTTGGGGAAGGAGAGTCAGCTTCCTGTGCCCCACAGGTGTGGCCCCTGGTAAGTTGACCATGCTCCAGTGGGTAGTCCCATGCCCAAGGTATATGAGCAGCACAAGACTTAAGTTATTTTAGAACAAAGAACATGAAATTGGTGGGATTAGGGAGGTAAAGGGGTAGATCTGGAAGGAGTTAAAAGGAGGTGTAGGGAATTGGATCAAAATACATTGTATACCGTTGTCAAAGAGGTAGTGAAATCTTTTTCAGACTTCAATTTGTGTTTGAGAAAGGCATGGGCCACTGTGCTGTGTGTTTGTGCTGGTCATATCATATGAAATAAGCAATCAAATGTTTCTGCCATTGGATAAAGATCACCTGCAAAGGTTTGTGGGGTAAGCTCTTTGAATTCTGTAAAATGGCACTCACTATTGGATGTGTGACAAACCTAATAGCTAGGAGGCCAACTTGTTTGCAATTAAACACACATGGCTCTCTACAAGGAAATGATCAAGCCTGCTGAGCCTGCTTGGATCTCGACGCCACCTGCACCTCTCACCAAGGACTTTGTGACAGATAAAAGGATGGTATTGAGGGAGACACATGTTTACCAGCATGGTTGTTGAATAATGTGGCATTCTGCACACAGACCATCTTCCTTTCAGAGCCTTTACACAGCCTCACAATAGCGTCAGCAGAACTTTAACCATGTAGTGCCAGCATTAAAGGGACCAGGAAATGGCTCAGTCAGTAAGTGGCTTGCCACGGAACAAGGAGGATTTAAGTTCAACCCATGTAAAATAGCCAGTGTGTCAATGCATGTCTGTAATCCTAGCACTGGGGAGGCAGAGACAGGAAGATCGATCACTAGGGTTTGCTGAGCATCCAGGCTAGCTGAACTGGAGAGCTCCGGGTACAGTGGGGACCCTGACTTAAAAATTAAGATGTAGAACTAGTGAAGAGGATGCTAAGAGTAGATCTCTGGTACCTCAACAACATGCGCATACACATGCACACGCATACACATGGACAGTACAGACACATGGACATTCGCACACACCGAGAAATAAAAAGAATCAACTAAGGATAGTTTGTCTCATCGTTGAATATCGTAAGTCAAAATTCAGGCAAGTTTTAAGATGGGTAGCGGTGGCACATGCCTTTAATTCTAGTACTCAGGAGGCAAAGGCAGGTGGGTCTCTTAGTTCAAGGCCAGCCTGGTCAATAGAGAGATTCCAGGAGAAGACAGAGTTACTCATAGAAACTCTGTCTCAAAAAACCAAAAACCAAACTCCAAAGTGAAGCAAAGCAAAAGAACCTCACAAGTCTGAAAAGCCAGAGACTTTTTCTTTTTTCTTTTGCAATCAACACAGTGGTTAATAGTGGTTAATAGTGGTCACTGCCTATTGTGTTGCAGGTTGGCTGAACCCAGTGTGCAGCAAATGGCAACATCCCCCCCTCACCCCGCCCCCCCGCCCATTGTATTCCACTGTGGCACCACAGTGTGCTTATCAGCTTTAATATTCTCCTCTGAGTTCACCATTCTTTTTGCCTTTCTTTTCTTTTTTTTTAACACGTATAAATCGAAACTATCTCTTATTCTTTTGCTTATCCTGTTGCAGCAAGTCTGTTGTGGGAAAGAAAATGTTATCATGAGCAAAAAAGATGAAATAAAACCTATTTCACATCTTGCTAGTTGTCTCATCTCTAATTCAGGAGCCGGAGGCAGATTGAATGCCTGACTTTGTGTGAAGAGAAATGTGAAGGTGATCTGATGTACATCTCACAACCAAACGCATCGTAAATTACATTTAAAGGAGAAAGAAATAATAGATCACGGTCAGTCCTGGGAATATGGAACTCTTTTCTCTTGTTTAAACTCTAAGATATTTCTGCCTTCACAAAATGTTCAGAGTGTAGAGGAAACTGATGGAAAAACCCATTCCATGCACCCTTGCTTGAGCGACAGTCAGCATCTATTATTGGTTGCGCAAAATATTGTACTTTGGTCATCAGCCCTTAACAGACATAAGGCATTGTAAACTCCTGACTGTTTCTATGAGTTTCTAGAGGGGTATTTAGAATTGGCTGTTTAATTATTACTTAATTAAAAATACCAGTGATACTGTCTTAGTGTAAGGTTAAAGACAAATCTAAAATGTCCAGTCCAGAGGGTAAAGTCAGAAAGGAATAGTGAAATGGGCTAGACAATAGCCTTTGCAGTCAAGAAAGAAAAACAGGGCTGGAGACGATGCTTAGTTGGTGGAGTGATTGCCTAGCATGTGTGAAGCCACTTCCGATCCATAGCACTGAATGAAAAGGGGGGTAGTGGTACATGCCTATCCTCTCAGTACTTGGGAGGTGCAGACAGGAAAATCATACAGTCAAAGTCATTCTGGAGCTAAATGGGGAGACTGAGGTTAGCCTCAAATACATGACATTGAAGGTCAGCCTGAGCTACACATTGAGACTCCACCTCAAAAGTAAAAAGCCAGGGGCACAGCTCCATGTCAGAACACTTGTCTTCCATGATGGAGGCCCTGGCTCCAGTTCTTGGCACTGGGGTGGGCGTAGGGCAACACCAAGATATCCTTACCAGAACCTGCTACCAATTTAAATGAATCTTTCAAAAACTTCTACAGATTGCTGCTGCACTTCAACCTTTATTTTTCTTCAAGTAGTTCAGGGTTTGGCAACTAAAGCCCTTCATTAGTTATCTCTTATTGTTATTACCCATCATTTTGTCTTATTCTGTTCATTACTCTCTTTCACGTATACATGCGCTTGTTCATAGTATGCCAGTACACATGTATGTACCTGTGAATGGACCTAGGAGACAACGTTGGGTATAGTGCCTCAGGAATTTGTCCATCTTATTTTTGAGATAGGATCTCTCACCATCCTATGGCTCATTAAATATGCTAGACGTGTGATCAGTGAACCCCAAGAACACACTTGTCTGGACTTTCTCATCTCTGGGATTATAAGCAACAGACACCATAACTGACTCTTTAATGTGAATTCTGAGGACTGAATTTATGTCCTCCTGTTAGTAAGGCAAACGTATTCCCTGCTGAGCCACCTCCCCAGAACCCTAAGAGACACTGTCTATATTTTCATAGGTAGTCCATGTAATATGAATACTGTATTTCTAGCAAGGCTCCCCTTTACATCTTTTAGGTAAAACAAAATCAAAGAATGAAAACTGCCTGACTATGAGATTATTTTTATTAACAGAGAGTCTGACTCCCCATATGACTGGGATGCAAGCCACCCGTGCTGAACCTCTCCTTCGCTCCTAGGAAATGGTCTGGGGCGTCTGAAGAGTCAACACCTCCTGACAGGCACCATCTGGACAGCCCTTCCTTAGCTCCCACTGCGACACCATCAAAGTGCCCTTCTGGTCATGGACGGTGGTGACATTAGAGAGAGCTAAGGTGGTCTCCAGTTTGGATCCTTCAGGAATCACCAACCATGAGCCCATAGACATACAGACGCACTAAGAGGTTAGGTTCTTCGTCTTTTATTTAGTGTTCTATTCTTCGGCCATTCCAGACATGTAGATGATGTATTCTAGGCACCTTCACACCCTCGTCGGGTTAAATCCCTCAACAAATCGCTCTTGTTTTTACTGTTGTTGTTATGGACTATGTGACCCATTGGGTTTAATAAAGGTCATTTGCATGAGCATGGGGGCAGGGACATCCACTTACCGGTGGTTATACCACTGAGGAAAGGGGCTCCCCCTCCTCCAGCAATATCAGCTGCTACCATTGTTCCTTAGGGAGCCATTGCTTCTCAAGGACCTCCCAGACAGGGTGTGGGTTTCTTAGGGAATTAAATTGAGTCCTTGATGCAATCTGGTAAACTTGAAATTAAGAATTGTAAATAGTAAGAGAGTAAGCAAATCCTAAGTAATGAGAGGTATTTTGTTTGGCTTAATGGTGGAATTTAGAAAACTATTTGGTTGGAGTCAATGTTTGAGGTTACTGATGACCAGAAGCCATGAAGGAGAAACACTTATTGTGTTATAACTGAACCCCTTCCTGTCCCTCCATCCCTTCCTTCTTCTCCTCTTTGTTATCACCCCCCCCCCCCCCACGCACACACACTTCTGGGTTTCACACTGTGTATCCCAGACTGGCTTGGGATTCTCTATGTAGCCTAGATTGACCTAAGACACATAGCAATCCTTCTGTTCTTGCCTCCCTCGTGCTTGGCTTGAGACAGGAACCACCACTGTGCCCTTCTGCTTTCTTGCCACTGTCTTTCAACTAGTTTCTTTTGTTTTTTCTTTTTATTCCCTAGAGGTTTTATTCAGTTGGAAGAAAGTAGATGTGATAACTTGAGTAGAATCTGGGCCTATTTCTGTTTGTACAAACCCAGACCAGCAAACAAACTCTCAAACCTGCTCTACCCCTTCCGTATACTTCCAAAACACAATTTCTGTGATCATCAAATAAGATAATGCAGATGAAATCTTTGCAAAAGATTTGTGGTCATATAGTATTACAGATACAAAGATCTCAAAACGCATAACTGCAAACTCAGTCTCAGAAAGCTTACCGGAGTAATAGACACAAAAATAAATGTAAAGGGGACAAAAGATTAATTTAAAAAGCATCAGGATCCGAACAGCACTAGTGATAATACAGAAGTCTGCAAAGGGTGGCGGAGGGGAGGGGGAGATCCAAAGCATTTTCCAAAGAGGGGTTAGCCTAAAGGAAGAGAGGAAAGAAGCAACATTCTAGTTCTGACATTTTTCAGTAGTTGAAACTATATGAAAATTTGGCAGAAGGAAAGGTACTCATGACTGGTGCATCAAAAGAGCGGCTCTCAGACACCTCTGCCTGCAGTGAAAAGCCATTGGGTTGGACCTTCTGGGTACCAGGTGGATGTTGTACAATTTGGAACAGACAGAAAAGTTTGTACACATGTCTGTCAAGGTCAGCTGTAGAGCGATGGGAGGCACCTGAGCATCTCCAGATGATGTGGGGCTCAGTAAGGAGCCACCCATCAGTAGTGTAATCTGCTGTAAGAGAGGAATCAGAAGAATGGCAGGGAGGGCCAGGAGAAGAGAAAGGGGCAGAGATATGGTGGGGATGGAGTTAATCAGAAGCATTAGTGCTAGACACACACACACACACACACACACACACACACACACACACTCCATTTTTTCTCTGGATGTAATGTTCCAGGTTCACTGTTCCCTTCTAGCTTTCTCATGGGGAAGATTTTCATGTTTGCTTTCTATGAGGTCATCCCATCCACCTGTGAGTCTTGCAATGAGTGACTCTCAACTCTGATGCCAAGAATGTTGCTAAGCACACCACATTTTTTGTTTGTTGGTTGGTTGGTTTTGTTTTGTTTTTCAAGACAGGATTTCACTGTGTAGCCCTGTGTGGCCCAGGCTGGCCTTGAACTCACAGAGAACTGCCTGTCTCTGTCTCTTACCACTACTCAGCTAGCACACTACACTTGGGGACTATTTCCTTTCCCAGAATGTGTGCTCTCTGAGGGCAGGGATCAGACCTGATATTGTTACCACTCATTGCATTGTTAATAACCATACCCTGTCAGCCTGATGCCTAGAGAAGACAGAGGTAGGTAGATGGAGACAACAGAGTGGACAACTTACCTCCACGCAGTATTGGCATGATGGCAATAAGAGAAGTTGTACGTGAGTGTTACGACTCGGGGGCTTGGGGAGTGGGAGACATCCTTATTGTCTGGGAAGTCAGGTTATACCTGGAGCTGCCAGGACAACTCTGGTGGCTGGGACTGTGATGGGACAGCTCAGCTTTGGAGGGATAGGTATCCTGATTGTTCAGGAAGTAAGGCTATACCTGAGCTGGGTGCCATGGGGGTTGGTCTCCTGGCAGGATATAACAATCCTGTTCCTCTCCTGGAGAGCTGCTCCAACTGAGCTTTGCCGCACCTTCCCAGAAGAGGCTGCTTCTCTCAGCTTCACTCTGCTAAGTGGGAAAATCCCTACATAAATGTAGCAATCACCTCTGCTCAGGTAAAAAATTACATTCTTTCTGTTCCACCTTGCTCATTCCCCTAAGGAACGTCTCGGCAAGGTTCTCCTGTTTTGCTACACCCTACTCAGCCTCCCCAACCCTCAAGGGAATATCTCAGCAAGGTTTTTCTGCTCAGTCCCCTAAGGAACCTCTCAGCCAGGTTCTTCTTCTCTGCACCAGTGAAGGTAAATGAAGATTTCCACCCAAGGCTCTTTCGAAAGAGAGATTTATTTGAGAAAGAGAGAGTAGCCAACAATTGAACAGGCAGAAGATTTTATATAGGGCTCTTACAGGTGGAGTTTCTTCATGGATACTCCTGGATTGGTTAGTTTTTCCTGCTCAGGGATTGGTTAGTTTAATAGGTCACAGGCAGAAATGTCTCTGCTTTCAGGGCCAGAATATGTTTCTTTTATTGGCCTTTTAAAATTTTTTTATTCTAATTCTTTTAAGGCCAGGGCATATTTCTTTCACTGGCTCTGACGCTAGGGACAAGGTATGTTATTTTGGTACTGGTTTCAGAGTCAGGCCATGTTTCTTTGGTTCTGGGCTCAGGAATAAATTATTTCTTTCACTGGCTCAGGTCCCAGATTTAAGCTATGTTTCTTTCACTGGCTCTGAGTTCAAGGTCAGGGTTGGCTTCTTTAGCTAGCCCCCCTTCCCTACGAAAGTCATTTATTGAAGCTGGATATGATGGTTCATGCTTGTAATTCCAGGACTTGGATGGCTGAGGCAGGAGGATTGTCAAGAGTTCATAGTTAGATTGGACCACAAAGCAAGTTCTAGGCCAGTGTGAGATATATAGGGAGAATCCATTTGAAGTGTCAAGAAAAAAATTTTAAAGAAAGAAAAAATTAACATATTTTTAACATGCTAAGTCATCAGCAAATTTTTGTCATGATAATATTTTTATATCTATTTTATGGAAGATGAAAATGAACTTTAGAGATTATACATGTAGTACATGACAAAGCCTAGGCTTTAATACTGAGTTATTTATGGCAAAACCACATGTTGCTATAACGAATTCAATAGATACATCAAATTCTGTCACAGGAGTCAATATAGAATCTGACTTCTGTTCCCTAAGTTTTGATGTTTTTTTCCCATGGATTACTGAGAGTTATTCCTCAACACATCTTATAGGAGCAAAGTTAATAGCTTTCTCCCTCTCTTCTCCTACCCTAATAATGTTATGTGATCACAGTGTAGGTGGACGTTCCCCACCACCACCTGCCTAGTCCCAAATAAACTTCCGACTACATCAAAGCGTTTGTCTTAGACAGCTTTTGGTCACTATGACAACATACCCTGGAGGATCAGTTTATACGGATGGAAGGTTTATCTTTGGCTTATGGTTCTAAAGATTGCAGTTCGTGATCAGTTGGCTGCATTGCCTTGGGGACTGTACTGAGGCAGAAATTTATGGTGGAAGGGTGTGATGGAAGAAACCGAATTACTTTGCCATCCATGTCCCAACTTCCTTTCTCTCCACGGCCTAAATATTCCATTTCATTGCAAGAGTACCAGCCGCTGAATCTTCACATAGAGCTGAAGTTGAGGGATAAATGGTTAGACATATAATTTCCCACTTTACCAAGTTGATAGTTTCACACATTTTGCCAGCTTTTTTTCTTGAGTGAAGTCTGAGTCTGCAAATCCACCCCACGCCTGTCTCTTAGCTCTCCACTGCTAGCAGATTCTGAGTTAGCTCTTAGAACAATAGGCACTAGCAGTGAGACCCCTTCAAGAGACATCACCTCACTGACAGCAGGAAGGGGTGCTGATTGATCTCCTATCTCCTTTCCTGGGTGATCTGGTCTCTATCTGGAACTGAGATGAGGTGTGATTCTAATTAATCTTATCAATAAAAACTGGAAGTCAGATATTGAGGTAAAAATCCGAAAGATCAAAGAAGCAGAGGGATTGCCTCCAATCACTTCCTACCTCTACTATTCCTCTGTCCAGAAGGGCAGAGATCCTGTCTCAACCTGCCTTACCACTTCCTGTCCCTCTCTCCACAGTCCTCCAAACCTCTATGGTCAACTATTAGCAAGCTCCACCCTCTGACTCCAAGCAAACTTTGTCAGAACACAATTAAGATGTCACACAACACCGAGAGACACTTGATAAATATTCCATGCTCTAGTTATATATGTATATGTGTATTTTTTAAAAGTACATATATACATGTGAGCTCTGGGATAAGAGATCTCTGTTTTCCATGGAACAAACTAACCTGTTTTTTTTTTAAACATATTTAAATACAACATTGATACCAGTGCTTCCAAAACTAATTTAAAATCATTTAAACAAATGATAGTTCTTTACAATTTATTAATATCTATTTTTTTAAGAATTTACTCCTTATTGGTACTGGTGAGGTGGCTCAGCCGTTAAAACCACCTGCTGCTCTCACAGAGGACCTGAGTTTGGTTTCCAGAACCCACAGGGCAGCCTAAGACCATCTGTAATTCTAGCTTCAGGGGATCCAAAGCACCTTCTGGCCTCCAGAGGCACTACATACTCTGCAGGCATATGGTTCACATACACACATTCAGCCAAACACTCACACACAAAAAATAAAAATAAATATTTGAGAATTGACTTATTGTGAGGATACTATCACAAAGGAAACAATTACCTGTGGCCACACAGACAAGAGTGTTTGCTTGCTTTTTTGTCTCAGATGAACAGTTGTAGTGTGTATCTACAGCTTCCCCTGCAACAATTTTTTACTTTATATGATTAGATAAGGATCTTTGTTAAATGCTAGCTTTACAATGTATGGCACTTCAATTGCAAATGTCTTTTGCGGGTTCCTTTTTTTCCTTTTATACACACACCATGTATAGTTTTTGTCTTTTTTTTTTTTTTTTTAAGAAAAGAAAAGGTGGAAAGCTTGCCCTCTGAATTTCAGTGCTGCTGTATCTTGTGATATCTTCATGCCTTGGATTTTGATTTTTTTTTTTTTTCATTTCACCTCCAAAATCGCATTGAAAACATCTGCTAAGGACTGATTTAAACAGCTAGTTAATGCTTTATAAAGCTCAGAGGTGCGCCCATCTGTTGTGGGAGCGTTGTCTTCTCTCAAGAGCTATATCATATTTTCTACCCGTCTGACAGCTGGTTTTTGCCTCAAAACTCTTAATTTCTCTTTATATCTAGCAGTGGGATGGCACCTACTTCAAAATTGACAACTGATGTTTTCCTGGGTTGTTTAGCTCTAAGCATACCTGAGAGCAAGCAAGTCACTGCCTCTCCTTCCTATCTCTCATTTTAAGTGTTGCTTTTGATTTTTCAAGCAGCACTCCCTCCCCACCTCTCTCTCTCTCTCTCTCTCTCTCTCTCTCTCTCTCTCTCTCTCTCTCTCTCTCTCTCTCTCTCTCTCTCTCTCTCTGTATTCATAACATGGAAATGAGGGTGTAGTTCTGATAGGTATATCCTGCTCCACAGTCCAATCTGATTAGCTTATATCTGATCCACAGGAGACTTTCGTTAAATTAGGTTTTTTGACCTCAGGCGCCAAAGGTCCAGACCCACAGAGCTGCCATCCCAGAGCACTAGGCACCTGCTGTTGCTTAGCCCCCCCCCCAAAAAAAAATGACTTAGACACTTATATTAAGTTCATACTGTTTGGCCTACAGCTTAGGCACATTGCTAGCTAGCTCCTTCATCTTAACTCAACTCATTTGCATTAATTTGTTCTACCACGTGGCCCGTGGCTCACCTGTGCTCCTTACATGTTTCTTCTTTGGGTGTCTGGCTCAATCTGATCTGACTCCCCCCTTCTTTTCCTATCTATTCTGATTCCCCACCTACTTCTTCTACAGTGTTCACCAAGGGCCAAAACAGCTCTTTTATTTAAAGATTGATATTCACAGCGTACAGAAAGTCATTCCCACAACACCTTCCCATTTCTATCTAATCAGAAAGGAAGACTTCAATTTTAACATATTTTTAAATTACAAATAACAAAATAGCTATTAAGCAAGAGTTAGTTATCTAGTCTATTTGTATTTAGCAAAATTAAAATATTCTATCATCTATCTTATCCTTATGAATCTAAAGTTTTATATCCAATATACCTTTTAAAATAACTAAGAAAAAACTCTACCTACTATCTAATCTTCAGCTACATCAAAGACCACAGAAGAATATATTATTACCTGAGTAAACCGGAACTGCAAGAAACTTCCAAAATTTAGAAATGACGGAGATGATGCCTATCTGCCTGGACAGTCACCCAAAGTTCCTTTATAAAGTTGGGCCATCCATCTTCAGTCTACAGGCCCGGAGTCTCTTTTCATTTCAGTGAAGCAAGAAATCTGAAGGACCGCACTACCTATTCTGGTATAGTTCATCATTCACTTCTCCTTGAGTCCTGAAGAATGTCTGACAGTTTTCTCTGCAAAGCAGGAAACTGAAGGACCATCTCAGCTTGTTCTGTCAAAGTTCAGAGGTTACTTTCCGAGGGAACCTGCATGTCCAGTTTAAACAGCATACTGTCAAGCAGTCAACACAAGAACAGCATCTTGTCCAGTGGCTAACCATTGCCACAAAGAAAATAGACTCCATATTGAATTTCTTTGATGCCCATTTTTCTCTTGAAGTAGAGTGGTGCTGCCAGGAGCAGGCCTACCTCACTGTCCAGAAAAGTCTAAGTTCTTAAAATATTTTAAATGCCATATTCTGTATGACTTATAAGTGTTTGAAGATTACTTATTTAATTGAAATATATATTTCTATCTCTAAAATCTAGCTAACATGACTATAAGTTTAGTTACCATAGGTGACTAGTAATCTGAATTTCTTAATTATACATTACAATTTCAAATGAGTTACATAAACATTATATCTTAAACAAGAGTAGAAAAATACATACAGCATAACAAAAATTGACTTTAAATTTGTATCAATAAGCCAAAGTTGATACTACTATAAAACATTTTGAGATTAACAGCTGATTTTTAAATTCAATAACCATTTTTAAAAATCACTCATATACCATATCCCCTTTTTCTTCTTAGAAAGAGATTAACTATGACCATTAACCATTTATAATGAAAACAAACAATTATGAACAACATTTTGGGAATTTGGGCATAGTTTTCCATTACTGCTTCCTGCTGATTGAGGGGCGCTGGTAATCTTACAGGTTCTTGAAAATGTATCATCTTAGTCTGCAGCCCTGAAGCTGATCTGACCATCTCTTTCCATCACAGAATTTTCAGGTGGTCTTGGCTGATGAAACCATGAGAGCCTGGAAGCAATCCACAGATTCTCACCTTCTGTGGAAACAAAAGCAGAACTCTTCCAAAGCAATAAATCCTTAGACACAAATTTCAAAATCAAGATACTTTTAAAATATATATTCTTGTTTAACTTAGCAGCCTTTGCAATCCATTGTCTTTCTGCAGTTAGCTCATTAACAGTTAAAAAGTTAAAAGAAAACACAATAAGAACCAAAATCCAGATTTTGTGTCTATTTTTTATCTTTACTTGACTTATTATATTTTTATTACTCTATTTCTCTTTTTAGGGACTTCCTTTACCCTATTTTCTCTCTGAAGCCTATGTACATTTTACACACATTGTAACCATTAACAGGTATTTTTTTTCATCTGAATCTGTTTCATTGTGAATCCTTAATCGTTCTCCAGCCAGAAGAGCTTTAAAAATACCCACACTCTCTTAAAGAGCCACATAGTTTTTGCAGATAAAGCTGAATCAATAAGTTCTCTTAAAGGGCCCACATCTTTGTTCGCCACCAGCAAACAGCAGACCCAAGAAAATGCTGCTACTAAGAAACTGTCTTTGACTCTGTTTCCTTTTTTGTTCAAAATAAACAGAAACCTTAAATCAGTCACATGCTACCGAGTCTTCTGTGAGACTTCAGGAACCAGCCTGGTTGTAGCTTTTGCTCCCTGCCACCAGTTGGCAGGCAACATTTTGTCTGTGGCCCAGATGCCATGCCATCTCTATACAATGACCCGCTTCAAATACACAATTTGAAAGTTCCTTTGGCTCTGTTTCTGCTCTAGAACGCTTTTTAAGCTGTCTTGGGCTTTATGTGGGTGTTCACCTCATGTTGGGCACCATCTGTTACACCAGGGTTTTTTTTTTTTTTTTTTTTTTTTTTTTGACCCTGGGCACCAGAGGTTCAAACCCACAGACCTGCAATCCCAGAGTACCTAGGCACCTGCCATTGCTTAGTCCCCCCAAAATGACTCAAACACTTATATTAACTCCATGCTGTTTGGCCTATGGCTCAGGCACATTGCTAGCTAACTTTTTCATCTCAACTCAACCCATTCTCATTAAACTGTCTGCCACACAGCCCATGGCTCACCTGTGTTCCCTACATGTTTCTTCTTTGGGTGTCTGGATCGATCTGTCTCTGACTCCGCCCTTCTGATTCTCCACCTACTTCTTCTACAGTGCTCACCAAGAGCTAAAACAGCTTCCTTATTTTAATATTCACAGTATATAGAAAGACATTTTCACATCAGACTTTTGTATAGACCTTGCTGGAGAGTGAAAAGTTATCTTGGTAATAATCCTCCCTCTATAGATCACTCCAGCTCTCTGGATGATAAAGCAAGACCAGCCTTTATATTATCTAATCAAGAGAAACCCATCTCTAGATGTTGAGAGAGCCCTAAAGAAGCTCTTATCCAACCTTGATATGACAGAGCCTGATGTGGGAATGCATTTGTGTGTGCTGTATCTTTAAATAAAGGAGCTGGTTTGGGCCATGGCAGGTACTGTAGAATAGGTAGGAGGAGAAATCAGAACTTAGGGGGGAGAAGCAGGGTGGAGTTAGAGGCAGATCGAGCCAGCCGCCGAGAGAACAACATGTAAAGAACACGGGTGAGCTACGGGCCGGGCCCACGTGGGTCACAGATTAATAGAAATGGGTTGATTTAAGATATAAGAGCTAGCTAGCAATGTGCCTGAGCCATAGGCCAAACAGCATGAAGTAAATAGAAGCATCTGAGTCGTTTCTGGGGGCCTAGGCGGCGGTGCGCAGATAAGCAGTCCCGGACAGGTCTGTGGGTCCGGGATCTCTGGCTGTCTGGGACCCGAAAAAACCCACTACAACAAGAGCCCTTTACCCTTTCCTAGGTGGAGAGCTATAAGATAGAAGATTTGTCTATTTACAATATTATAATCAAACACTTAAGACTGTGTGATTTATTTTTAAAAATCCTAAGTATATTTGGTTCATTGTTCTGGATGTTTGGAAGCCCAAGAATATAGTTCCAGGAATCAATTAGGACTTCATACTGCATTATGAAATGGTGGAGGACATAACTTAATGAACAAGCATACTAACACTGGTGTCTCACCCTTTTCTTATAAAGCCAACAGTGCCATCACAGGACCTCCCCCTCCATATTCTCTTCTACTTCTGATTGCTTCCCAAAGGTCCTACTTGCTGACATCACCAGGAGAAGGACATAAACATGGGGCTTGAGCTTCCAGCAGATGAACAGACACATTCAGATACATTCAAACGACAGCAGCATCACAACTGCCATCAACCCTGTCCACCTCAGCTCATCCTTTGCTGTTTCCATAATAAGCAAGAGGCAGTGCTCTTCTGGCTTGTTTTTAGATTCTACATGTGGAGATGGAACCCATTGTCTTTAGAATATCTGTTACCAGACGTCCTGGATCGTTGGTTGAGAGAATTCTGACTTAACACTGTTACATACCTCTCTTTGGTTTCATCGGAATGACAGAAATCCATCTGGAGTCACTTGTGTCCTGCTTTCAATACAGAAAAACTAAATGACATCTCATATCCACTGACTCTGCAGGAGATGGAACAGTCATTTACTCTGAGTGAGGGCTATTTGTGTTCTAATATAATATAAGAATAACAATCCCCATAATCTGCCTGCAGGTGAACACTTCCCATTCTCCTGGTTTTCACAAGTGTCCTGCTAGCACACCCTTGTGATCTGCTTTTTTTTTTTTCTTTGCCTATTCATATACATGAAACACTGGAAGGGGAGGGGTCATACCATTCACACTGACTTAACCTTTGGAGAATTTTTACTTTAGGCTTAAATTGAAGATTTAAAATAAAGGTATGTCTGACTTAGATTTGTTTAGAAAACAGTATTCTGTTCTCCAGTATTGAATTCTTTCTGAAACTAGAGCCCCAGTGTTTCAGAAACCAACCACAATTTCCTATTTCATCTCCAACCAATGAAAACATTGTCCATCCCACTGAGGCAAATATAAGACTGTGTGAAGATTCACATGTAC
This sequence comes from Phyllotis vaccarum, assembly GCA_033318265.1. NCBI lineage: Eukaryota > Metazoa > Chordata > Mammalia > Rodentia > Cricetidae > Phyllotis > Phyllotis vaccarum. The sequence goes on along the minus strand of JARWLC010000011.1, from coordinate 52,390,187 downwards.
GTACACGTACACACATGACATGCACATATAGATACATAAACATGTATAAACACACATACCACATACATATATACGTAGCATATATGTATGCATACACATATGGCATATACACATACATACAATACATGCATATGCAAATATATAAGCAGAAACACACATATGCATATATGTGTACATACACACACACACACATGCAGACATACACCCACATTATCAACTTCTATTAACAGATGGCAATTTCTAAGGGAAAATTCAGAGGAAATCAGAAGAATAGCTATTTTTCTCATCACAAAGAAGTAAAGGCCACTCACAGGACTCTCCCATGCACACAGATAATAACAGCCATGTTTCTCTATAGGCAAGTGCCCCAGAAAAGCCGGTGATAAGCAAGAACTGATAATGAATCTAGAGAGTGATTTTGACCCTTATGTGCTCTGGGCAGGGGACACCTGTGCTTCTGGAAACCCATGCTGTCTGTCTGAGGGCTGGTTAAGGCAGGAACCTCTTTGTGGGCCAGGTCTAGATCTGCTGAGTGAGTGGTATTGCCGACCTGCTGCAAAGCTTGTAGAGAATGGAGCCATTCCTGAGTCTGGTGTTTTTGGCAGACACCTGAGTCAGCTCTGGTGTTAGAAGTATCCTCTGCTCAGGGAGTGCCATGGTGGCCTTCTCTGGGAGTGGAAGTGGAGAAGGTATACACACCGTCTGAAGTACATCTGGACAGGCTTTCCCACCAATTCCTTTTTGAGGGCTGAGGTAGAACTGATGACTTCACTTTCCTGCAGAGCTGAGGGAGGTGGACCAGAGGAAAATGGGCTTTCTTGTATGTTCTAGGGAAGAGTGCAGAATTTCCTCTCTACTCCAGCTCTTGAACTGCATAAACAAAACAGACATGGGACAAATCAAAGACTCATTGTGTGACACTCAGTTCCTTCTAACTTTGGGATCCCTGAGGCTCTTTCTATGAGACACTGTAGACAGTTTCCTGTAATAACAGGGTAATACATACAAACTATGGAAAGTGATAATTTCAGTGATTCTGTATAAAAGCTAAATGCTTTTCTGTTTTCATTGAATACTGGCATTTCAAAACACAAGAGTGCACAAAAATTCATGCTAAGAGTTTAATTATTTTAAATTTACTTAAATTAACAAAATATTTTATATTTTGGCTTTCTTAAAACAGTTTTGTTCTGTAAGTTAGGCTGGTTTAAACTTGCCATCTTCCTATATCTATATCTAACTTCTAAGAGCTAGGATTATAGACATGTATCATTGGCTTTATTCAGAATAGCTTTAAACAGTAAAAATAAAAACATGCTTAATTAAGAAAGTCCAAGACTTGGGAAGAGAAGGGAGATGTTGGACATGTTAATGGCACTTCCTCTGCCTTTGGGACAATGAACCCACATTTTAATTTTGTGCTGGGCTCCAAACTCTACATAGTTCACCCTGATGGGATTCCTGGCTTCTCTCCCTCAAGAAAGACAAAGCCAGATGTGTACCTAGCAAAGGGAGTGGATGCATTCTCTTCTAAAGACATTGAACAATGCAGGAATCAAACTTGCATGGGCCAAGGAACACCCCAAGAAATAAAAAGCTCACAGAGGCACTTATTAGATGATGCCCTGTCTTGCACCCCAGGCTCTTGATTTCCCAGTGTTTCTGGACTTTTAATATAAACAACCAAGAACCTCAAATATCAGAGGAAGCTTCCAATGGCAAGAATCACCACATAAACATCAAGTCCCTGGGGGGAAAGGGAAATGTGAACAAGTTATTTGACACGATCAAACACTTAGAAGAAAAAAAAATGAGTGAAATTATTGCACAAATTTTTGGAAAGTACTGTGGCTTGTGATCAAAAATGACCAGTAACTGTTCAAAAGTGAGGTGAAAACTGATGGTGAAGGGGAAGGAGCTAATTAATATGCACCAGTGCCTGGCCATTGTAGAACCCACACAATGAAAACACTGGGAATCAACTGGCTTTATAGTGATGAGGATGGAACTCAGGACTTCATATATGCTAGTCAAGCACACTGCCACTATTAAAATTGTCATATGACTATATTTGGAAGATGTGATGAGGACATGTGGAGATGGGACAGAGGAACCAGCTTTTCACTCAGGCTAAGTGGAGGCCAGCAGGTGTTTTCTGACATCAGCAAACAAAGGACTCTCAGTAGTAAACATGTGACTGAAGAACCAAGAGGTGAATTTCAAAAGAAATAAGCAGATTAAATATGATCACTTAGCTAGGCATATGGTTCATGCCTGTGAACCACACTGAGGAGGCTGAGACAGAAGGCCTACTGTGAATGAGGTCAGCCTGGGCTACTTAGTGAGTTCTAGGTGACTGTAGGGTACAGGGTGAGACTGTGGTTTTGTTTCATTTGATTTTTTAATTTATTTTTTGTAATGACTTCCAGGAGCAGGGCTGTAGAACAGAGTGACTGATAAGCAAGGCAAGGGCAGGAAACTCTCTTGTATTGCTTGCATCCACCTGATTTTTAATCTGATAACCCTAGTAAAAGAACGGCAAGACCAGGAGAAGAAAATGGGGTTGGTTTTCCTCTAAAACTTCCTGGAAGGCTGAATACCCTCATTTGGTAGTTAAAAGGGGGCAAACACAATCCTGATGAGGACAGGGCTGTCCCTCATAGATAGTGGAAGCCTTAAATGGTACTGACTGTATGCCAGGTTGTAGTATTAGGGTTTCTGGCCCAGACTTTCTGGCCTAGCCTTGTGGCCTGGACACACAGACCCATAGCCCCATAGTCCCACTGAAACACCCAGATGCTTATATTAATTTTATGCCGATTGACATGGGGCCCAGGTATATAACTTGCTAATTCTTTACCTTTAAACTAACCCATGACTCTTATCCTGTTCAGTCGTGTGGCTCGGTACCTTTTCTCAGAGCAGCATAGTTGTCCTCTGCATCTGCTGGCTTCTCTGTGGCATCTCTGCTCTGTGCTTCCTGTTCTCAGAGTTTTCCCAGTCTGGTAGCCCCGCCCACACTTCCTGTCTGCCTTCAGTCCATCAATGTTTTTATTAAACCAGTTGGTGGGACAATTATTTACAATGTAGCATAATCCCACCACACCAGGTCACTGAAAAACACAGTGGATAATACATATTCTTTGCCCTTCTTGTATCTGTCCATCATGGCCACCAGGACCAACACCTTCAGTGGTTAAACCTGATTAGCTCAGACTAAACCATGTGCTCATGAACCACTACCAATTTTATGATACTCACTAATAAAAATAAATAAATAAAAATGGCATTTAGGCTTCTTTACAGGGAGGGGTGTGCTCACACTTTTAGTGCTTCCAATCTGTGATTGGTTGATTGATTGATTAGATACCATCAAGATCAGCGATCCATGGAGGCATTTGGTGGGGCAAAACTGCTCACGTCATGGCCAAGAGATGAAAGAGGGAAAGGAAGAAACGAGTTCCGTATTCTCATTAGGGAGCATGCTACTAATCACCCAAAGACTTTCCCATTGGCTCTACCATTTTTGGACGTAATTCCAGGTCATCAGCCTTTATCACACAGAGCTTTTAGGGAACACAGAAGATCTAAACTACAGACCATGGAAGTTCTGAATGGCATGCTTTGTATTTATTTGATTTCACAAACATTCTTTTCCATTAATTAATTTTTATTACAGTGATATATGGCATTCAGTTAGAAACTAAGAGGGCTGATGGATGGTTGTCATGTATTTGAACTATTTTCCCAATATGAGGCATGAGAAAAGTCATGTGTAGGAAAGAGGAGGGATGATAGGCCAGAAAAGCCAGCAGCCCTATGAGCAACTCAAGAAAAGTGCTGCAGGGGGCCAGGCCTGATCATGTAGTGATTACATATTCATATACATCTACAGATGTATCTATGCAGATACACACAGCGATCTCTTGTTTGCGTAAGACATTTTCAGCTTTCTAAATCTCTAAACTTCCAGGTTTGCTGTGCTGTAAGGTTTTCAATAAACACTTCAGAAAAGACTGTTCCCCACCTGGATTCAGAGAATTTGCATTTCCTCTAGTGTAAAACCAACTCACCAAAGGTACAGGACTAAGGGACTACAAATGTCAGGCACAGGGTTAGCAACTGCATGCCTTGTTTGAAAGTGGTATTTTCAGGAAGCATAACTTTAGATGGGGATAGCCGGCATGGGTGCTTGCTCAAAGAATGGAATACTGATAGTCTGCAGCTCACAAAGTTTGGTCAACTTCAAACCGTAGGCTAATCCCAGCATTTAGTGCTGATGAAGAAAAAGTCATTAACTCAGAATTTGGGTTGGGGGTGGATATGGCTTCATGCTGGGTACAGAGGAGAAATGGATTTAAACAGGTGGCTATGATATTTGGAAAAAGCTGGATTGATTTTAAACTGCAATTTCTCAAGAAGAACAGAATGTTGATACTAGCAGCGTCTGGCAGGCAGTTTAGTGGAATATTTAGCCTTGCTAGAATCAGGCCTCCTACCCATCTGATGAGGTTTGCTTCCATAATTGGGTTCTTGACAGAAATATAGGAAGTACTATGTGTGTTTATATCCTATGTTGGCCTAAAGTGCGTGTGTGTGTGTGTGTGTGTGTGTGTGTGTGTGTGTGTGTGTGTGTGTGTTTAAATTTCTACTGTCTTAAAGTCTTACAATGTCTCCAATTTGCTTGGGGATAATGGGTGTGTGCGGAGGGCTCATATATGGGAAGAAGACCAGGAAGGTTCACAGTTGTTGAAGAAAGTAAGACACATTTCTTACCTTTAAATGTTCCAGTGGGGGTTGGCAAGGTAGCTCAATGGTTAAGATCCCTTGTTGTGCAATCAAAAGGACCAGATTTCAGATTCCACTACAACCATTTATGCCTGTGACCTCAGCTCTGAGGCAGACACAGACCACTGAGGCTTCCTGGCCTCCAGCTTAACTGAGAAAATGCATGTCCCACAGTAAGGGAAGAGACCCTGTCTCAAAGAAATGGTTGGAGAGTCACAGAGGATGATACTTAATGTCTTCTAGTTTCCACGTCTTCATAGATGCCACCGCTCCAACACACACTTACATCTATACTCCCACGTACATACACACTTGGGTGGATGGATGGGTGGGTGGGTGGATAGATGGATGGATGGGTGGGTGGGTGGATGGATGGATGGATGGGTGGGTGGGTGGGTGGATGGATGGATGGATGGATGGATGGGTGGGTGGGTGAGTGGATGGATGGATGGGTGGGTGGGTGGATGGATGGGTGGATGGGTAGGTGATATAAACAGAAAGTTTCTGGGGAGGCAAGTACAAGCTCAAGTACCTAAGTGGCTCTCCTACTGCTTGAGAATTACGTAATTATGTTACCTATGTGATCCAAGTTCTATTTCACAAGTCTACATAGAAAAGTCTACCCCATTTCCACAACAACATCTCCTCATGCAACTACAATATGTTTTATAATCACCTGGTTTGATGAATATCCTGTTTCTTTCAAAATGGACTCCTCCTAGACAATCCAGCCCATGCCTTTCCTCTCATTTTTATCAAGCTGTGACTGGGTTCTCAGTGCAGGCCAAGAGTGACCAGAGCTAGGAAAAAGACACATAAGACATTGTCCTTCTCTGGGTCTAGTGACTTGAGACTAATAAAAAAAATAATGATGCTAAGTGCTGTGAGAGTGATGTGCACGGAGGCTTATGAGAAAAGCACTTGGCCTTTGGATGCTGAAATTAGCAAAAGCTTCCAGGCAGCATTGATGGGGCGAGAGTAGAGAGGGCTTTATGTATTTCACAATTGAAAAAGGTCTCATCCATAGTTTTATTTATGCATCCTTGTAGTTGGAAGTTTTCCTCTTCCGACTGTGTCCTGGCAGCTGCTTCCAAATTACCACACAGAGACTTTATATGATTTGTAAATGCTTGGCCAGTAGCTCATGTGCATTACTAACTAGCTGTTACAACGTAAGTTAACCCTTATTTGTTATTTATATTCTGCAAAGTGGCAGTACCTTTATTGGCATGGCATGTTCATCTCCTGCTTCCTCTGTGTCTAGCTGGCAATTCCTGACTCCGCCCCTCTCTTCCCACTCTCAATGGGGCTTTCCGTCTACCTTCATCCTGTGTAGCTATTAGCCAGTCAGCTTGTTTATAGAAACATTTATTCACACAGTGTACAGAAGGATTGTTCCATTGCACACCCTATGCCATATATGTTAATTTTTAAGATTTCATCGATTACTGTCATGCTTGTCAAAATTTGTCCCTTTCTGGATTTTTAAAAACTTAATATTTATACCCTCATATGTTTCTTTTAGGCCAGTATTTTTCTGTCTCAGTCTTTTGGGATTCTAATTTTAATTCATTTTGGTGTCCAGGGGATTGTTTGGAATTTGTACATTTCCTTTAGTTGCTGCTTGGGTTACACTTGGTAGGTTTTGGTGAATGGGGTTCCGTGGTTGCTCAGCTCAGAACTGGGCTGAAATAAACAGTTATAAACAGTTTGTCTGAGTTGTCCTGCAGTTCTATAACTGCCTTTCTAGGATCCTATCTGTCGTGCCCATGTGAGGTCCTAATATTCTTGAATGTGTCCAGGGTCATTCTCTCTGCAGCATCTCTTGACTGTTCTTTGCAGCACCCATGGCCTCTCTCTGCTCTCTCTGCGTTGCCCGCCCTGCTCTCTCTCTCTCTGGAGCATCCCCTTGACCTCCTGTACAGCAATGTGAAAGGGAGCAGCATCACTGCTCTAATTAGAGCCGACCATGAGGGGAGCTGGCAAATGGGTTTGTTTTTCTTCACTGTGTTGCCAGCATGAGAAAATTCAGTCCTGGAAAAGACCCTTGCCAGAACAACCAGTTAAAACAAGAATGGGATGGCATTTAGATTTCGTCAGAAGATGATGAGGCTCCTTATTAAGTAAGGTGGGACGGGGGCTGGCTCGTGTAAGTTCATTTTCCCAGTCTTACAGAGCCTAGAGGATCAGCATGACCATAGAGCATCCTCTAGAGTTAGGCTCAGGTGAACCAGCTGGGCAGCATTGCTTGTTCTTCTCTTGACCTCCCCTCCCCTCCCCTCCCCTCCTCCTCCCCTTCCCCCCCTCCCCTCCCCTGACTTACATTTTATTCTTCATTTCTTTTCTTCCCGATTTCTTTTCTTTCTTTCTGTCAGGGTCTCACTTTGAAGCCAAGATAGCCTCACACTCACAACTCTTCCTCCTCTACCTTCTGACTGGGTGTGCTGGGATTGTAGATTCCCGCCTTTGCCTCCAGCGCACGATATTGGTATTGGCCAGATGGCTCTGCAGAGAAAGACCCAAGCCTGATGATCCTGGTCTGACCCCTCAACCCACACGATGGAAAGAGAGAGCCAGCTCTCAAAAGCTACCCTCCGACTGCTACACATGCACTGAAGGACACACATACCCATGTCTACTCCCCATCCCCACAAACAAACAGAATTAAATCCAGCACCTTTTCTTACCAACCTCCCTTCAGGATATGATCATCTCCTATTTCCTGTTGTTTCCCCTATGGAAATTTATACTTGAGGAAGGATCTAGAACCTGGCATGTTGGTGCACACATGTACTTAACAGCATTTGGGAGACAAAAGGACCAGGACTCCAAGGAGAGCCTCAGTTACGTAGTGAGCTCATATCCTGGGCTACTCGAGACTCTCAAAAAATAAATAAAAAGATTCAGAAACTCTGGGAAATCAGTGTGTAATGTCTCATACACCACCTCACCGAGGCACACGTTTTAAAGGGAAGAACAGCGGATGAGCAAATATTCGGAGGCATTGAGGGCTAGACTCCAAAGGGTTATTTAGTATTAATCTAGTATCATTTTCAAATGGAGTAGGCCTGAATAGGCAGAACAGTGGTTCTGGATCAGCAGTCACTTGTATTTACTCTCCCCTGGGGTCAAACAGCAATCTCTGAAGCCATTTTTGAGTGTCACATTTGAATGGAGAGTGCTGCTGTCATTCCGGAAAAGGCTTTGGTAAGCCACCTGAGGACCCACTCATCTCAACAATAAAGAACTGGCCCCATGGTCTTGCTGTCATGGGTAATCTGGGGGCTGTCCTGTCCTGTGGGGCTCTGTTATTGTAGGAATCCAAGGTGAGTCAGGAGAGAAAGCTAAGGACAATGGCTCCTCTCTGTGCCTTTAGCCCGAGTAAAAGGAGATGGACAGACTTGAAATGACAACAGAGTTGCCAGGCTTCCTTTATGCTGAAATTTCCCTGTGGGCCCAAGCGGAGGCATTAGCAAAAGTTGTGTGTGTGTGTGTCCATCTTGGTTTTCAAAATATGGTCTCTCACCACGACCTGGGACTCTCAAGTTAGGTTAGGCTAGCTCAGGCCCCAGGAATCTGTTGCCCCTTCCTCAGAGCTGGAATTGTAAAGCTGCACCTCAGTGCCTGGCTTTAACCTAGGGATCAAACTGAGGTCCTCACATTTGCAATGCAGACTCACCTTGCAGCTGCTGTGAGTCTGTGAGGCAATTTGACCTTCCTCTTATAAATCTTATCAGCTCTCTTTCTTGGTGTTGATGTATACTTTTAAACTTCAGGATTTTTTTTTTTCTTACTAACGGAAGAGAGTTGATAGCTGAAGAGATGAAATAAGATAACACTGTGTAAAAGTTCATGGTCCCAATGGAGAGCCATCCTGCACTAGGGCTTTAGTTGCCTGCCCACCAGAGGAACCTTCACTGTGTGAATGGGACCATAGGGGCTGTTTTCAACGGCACAGAATTACTGACCAGCTCCCGGGATAATGAGCTGAGTTCACGGACTTGAGTTTGGAGACTGAACACATCTTCTTTGTGTCTGGGAGGTGTGCTTACGATTTCCTTTGTCTCTCCCTGCTTTGGGGAGAAGTAAATTTGGCATGGCCTGTGAGTGGTTTGCCTCCCCCACACTTTTTTTCCCCCCTCAAGTGTGGAAGCTTTGTAAAATTGCCTTGTTAAAAACAAGCGGCGTCTTCATGCCTGCTGAAACCCAAGTCTCCTGCGGAGGAGAGGTGATGAACACAGGGGGCGGTGACACCCAGGGCGCAGACAGCCCGGCCCACGCAGGTACACCGGCCAGGCTGTGCAGACAGTGGGGGAGGTCTTTTGTAAAGAGCCTTTTCTATTGTACCCTGCACCTCCCCCAACCCTGCCCCAGCCGTGAGAAGAGGAGCGTTGTCAATGAGACAGGCCAATTTTACCCTTTTCACACAATAGTACATTACAGACTTTTCCAAGACAGGGCCATTCAGAGCGAATCACCAAATGCGGATGAAAAGGTTTTGATTTGCAAAGGCGCCTAAGCAGTTCTTTTTCCGAGCTGGAGAAGGCAGGGAAGGAACCCCCATCCTTTTTGGGGGGTCCAGGTGTGTTGGCAAGTTCTGCTTGCTGGAGCTGGGTAAATGCATCCTGCTGCCTACAGAGACCTTTGTCTCACTGAGGGCCTCGGTGCAGTTGCTCATGAATACCTTATTTGAGGTGGGGATGAGTGGGAAGGTGCTGGTGACTACTGGAGCATTGAAGCTGGAAAAAAGCAGTGAATCAGAAATTGTGGCACAGCAGCAACTAAAACGCACCCTAAGAAATGCGTGCGAGACTGGGATGTAGCTTACCCAGCGTGCACAGCACCTTGGAGTTTGAAGCCCTGCATGGGCACAAACCTGATTTGTGGTAGCACTTGCTTGAAATCCCAGGATTCAGGAGGTAGAAACGGGGAGGTCAGTTTGGATTGGAAGAGGCCCTGTTTAATTCACAAAGCAAACAGAACCACACACTCTCAAGTAGGTTTTATCAAGAAAAATAAGGAATGATGTTGAAAAATGCAATTATAAAATTGTAGAATTGAAAGGCTTGAATGGCTTTTTTTAGGCTACCTCATTCTATGATGTACAAAAAGTCTTTGTTATTTACACACTGGTGTATGTGCTACATACACACAGATATCTGTTAGAATGGAAATATATGCTCCCCCCCACACACACATATTTATACATACACACACACATATATAATCATCTAGCTGGGAGGTGGTTTATCCTTTCAATTTAAAATCTGGAATTTGAAGATATGAGCAATAATGTAGAGCAAATAACAGAGGATATTTTGGGTCATCTAGGAAAATAAGAGTATTTAGGTAGGTCATAGATCACAGGTTATGCAAAGCACAAACCTAGAGGGCAGGGAAGCAAATGAGATGCTTTGGTGACTAGATACTTGATAAGTATTTGTAGACCACCAGAAGAGGAGGAGAATGAAGTGCACACATTTCTTTCTACAGAAGAAATTCATCGCATGACCTACCTCTACCATTGACATTCCATTTCACTAGCATTGCTCCTACTGACTTGCAAGTGTGGTGTAGAACCAGTGGACTGGTAAATTGGTATTCCCCCTTTCAGAATCTTCTTTCTGAGTAGCAGAAAGAGCACACAGGTTTTAACACAGCCTTAGATGGCATTAACGCACATATTTGGCTTATGTCGGGCTGAATTTCACACACTGGGAATGTCTTCTCATCATTTATCATTGGGATGATGACCATCTCGGCTTCAAAAGTTAGAGCCAGTTTCAAGTATTTTTCTTCATTTAACTAACACAGAACCTCTATGAAAGGGAGGAAGAAGCAGAAGCTTAGAAACATAAATGTTGCACAAATCCTTATTGGTCTTATTATAAAAACCCAGAGCCAGACGTTTGGATAAAGCTGATAGATCTGGGAGATGAGGAACACGCCACAGTCACTTCTCACTGGCTTCATCTCAGGTGGTCAAGTGTGGTCTTGAACTCACAGAGATCTAGATGGATCTCAGCCTCCCGGGTACTAAGATGAAAGGTGGGTGCCACCACTACCTGACCTCTATGGCTAACTCTGTGGCTGGCTCTGTCCTATGATCTTCAGGCAAGCATTATTTGATACACAATGTATCACCACACATGAACGAACCTAGGGAGAGTTACTAAAGAGTAGAGCCAGGACAACGTTAAGGCCGTCTCTGGCTACCTGGGTCTTTACACAGTGATACTAAATGTATTTGAGCATTGTTTATAACTTAGTATAATGAGTAAAATGTATAGTATAAAAGTAAAATGAGCCATTGAGTTGGGAAACATTGATTACTCCCTTTTAGAGGTAAAGAAACTAGAGAAGCTAAGCCAGAGGAATGTGCATCGTTTGAGCCAGGTCTGACCAGCCAGGATGTTTATTGCCGCGGTGCTTGAAGGAGTGGTGTTAGGGTTTTGAGACTTTCCAAGAACTAGCATCAACAACTGCCTCAGCTATACGTGATCTGGTAAGATGTAACAAACGCCATCGTTAATAGAGTATTGCAGGATTTAGGGCATGTAACTAGGATGTAATTGGGTTAGCTTTGAAGTCTTTCAAGTACAGAGTTCTGAAAATAGTCTAAGCCAGGCAATTTTATGTTCAGGTCATTTGCTTGATGGAAACTGCTGTGTTTTGCAAGAGGCTGGGTAGAGAGAGGAGACGTTTATTTCCACGTGTCTTGGTCTTTCACATGCGCATTCCACCTCTACCTCTTCCGTTTAAACTCCTAAACTGCTGGGTACCGTGGACCACATACATTTTTTCATATGTGGATGAGTAGGCCTTCTAATCCTTAATTTAAAATATGTATTTCTAAGGCCCTACCCCTAGATGAAGCGCTATAGCAATTAATGGTTGCTGTGAGAGAGAGAGAGAGAGAGAGAGAGAGAGAGAGAGAGAGAGAGAAAGAGAGAGAGAGACTCTGTCTTCTCTAGGATGAGCCCCTGAGAGGTTATCCAGTCCCAAGTAGTCAGCTCTTGACACATACATACACCAGCAACATTAAAGGACACAGGGGGCTCATTTACCCTCTCTTTCTCTCCAGCTACCCTCATACCTCCCACACACTTAACAATAATTTAAAAAGAGGTCATGAATTTGAGATGGAGTTGGGAGAGCATGGGAAGAGTTGGAGGAGGGATAGGGAAGGGTGGCAATGATAAGTATAATACCAATGAATGAAATTTTAAAAAATTAAATTTTTTTGAACTATTAGGAAGATGTATTTCTATGCCTTTCCAACTCTTATTTTATAAATCTTAAATTAACTGGATGTAATGGTTCGCAGCTCTAATCCCAGCATTCAGGAAGTTGAAGCAGAAGACTCCTAATTTGAGGCCAACCTGGGCTACATAGGATGACTCAGTCCCCAAAATAAAGAAACATTAAATTGAATGGTCCATGTTAAAATTCAATTTAAAAATCAGAGCTTGACCATTCTGTTAGTTTCCAGGCAACATGGGATAACCTGAAAGCCTGTGTCTATACTTCACAAGTAATAATTGATATCTTTGACCATGTGAAGTTTGAACAATATTTCCCTACAAATAGCAGTTGCTTCATTTTTTACAAAGTTAAGAGAGGAGCCACTGTGAGCTCTGATCTGTTTTGAGAAATGTGAACTAAATCCGTGTTTACCCATAGGTGTTTTCAAATGTCCCTTTCTTGCTTGGCTTTCTTCAGAGTGGAAAGTGAAATGGTCCTTTTTAGCAACAGGAATCCTTAGTAAATGAACCAACACTGCGTTGGAAGCAGAGGTGGGAAGTGCTGGACCAGAAGAGGACACTGGCGGCTTCCCCCTTTCCTCCACTTTCCTTCCCCAATTCCTTCCCATCTTTCGCATGCCTGTCTTCTCATTTTGGAGATCATTGGTTTCAAAACTGCATCTCTGGCTGTTTATTTTGCGTGTGTCTGATTTTATGGGTTCGTGGAGATCCTGAAATTAAATTAATTTTAAATGGGCTTTAATTACTAATGCTTTGGGCCATTGCCTTCAGCAAAGTCAACCTCACAATCAGGGTTACCTTAGTTTGTCTCTTTGAGGAACACACATTCATTTGGGCTAGCAGTAAACAGCAGAGTTCTCCAGCTAGAAAAACAAATAAAGTAAAACCATGCTTTATCTGAATGCCTGGCTGTTATTTCTCTTTCAAAAACAGCCAATCCTGATTTAAGAAGGATTTTAAGTGTGCATAAAAGGACAATTGTTTGTCCGTGATGTCATGCTGTTTTTCCAAAGCTGAGAGAGGGACCTAGCTGTAATATTATGCTATGTAAATGCTAAAACCAGGGTTGAATCCTGACCCCAAGGCTGCCAGTTGGTTCTTAGCTCAGCCCTGAGTGCTCTGCATGTGACCAGAGAAATTGGCTTAGTTCTCAACAGTGTCCCTTGTAAATTAAGGGCAATCAACTCCTAGTTCAAAAGTGAAGGGATAATGAGATAATGTTTAAAATGGCTTTTAAGTTTCTACCTATGGAGGTTGAAGGTGAAAAGAGAACATTGAAGAAGAAGTCTGTGGCTCTCCACTCCAGGGAGGAGGGCAGGCCACTCACTATGTTCCCTGTGGAATGTTCTATTCAATCAGGGGCCATCACTTGAGTGGCTTGGTAATAATAAGCTCAGATTGACTGTAGATAAAAATGAGGAGGGTTGATTAAGTCATTTAGTCCCTTGACAATTTTGCAAGCCAGACAATTCTCCTCAGCATCATCTTAAACTGTGCAATATGCAGACTGGTCAGATAACTAAGATTGCCTTCTGAATATTCTAGGAGCTTGAATTTTTTTTTTTTTTTAACCTACAAATCAGCACTAAATTTCCTTTGTCTTAGATTGTTAATGGCAATGCTAATGGCTTCCTTCAGCCCCCCTCTCTCTCGGTTGAAAGTATGTCCACAATAATCCAAACACCTATGGTCACAACTGGGTTAATTCATTAATCAATTAAATTTATGAGTAGTATGATAAATTAGAAATGCTTTAAGCAGAATATTAAATCTATACCTTATGTCTCATTTCAATGTCCAGACATTAGTGTGGGCAATTGGGTGGGCAGGACAGTGTCATAAGGAAAAGAAATAGAAATTTGAGGTAAAAGTGCAAATATTAATTTTTTGGAATAAGATAAGAAGTAGAAAAGTCATATTTCTTCTTCTTTTTTGTGGAATTCATTTCATCTTCATGTTTAAGGCAGTTTCCAATCATGGTTCCCTCATGTGCTTTATCAGTGTGCAACTATGCATAAAAATACAAGGACATTGTTTATTAATTAAACAATTTGGTGCATATGTCTAATGCTTTACAGTTTCCAAGGAGGGTAAACTGACTCTTCTTTATTGTATTTGCTTATTTTTCTCAAAAAGGCTTTTTTTTTTTTTTAATTGTATATTGCTGATGTTTTCTCTTCAGACCATCTCTGTGTCTCTCATTTGTTCACGACTTGTTGGGTTCATATCTAGCTGAAAAATGTAAAAGTGCGTGATGTCTAAGAACATCCCCATAGCTCAGATGCCTCAGGTTTGTGTCAAAACAGGCAGACACACCCCGGAGCCTTTGGCTTCATCTGTGTTGTGGCTGGTAAAAAAAAGTCAGAAACCACCTTTTTTCAGCTCTTTATTGAAAATACACCACATGTGATTTTTTTCAGTAGTTTAGCCAATCACGGAGGACCGTGTAGAAAAAAAAAAAAAAAAGCAGGAAGAAGTAAAACTACACTGAAGAAGCACACATGGCGGAGTGATAGAGAGAAGGGGGATGATGCGGGAGTGTCTTTTTATATGCTGGGAATAATGTTTTAGCCATGGCAGGCACCGTAGATGTAGGCGGGAGGGGCAGGGGAATTGGAGCATAGGTAGAAGGAGGGCAGAGTCAGGAGAGATGGAGACGTGATCCAGCCGCCCAAGAATCAAGATGTAAGGAAATAACAGGTGAGCCATGGGCCACGTGGCAGGGCAGATTAATGGAAATGGGCTGAATTAAGATGAAAGAGCGAGCTAGCAATAATGCCTGAGCCATAGACCGAACAGCATGAAATTAATGTAAGTGTCTGAGTTATTTTGGGGGAAAAAGCAGCTGCAGGCGGATCTGAACCGTGGAGCTGGTCCTGTTACAGATGCTTATTGGTAGAGCGTGAGACTCTTAATCTCAGGGTTGTGGGTTCAAGCCTCACATTGGACACCGTCTGTAACAGGATACATACAGCATAACAAAATTGACCTTAAATTTGTATCAACAAATCAAAATCCACACCAATTTAAAATATTTTGAGATTAACAGCTGATTTTTGGATTAAAGTAAATTTAATAATCTATCTTTTTAAATCACTCCTATATAAGAAGGAAGGTATCTTTTTCAAAACCGATGGGCCTACTTCCAAACTTGCGCTTTCCCTGTGGCATATGACTTAAGTTTCCTGGCAATTCTTAGTACTTTGGGTTAAAACTGTATTTTCTTGTTTTGAATAGTGGTAAATATAAACCACTGTTTTTAAAGAACAGAAATAACAGCAAATCGTTTGCTTTCTCGAGTGAACAAGAATAATAGAATTGGTCACAGGGAACTCCAGAAATGAGGCAAAGGACAGAAGTCATTGCACAGTAAAGGAAGGTGCTCTTCAGGGATAGCACACAGGACTATCTAGACATGAGCATAGGACTGCTAAGTTTCAGAACTTGAGAGCTGAAGAGATCACAGGTTCTTCATTAATTTCTTTTCCCTTGTAAGCACAGAGAGAACATTTGCCCATTGCATCTTATCATTGTTGTGCCCATCACTGTTGCTCTTTAAAACAAAAAAACAAAAGAAGCAGAAGCCTAACTTCTGAAAGTGTTCAGGTTTTTCCTGCCTCAAAACCTATACAATATTAAGACATTCTCTAGTCAAATTCCTGACTTAGGTGGGCTTAGCATACCATAACCATGGAAGACATACAAACGCAAGGTGACATAGAACCCTACGTTATTGCAACTCTCATGTAGGACACTAGGTCATGCTGGGAAGAGAGTAGAGAGCAAGGGGTTGGACAATCTGCCATCAAGCACTCCTACCTGCCAAACAGCAAGAAGAGGCATCAGAGCAGATAGAGAGGTAGTCATGGAAACAGAAGTATCAGTGCAGGGTAGCATCTTAAGACACATAAAAGCATTTTGAGAAAAGATACAGTCAGTATCTCATGACTGCTGTGCTAGGCATATTACCTATAGCTAGAAAGAACTTCATGGATATTTTTCTGCATTCCTCCGGCTCTTGATTAGTCACTCATGCGTCATCTCACTTGTTCTACAAATATTCGTGTTTAAGGATAACTGTGTCATGAGCTATTAGCACACAAATGAACAAATGGACATTGTCTTTATTGTACTATAAAACTTACATTCTGGAAGAAGAGTAAGTGAGGTGAGAAAAGACAGTAAATACATTAAAAATATATATAGAAGTTAATTTTGTGTACTGGTAAATTCTAGGCTAGGAAGTATATTAAGGAGGCAGAAAGATTAGTGTTTCTTTGGGCAAGGAAAACATGTAAAAAATTAAACAGGCTATCTAAAGGAGAACAGAAGGAAGTGAGATATATTTACAATGGAGATATATATGGTGATGGTGGTGGTAATCAGTGGTGATAATCATGGTGAAAATGGTGGTGATGATGGGAACGATAGTGGGGATGATCAAAGGTGATGATGGTGCTGATAAATTGTGAGGATGATAATGATGGAGATGATGATGGTGCTGATGAGAGACTGGCAATTGATGATGGTGACGTGGTGGTGATCATGAAAGCTTGTCAAGATAAATTAGGAGGAGATGATCAACTTTTAAACTCAAGACAGACACCAAACTATGATAAGGACAGAATGACTACAGGGTCATCAGATCTGATGGACAAAATGGTCTGTGACTTTACAGAGTGGTTGGAGTGGCTTAGAAAGAACATTGTCTGCCGTGGATCAGGAAGGAGGAGATGGCATGAAAAGGCTGCAGGACAAAGTTTGAAAGCCAGGGAGTACTGTAGCAATAAGGTTTCTTGGTCCCCGGCAGCCAGAGGTCCAGACCCACAGACCTGCAGCCCCAGAGTCTCTTTAGCCACCCGCCGCTGATCAGGTCCTGAGAAATGACTCAAACACTTATATTAGTTTCATGTTGTTTGGCCTATGGCTCAGGCACATTGTTAGCTTGCTCTTACATCTTAACTCAACCCATTCTCATGAAACTGTCTGCCACATGGCCCATGGCTCACCTGTGTTCCTCACATGCTTCTTCTTGGGCGGCTGGTTAGGTCTGTCCTGACTCCACCCTGCTTCTCCTACCTATGCTGTGATTTCCCCTCCTACTTCCTCTATGGTGCCTGCCATGGGCCAAAACAGCTCCTTTATTTAAAGATTGATATTCACAGCATACAGAAAGACATTCCCATATCAGAGTACATAGATAAACACACACAAAATGGTGTAACACTGAAGTTTGTTTGCTCAGATTTACTTTGGAGAGCAGTTTATTTATTTCATCTTGACACTATGCCATCTTGGGCTGTGTGACTCTTCCTTGTCCTGGCTAGTGAGGGGGCTGTCCTGTGAGTGGAGGACACTCAGCATCTGGCCTGGACTCGACCTCTGAAGCCCCTGAACTTGCTGTAATAATTGCATGTGTCTCTACTTAGACGTCTCCTGGAGGTAAATTTGTCTCTGCTTGGGCATGACTGCTCTAACACGTGCCCTATGCATGTTTTCAGCAACAGATAAGGAGCTGGAGGAAGAAAAGATGGAATTTGGTCTGAGTACCTGTAATCACAGATTCAATGCATTTCCCAAGAGTAAGAGAAGGAGAGCTAGAAAAGTCTTAAGTCAATGCGTTGTCCTATGAGTTGAAGAACAAATGTTGTCGTTCTACATTAAGAAGGGACATCCAAGCTGAAAATGAAAAGAATAAAATATATTTGTTGCAACCATTTAGAAGCCAACATATAAACTTTCAAGGCAATGAAGTATTTCAAACAAGAGAAATCGCTAGTTATCTCTTAGTGTTAGGGGAATTAAGACAAACTAACAAATGGCTTGTGTTGGTGAGTAGATCATGTGTTCTAAAATCTGTCTCTTGATGCAGGGTGACCTGGCTTTGATATGATGCTTTTGATGTTTTGTGATGTGACTTTGTTAAAGAAACACTTTCTTGTGCGTATGAATTTTGATAATTGTTCTCACTCCCATTACCTGGTGACATAAGCACCATATTCACACAGGATGAGCCTTCTAGAATCTATATTGGCCTTCAGACATATAGTACACGGTAAAAAAAAAAAAAAAATACCAGTGGGCTTCTCTAGACAAAATATACTTATGAACTTTAGTGGGGGTGGACTGGGTTTCAGGGTTAGGCATACCAAGTTCAGAAACTGTGGAGTGCTTAACAACATTTCAGAACTGAGAAGGGTTACTATAATTATCTTCATAAACATTGTATACTTTCTCAAGTTACCATTTCAAGAATGGCACAGTGAAAATATACAAAAGAATGCTGAGAAGGTAGCTCATGCCTGCAATCAGGAGGCTGAGTCAGGAGGCTTGCAATGAATTCAAGATCCAAATGGTCTGTCCAGCCTATAATCTGGAGGGAGACCCTGCCATGGCACAAAAGTAAACATACTTCTTAGTAACCTAAATTAAATCAAGATTAAATTCGTATCCAAAAGACAACTAGTGTTTGTTATCAACCTACTGTGTAATGGGGTGACATTTAAAGCCTCATTTTAGTGAGGGACATATACACAGCTTCATAAGAATTTATACTGAAACAAACAACCAAAAAACACACCAGTGTAGACTTAAAGATTTTATGTTCAAAGTTTGTCTTTGAGTATTCTCCTGCCAAATGACTTTTTCCAGTCTCTGATGTGATTTCAACTCTTTAAAACAGTAAACACACAAACTGAAATATAGCTGGACTGCCGCTCAGGTGACATACGTCATCTGGCTAATCCCTGCTTGCATAGTAAAATGAAATGGACTTAATTCTGCTACATACTTGGTAATGGCTTATTGAGTATTATTAACAAGTAATTTTCTTTAATGGTTGAAATGAAGAATTGATGGGTCTGGGGATATGGCTCAGTAAGTTAAGTACTTCCTGATCAAGCATGAGGACTTGAATGGACCACCGAGTACCTACTCCACCAGGCCTGATGGAGTAGTGTTGGCCTACAATCCCAGTGCTGGAGAAGAAGACATGAGAGGACCCCTGGAAGTCCAGTGACAGAAAACCCTGTCTCAAAAACTAAGGGGCTGAGAGATTGAAGAAGAAATCTGACACTGACCGTGAGCCTGTGCACCTATGTATACATGTACTTGGGTACCCATGTACACATAAGCACACAAAAACACACAGGTTAAAAAAAAAAAAAAGTGGGTTTGATCACTAGTCTCCATATAAAAAGACAGCCAAGATTATTTTAAATTAAGAAAGTTTTATAAAGCAAGTTTGTTGTGTTGCAAACTTGTTGGGATTTTTGACACCTAGAAAAAGGCCTTTGACCATTAATGTCTTATTACTGATGGGTTTACATTATAAGCAGCTTCCTTTTTTTTTGATTGAAAACTAAATTCTAAGCTATTTGCTTCCTTAACTCTCACAACAGCACTTTGCATGTGCTACTGCTGTGAAGCCACATTTTCTATGGATATCTACTATTTCAGAATTTAGTTACTACTAGCTTGCTTTTCCTCTGATTTCTAAGAGCCCAAGCAACCCAGCATAACCTATTTATTCTTTTTAGCCCCCAAGAAAAGCAGATGCTTCGGGGTAAGCTTCACCTGTTCCAAACATTTAAAATGGACACCCAGAAGTGATTTAAAACAAAAACCCACATGTGGATGAAAGCTTCAGAATATCTAATACAAACCTTCCTGCTAGCCTCTACTATATATCAACTGAACTAGGAATCTATCCCCAATGAGCCTGTGGGTAAAATAATTTCCAAGGCACAGGTGGGTGGGCCAGCAAAGAAGATGGAAAGGGAACCGTGGTGGCTGTGAGGTGGTCAGGCAGAGGGACAGCCCCTTCCCCCTCCTCCCATGGCTGTGCATGCCACTCCTGCTCTATACAAAGACAATTTGCTTTTCATGTAGTAATGAAGAACAATGTTTAACAGACAAAGGGGCTTCTAGCTTATTATTGTGCTGTCTTTGACTAGCGCTAGATGCTGGGAAAAATGGTAATTCACAGTGTGAATGCTTCTTTTTTCCCGCCGTACGGGTTATGGCTGAGCCTGTACATTGTATATCGCAGATGGTACAATAGTGAACACTGTGAGAATGAGCAAAAAATGAATTACGACCTGGTTTTTTTTCTCTTGCCAGCCAAGAAACCAAGAATGTCTTCACAATGATTTTTATTTGTGTGCATGTGAGGGACTCCTTAGCAATGTGCACTGCTGGATTCCAATAGATGATTTTAGATTTAGAGTGTTTAAATTGATGTATAAAACCTACCCCAGTGCTCTGAGAACACCTGTGCTGTTCTGCTCTCTCCCATCACACAGAGATGTGAGGCACAGGTGATGGCTCATTAAGTTATTTCATGCAAATAAAAACATATTGCAGGGTTTCTTCTCCTTAACTACATAATCACTGAAACATGACCGCATTGATTAACGAACAAACTTCGGGAGGGAAGAATTCTGCATCTTTTGTCAGCTCCCCTGAATTGAAGGAATTTATGATCCATGTAAATCTGATTTAAATGGAAAAGTGATAAGAATCTGTCTTTCTTATGCAAAATAAATGACTGTAAGTAAATAAAAATAAGGAAATAAAAGTAGTTTTCTTTCTTTAGAGTGTGTGTGTGTGTGTGTGTGTGTGTGTGTGTGTGTGTGTGTGTGAAGACTCAGTATAGGTTGCAGAATTTGATTAAAGATCAAATATCTCATGTACTGGAAGCCTAGAGGAAAACTCATCTCAACACATTAGGCCTACATGTTTGATTTAGTGTTCAGATATTCTCACCAATGATTTCTGGAAACTGACATTGATTTGCTCTGGAAGCCATGATGGGAAAACAGCAAATGTGTATGAGAATGCTCTCTAGACACAGAAACAATCCTAGATGATGTCTGCAGAGTCCAACACAACTGTCAACAGTCCTGGGCTGTGTTTATGAGGGTAGGTGAGTCTGCTCTTAAAAGTCTTCTGCAATTTGAGTTTTATGTTTTTAATTTATTGAATTAAAGCCAGATTTATTCAATTAAGATACTTCAAGGTTAACTGCCATTTGCTGATCATTTAGGCAAGCAATTGTACAGTTATGTAAATTTCATGAACATAGAAGATACTAGGGTATCTTAATTGCCAGAAAAAGAGTGCCATTTAAATATGAATTGAGGGAATTGTTGCCTGAATTTCCTGTTTCTGAGTTTTATATCTTCCTAAGACCTAAATGCCCAAGGACCTACACTGCTTCATAAGATTTTACTTTTCCTGAGTATGAGAGACACCCCTTCTCCTAACTTATATTTTAAAGAGGGTAGAAAAACCTGCGTCAATGCTAGTTTATTGCATTGATCAATATTTGAAAAACACTCTAGAGCTTTGCTGTTAGCCAATAGGGACCATTTTCACAGTTGTTACTGCAGCTAATAAAGAATCTCAGCTTATATGAGTTAACTTGTTATATGTGTCCTTTACTCAAGTTCTATAGACATGCATCTTTGTATTTTAAAATACCTACTTTAAAACAATCCACTAATAATGTATCAAAACATACTATCTTCAGAATCTCTTAGTGGGGCGTGTGTGTGTGTGTGTGTGTGTGTGTGTGTGTGCGCGTGTGCGTATGTGTGTGTGTGTGTGTGTGTGTATGTGTAATATAGTCACGTTGTATATGTATACATACACATATATTTACCATTCCTCTGTATCTATTGAAACACTCATTCTAAATTTAGAACTGTCAGGGCTAAAGTGACCCATGACCGGGGTGCTGATTTCAATTTGATTCCTCATGCATCTCTTGGATTTATAAACAGATACTGTTTTTATTTGTCTCTGTGTTTTCAGATGGTTTCTGTTTATAAGAATGATCTAGAGATAAATCTGGCATTAATCAGGAAGAAAGGGAGGAATTAGCAATAAGTTAATGAAAACCACGCTGTGGTTCCCTAGAGTTGGTTCCCAGCTCCTCTCCAGAGCCTGGGACATAGTCAAAGCCTGGGAAGATGTTCCCAAAGCCCCCCAAGGTAGCTCCTGCCTGCCCCCCACCCCCGCCCCCAGGAGTGAGCTGCTCACTAGTCAGTCAGCACTGGCATCATCCTTTCGAACATGTTCCCACTGATACATTAAAGGAATTAATTGCTCATAATGATCTCACCATCTGTTAACAGAGGTTCATACCTACAGGCTGGTGGCATGTGGTGGTTCTATTCAGGGGTCAATAGGCAACCGGGGCGAAGGCTTTCCCACATTGCCTGTCTTTGCCTGTTGAAAGGGGGAGGAGAGCTTGGTGCTGGCCATCTGCTCCCTGTCTTTCTCTGTGAGACCTTGACGCTGTCCAGCGCAGCTCTGATCTGACTCCAGTCCGATTGGAATGTGGCTGATCTGAGAGCCTCTCAAAGCTGTGAAAGTGAGTCAAAGGAGATGCCCATTGTCCGGCATGGCTGAAAGAAAATGGTCACTTTAAAATTCATAACTCCCAGGTGCCTGCCGGCTATTCATGGGAAAACCCTCTGAACTTCTCTTCATTAAAGAGAGGGGAGTCCTGCTAAAAAGACAGAAAAGGAAGTAGTTTGTGGGAATGGGTAGGGGGTTTTCAGGCCAAACAAATGAGGAATTTGGAATTTTCACTTGCATTGAAGGAGCTATACAAGGGGAAGCCTTAAGTTTAAAGAGAGAGATGCAGAGTTGAGGCTTTCCTGGGGGCACTGTAGGGGTGAGTGAGGAACGCTGAAAAAAGTCCTCCAGGAAAATCTAAACATTATTCTGTCTCTTGACTTTTATTACCTGACAAAGAGAGAACTTTGCCTGATTCTGATCAATATTCTAATTTCCATTCTTGTTCCACAGAGGAATGGAACAGGAATTTAAGGAAGAATAGGTGTCTGGGAAATTCCATAGTGTGGCACAGGCCTCACAGACACAGCTGATTTCAAGTTCCTCAGGTGTTTCTTAGGACTTTACTCAGGGGATACCTCCACCCACTGATGTATCTGTCTTGAACAACACAGGAGCATAGGAAACACAGGAACATAGGAAACAGAGACAAAAGATCTCTAAGTGCAGACAAGACAAGCTTCAGCCAGGTCCAGTAGGTGTTGGAATCACAGGCCTGGTGGATCTTGGCCATTGTTCACTGCAGAAAATTAATGTTGCATTTATCATACAAGAATCCAAACAGGCTTTATGGGTTAATGGATAGAGAGAGGAACAAAGGTGTGCATAGTGAGATACCTGTCCTGCTTCTTGAACATCTTCCAGCTTTTGATGACAACATTTTAGCTCCAGAGGCAAAATGACATGTTCAAAGTCACACAGGTCTTGGTACAGAAGCATAGCCATACCCTTGTCTACTGGCTTCTTTCCAATTATTATTGTGTCTCCTGTAATAGTGCAGGGCTTAAACTTACTTTTTGCTCAGCTTTCAATAGTAGCAATAATGATGATGATGATAAAAAATAATTTTACTAGTCTAAAGAATTTAGCAGTTTTTTGAAAGTAAAGTATGAGCTATAGGGAAAATGACAACAGCCAGCATTCACCAACAATACATATACAAAGTAGCCAAAGGATTAAATAAGGTACTGATATCTAACAGAGGACATGGCGACTGAGCCCTTTGGGAAAGGGTGGTCAAAATGAATTCTCTTAGATATCAGTTATAAAATGCAGAGGAAGGAAGGGGAAGGTATGGCTGTGGTCAACACAGTCAGAGAATCGCTCCCTCAACAAAAAAGTCCTAATACTGGTAGGAAGGAGATAGAATATTCTAGAAATAAGCTAACCTTTTGGAAACAGGGAAAGGTAACCAAGTGAATCAATGTTAGTGATTCTTTTTGATAGGTAAGAAGTGTACGTTCTCCAAACCATGGATTTTTGTTTGTTTTCAATTTTCTCTAAGGATTGCTGAGAATATGGTTTTGTGTGGCTTTTCTTCCATGACCATCTACCTTCCATTTTCGGTTGACTGGACAGGAACATAAAATCCTTGGGATAAAATTGCTGTGCACTGTAGTGATAGCAGACCTAAGAGGAGAAAAGAAATTGAAGTCCATTGTAGATTTGTTTACAAATCCATTTGATTTTTAAATTGTTGACTTGTTTTACATTGGATTCTGGTACTGTTACAACCCCATAGTTTACATAATTAGAATGGGTGAAATACGGGCTGGAGGGGGTAGAGGGATGCTGGAGGGGGCTAGTTAGGGAGACCTTGGATAACACAAGTAGACTCAAAATTTAGATAAAGACTGATATCAACTAAAAAGGAATGGCTGTTATTTTTTTTTTCAAATATTTTAATTTCATGCTGAAGCTCTAGGGGAAATTGAGATTTATTTCAGGCAAAATAAAAAGCACACAGGCAGCCCTAAACAAGAATAAAATGCACCATCATCCACCACTGAGGGTTAATTACTGCTAACATTACCTAGTATGAGTTAAACAATAATAAGGTCTAATCATAACATTCACCTTATGTTACCTAGTACTTCGTTTGAAATACACAATTGGAACTTGATCTTTTTTGACTTCTAAAAAGTGATAATTTTCATGTTGGTCTTAAGAGTGCTTTCTTTCCTTCCTTCCTTGGTCAGGGTGGGGGCTGGGTCTTACTATGTATCTCTAGTTTCCTGAAACTCAATGTGTAGACCAGGCTGGCCTCAAGTCATAAAGATGCATCTGCTTTTCCTTTCTGAGTGCTGAGAGTAAAGGCATGTGTCATCGTGCCTGCCAAAAAATATGTGAAAGGAAAATCATAATGCTTCATTCATTGATCTATTATGAGCCTCTTACCTTTGCGATAAAAATAATCCAACCTTCTTTCTCCATGGTGTGTGGATGTGCATGTATGTATACATGTTTGAATGTTTCTTGGCACATCTGTGGCAATGCATGTGCCTGAATTGATGCTAGACATCGTCTCTGATTTAAATGAGTCAGGGTATCTTGCTGAACTCAGGGTTTATTTCTGGCTAGTCTGGCTAGTCATTTTGCATTAGGGATTCCCTATTTCTGCCTCTCAAGTGATGTGATTGCAAGTGGCTTCCATACCTTCCAACTAGTCCCATGATTGCTGGGGATCTCCAGTTCTCATGCTGTGCAGCCTGGGCTTTATCCACTGATCAGTCTTCTGTCCAGCCCCCTTTCCCAAATGGACTCAGCTTATGTCCCAAAGGTTCTGAGCATCTCAGTTCTTTTAGATGTTGGATTTAGAGTCATATGCACGTTTCACAATTGAGCCACAGTCATTTATGTTGAAGGAACATAGTCCATTAGATCTTTGCTTTAAAAGTTGGTGACTTTTATGTCTCCAGTGAAGTTAACGCACCTCCATCAGTCAAAATGTATGGTAGGCCATGTTCACAAATACTAGAAAAGGAATAATATGGGAATGCCTTTTAAGAGCATTTAAGAAGGAGACTAGTTTAAAAGACAGTAAACACAAGAAAAACACCCCCACAAAGGACAACACACCCTCAACTGGCCAAATAACCAACAAAAGTATGCCAATGAAGCACAAGGCAGAATCCAAGGGCAAGAATCTCCTCAAGGAGCCGGGGGGGGGGGGGGGGGGGGGGGGGGGGGAGAGGGGGGGGCTGGCATGAGGCCTGGCAACCACTGCTGGGACTTTCAGGTCCCAAGGATTTGATGCTCAGACTTGCAGAGGAATGCACAGCTGGGAAGGTACCAACACCAAGTCCATTTCTACCACCCCCCCCCCTGCCCCCCCCCATGCTGTCTGACAGTGGAGAGCCAGCTCATCACATCGTGTCCTTGTTTTTTTTCTCACAGACGTGACTAGACCCAGAAATGCCCTGGCCCCTTTCAAGGTCCCTATAGGAACATGCTTCCCCTTTAAACTATTCAGTTTTTGAATTTCCTTTTAAATCTGACAACTGCCCTGGTCCTGTGTTTACCCATCCTCAATCATCCCAGACACAATTTTGTTCCCCCTTCTTGTATTCAAAATTAATAAGTAGGGAAGGATATTAAGAGCACATACAAGATCAAATGCACTGTACTGCCCCACCCCCAACCCTCTTATTCTGGAAAACACCCCTTGGAGGGCTAGATGATCTCTGGGGTTTATTATCTCTCTCCCTTCTCTCTCTCTTCTTTTTAAAAAAATGGCACAAGGAAAATGAAAGTTTATTAGAAGCAAGGGTTCGATAACTATTTTTCCCTTGAACAAATTAATCTTGAATAACTCGCATTATAGAGGCGAAATTTTAAAAGGAGAGGAAATGACCACTGGGGCCCAATTTGGAGGCTCTTGTGGGTCTGAGTTTCACATTTGCACCAGCCAGAGATTTTCAATTAGCAGTGCCTTGGGAAGCAGGGAACTGGGCCTTTGTCAGTGTCCTGTGTGATGACAAGAGCAAGTAAATTGGAAATGGTCTTAGGCTCAGGTTCCTGGGAAAATGTAACAGGTGTTACGGCTATGCTTGGTGTGAGATTTATGAAAAAAAAAAAAAAAAAAAAAGCCACTCAGGCTTTGCCCATAGAATTCTGCTTTCTAACCAGGGCTTCAAGTAGGAAGAAACTAATGACTTCATTACCATCTCAATTCTGGGAAATGCAGGCTCCAGACCTGATTCATTAAAGGGAAGGTGTAGACCTTACAATATCAAAATGTTATTTAGAGCAATGCCCTTCATGGGGGCAGCTAGGCCCAAAAGAATGCGTCCTCAAGGAGTAAAGCTGTGGCCAGAAAATAAAAAGCAAAATAAAAACAATCGATGTAAAATGAAAACCTCTCTCACACACCAAACAAACAAAATTCAAAACAAAACAAAACAAAACAAAAACCCCAGAACCAAACCCATGCAAAAACCGGAGGTAGAAAAAGAAGAAGAAAAAGGTGGGTTCTGGGATAGCGCTCTGTAAGAGCTCTTCTGCTCCGGTTCTTCTCTGTGCTGTGACAACACTAAATGAATCTTCGTGTCCCATTTCTAGGAGACTGTAATTGGGGATGAGCTAGAAGTCATCAGGTTTCCACGCAATGGAAAAGGAAGGAAATTCCTTCAGTCCTAACAGAACGTAACAAGACTAACAGTAGCCGAGCTTAACTGGTGACAATTAACTGTAAATTTTATTATTACATAATTGCCTCTTATTAATCTGCGATGGGAAAAGCATAGCTTAGGGAAGTCTGTTCCTGTCCTGTTTATTCTCACAAAGACCCCCTCGTAGCCATTGTACTGCATCTTACTTCACATCGCCCCTCTACTGCCTGAAAGAACTTGGCTAGGGAATGGCAATTCCAGTAACCTTCTCACAGTCCATTTATCTCTAAATGCCAGTTCCCTGGTGGGGGTCCTCCAGCCCCTTAGACTCTTTTTTATTGTGCTGTCTATATGCTTTGCTCTCCAGAACACCTTTGAGAAGAAGAAGGAAAAAAAAAAAAAAAAAAAAAAAGCCAGACATACTCAGAGCTTTAAGTTGGGTGAACTAGCTTTGGAACCCCCCCCCCCCCCCCCCCCCGCCACTTGCCTCCACCCCCACCCCACTCCTGAGAAAATGAACTCTGGTCACAATTTCTTTTCACTGGTAATGTAAGTCACAATGCCTTCCCAGTGGAACTGAGTGTCTCTGTACACTGAGCCTTGACCAGAACTAGTAGCTGAATCCCTCTGACTTTTGGGCATTAATGCCAGTGGGGGTGGCAGCTGCTGAGCAAAGCAATTTGGATGACAAAGTAGCTGCAGCGGCAGCATAGAGTGGCCATGTGAGTAGTTAGCTGGCAGAGTGCTTGTCTAGGTTTCATTCCCAGCCCCAGACTCAACCAGACGTGGTGGTACTGGCCAGCGATCCCGGAACTCAGGAGGGAGAGGCAGGAGGATCAGAAAGAAGTAAAAGCTCATTTTTGGCAGTGAGTTCAAGGCCAGCTCGGGCTAGATGAGAGCTGTGTCAGATGAAAACAAAAAGCAGAATGCTGTAATAGACACCCTTAGGAGGTGCGTTTCCCCCTTCTCTTCCCACTCTGATCCCTTAGACTTGAAAGAAAAAATTAACCGGCTCCAGATCCTGCAAAGTGGTTGTCTCACGGCATCCTCTGGTCTCAAGTTCTTCAGAACCCGAAGTCCCCAAGGATAGACTGTCCCCTGTTTTCTTCCATTTGTAAAGAAGAAGCCTCTTTTCTTCCATCAGATTCTGTAGCCCGGTTTCCACCAAGCATCTCTCAGCACACACCTTGGAGCCTGGTAAATTTGGCAAAATTATTCGCTATAGGTCTTGACGTGCTTAGCTGCTCCATACCAGCCTAAGGCCTGACCACCATGATGACTTTCGAGGCTCCAGAGCAAGACTTAATTTCATCTCTCTTCTTTGCTTGGAGTGCGCTTTTGACTGCGCCTCTCTGCTCATGGATGTGGAGGTAAGAAATGCTTATATGAGTAAGCTTTGCCCCTCGTGAGTTAAGTTCACCTGCATGCTTTCTTGTAACTCTTGGCAACAGACTCCAGAAGTAAACAAGTAAGGGAACTTGCTCTTTAAGCTGGAAACCCAAGTCTCCTGGATTAACCTCCAAAGTCCTGAGCACCAGAAGATGGTTAAGACATGTTAACCACACAGATTTGTTTGGCTGGTTTCTGTGTGTGTTTGAAAGGATTTTTTTTTTTTTTTGAGACAGTTTCAAATTTGATATATAGCAAGAATAACCTCGAACTTCTGATCTCTTCCTAACCCCCAGTGTGTTGAGTGCCCTGATAAAAGCCTAGTTCATTCAGTGCAAGGGATCAAATACCTACTTTTTGCATGTTTGGTAAGCACTCTACCTGCTGGGATGCAGCCCTACTCACCTAACTCAGTTCTGGCTTTACTTTTGGTTTGAAGAAGTCTCAGGTTGTCCTCCAACTCACAATGACCCTCCTGCCTTGACTTTCCAAGTGGAACCCCAATTTAGTCAGTGCTGGGGATAAAACTCAAAGCTTTGTGCTTTCTAGACAAGCACTCTGCCAACTGAACTGTGCTCTTTATGTAAAGTTTAGATGGAGTTTTAAAGCTCATTTCTCCACACAGGTCCAAACAGCAATCTGATACAGTCTACTTGCTGACAGCAAAGGCACACCTTTGAAACTTGTCTTACTCTGCCCTTTCTGTAGACTCAGATGTGGGGTTTTGAGCAGGAGGATAATTAAAGTTCATTCTAATGTCAAGTGGGAGTTAATGGTTCATAAAATACATAGAAAGCTGATGCAGCATATGAATAGTAGTATCCCAACCTCGAAGGGCAAGAAGTTAAGGAGCAGAGTTGTCGACGGAGGAGGAGGAGCCGGAAAACTTCCAGGATGTCCCCCTGAGAAACTACCTGCAAATTACCATCATTGCTTTGTGGTTCTTACTTCTGGCTGCGGACATAAAAGCATCCTGGTGCTAAGTGTACGATCAGGAAGCTTGGATCCAGGCTTTTCCTGTGTTTTCAGAAAACAGAGTCTGAGGTTCTTTCGTGGCTTCTACCTCACAGTGGAAGAAAAATAAATGCAGAAGCTGGGATGGGAGACGGTACCTGTGGATACCTGTAGTAGGAGGTTTCCAGCCTAGCCTATCAGCACAGTCTGGACCAGCAGCCCCAAATAATCACATTGAGACTTATAATTATTATAAGGCTGTGGCTCAGGCTTATTAGTTGCCTTATATGAAAATGTATTAGGATAATATATATTTTAAACATTTTGTCATGATATTAATGATCATATAAAGTACTAATTAATTGCAGAGAAAAAGGATTTATCTAGCTTCCTATACATTGTGTTGAGCTTTAGTCCCACCAGTTTTCTGCAGTGATCAATAAAAATGCCTAATTGCGACCTTTGAAGTATCCAAAAGGAAGATGGAGCCCCGCAAAGATGGCTTCACATGGACTATGATAAAGCAACTAGGCAGACAAACACTAACCAGAGATTATATTTGGACTCAAACTAACCGCTCAGGACAATTTTGAGATGCCTAGCTGAGATGAACTTGACTGTTGTGGCCAGGACTTGAAACAAGCCCTGGACATTCCTGTTATGCAGAGACTGGACAACAAATGGCACAGCTACTTATTCCAGGACTTGACAAATAACAATTTCTTCTCAGGGTCCTCCAAAGATGTCATCTCTCCAAACAGCAGGAAGTAAATTTATGAACATGATGCCCACATTCCCAGGAGGTGAGGTGGGTGGTTTATGGTCTTTCAGTGGGTTATACATGATTGTCATTGCTTAGGGTAATTAGTTACAAATTGTTATTGGTTATGAATAAAAAAAAGCTGAACAAGGGAGATTAGAATCATGGTTCTTGTTTGAAAAGAAAAAAGGGATACAGATATGACAGGATATAAGAATAGGTTATTGGGTCTACTTTTAAAAAGCAATTACTGGTTTAAAATATTTTAAATTGGATTGGATTTTTTTGTATATCATATACCAATTGTGTATATTGATACAAAGTTGAGAGTAATTTTGCTACTATACATATATTTCTATGCTTACTCAAGGTATTGTACCTATACATTTCATCTAACAATGTAATAAAAATTGCTAGTTCTTGAAAGCTATTATTACCAACTGATTGGATATAAAGAAGTGCAAGTTAGTAGTTAGACATTACAGTCAAACTTATAGTCATATTAGATATGTTTTCAAGGTCAAACAGATATTTTAGATGAACAGGTCTTCTTCAAACACTTCAGAGATCTACAGAATATGGCATTTAAGAAATTTTAGTAACATAGGTTCTTGTTATTTTTATAACAATGAGACATCTGTTCCTGATAGCACTGATCTACTTCAGAGAAGATGATGGGCATCAAAGAAACTCCATATGGAGTTGACCTTCTTTGTGACAAAAATTAGTCACTGGGCAAGAAAGTACCCTTGCCTCTATAGCTGACAGAATGATGTTCAAAATGAACAAGCAGGAGACACACAAAAAGAACTGCTGAACCTTTCCAGGACAAGGTAGGAAGGTCTTTAAGAATATCCTGCTTCACAGAGAAGTCTTTCAGATATGCCAGGCCTGTAGGTCAAAGATGGATGATTCAACACAACAGAGGAATCTTGGATGACTGTCCAGACAGACAGTTGTTTCATTTTTACATTTTGTGGAAGTTTGCTTTCATGTCCTGTTTACTTAGTTAATATTATTTCCTTCTTAGGTCTCCGAGGGAGATGAAGATGAGATAGTTATAGTTTTCTAGTGACAGTTTTAGAAAAGAAACTCACTTAGAGGTTAAAGTGTGTAAGTTTGAGAGACATCAAAAGATAGCTTTTAGTTAGTAATACAAGTTAGATAGAAAGTGAATTAGGTATACTACTTTGGACTCACCAAAATAGGATGATATAATATTTTCTTTGAATTTGTCAATTGTTTATGGACTGAACATTGCTCATG
Organism: Phyllotis vaccarum; assembly: GCA_033318265.1. Classification (NCBI taxonomy): domain Eukaryota; kingdom Metazoa; phylum Chordata; class Mammalia; order Rodentia; family Cricetidae; genus Phyllotis; species Phyllotis vaccarum. The sequence continues at coordinate 52,358,790 of JARWLC010000011.1, read as the reverse complement.
TAACAATTGCTTATATATTGTATATAATTATTGTGCTTATCATATATTTTTCTTATGTTAGTTATACCCTTCCTTTTTAATTTTTGATGCAAAAAGGGATATGTGGTGATATATTGTATAGTTAATAAAATTAGATATTATTTTTTAGATTAAATTAGATATTAATTAGATAAAAGTTAACTCATATTTCTACTTACATTTAGTCATGTGGCTTGGTACCTTTTTTTTTTTTTTCCATTGTAGCGTTTTCATTCTGCTTTCTTTGTCATCTGTTCCTTTGCTCTTCAGCTTCCCAGAATTCTCCTTGTCTAGTTGCCCCACCTCTACTTCCTGTCTAGCTTTGTGACCAATCAGCATTTTATTGAACCAATATTTACAATGACAAATATTTACAGTGTTCAAAAGCATGCTTTCACAGCAAATTCCCACCAATGAATATCCCTCCCCTACCAAAAAACAATAATAAAAATAAACAAAAGAAAAAACTCTGACTTGCTGAGCTTGAAAAGTTCTTTGATGTTCATTCAAGCTCAGGCAGCAGCATTCTGTGGACATAGCTGGGAATACTCGAAATTCCTATGGAGGCCAGAAGAACTTAATGAATTCCTTCTGAGTTAGAGTAACTGACACTTAGAGGTTACCCAGAGCGGGTGCTGGGAATTGAACTCCAGTCCTCTATAAGAGCAGCAAGCACTCTTAAGTACTGAGCCATCTCTCTAGCCCCAAGGCACCCAGTTCTTTCTGATAAAACTTTGCCAATCAAAAATTAAGGCAATCATGATTTATAACAAAATTGAGCTCTAATTAGTGATCACAGATATTAGTTTGATAACAAATTTTTAAACTGTTTGCACCAACATGGGGAAAACAGCCACAACATCTCTCTCACTTTTGAGAAGGTAAGCAAGATGAATCAAATGTATGGGGCATTAAAGATTGACCAACAGGATGGCAACATGGAGCATCAATTATCCGTTGTGTGATGGGATGAGCTTCTTTCTGATTGGAGTTTTCAGAACAGCTTGCGGAAGCTCAGGTACTTAATGCTGGGGCTTTGAAGTTTGTTTCCAATATGTAAGTGTGCAAGAAAGAAGACAGTAACTACAGGGTGTTTGAGTGTGAGAACTGTTTCTCTGCCCAGTGTTCTATTCTGTACCAGTCATGAACCATCTCCAGCTCTCTATGAAAGTGGTATGCCAGAGTCAAGACTAAGTCACCTTGGCACAAGTATCACTTGACCATTTCACAAAATTAGAAACAATGTCACTCTGAGCTTCTTGACATTTCTGCTTTTGCTAATGATATCCTATTAAACAGCTAAAAATAATGCTACAAACAATCATCAGAGCTGTATGTGAGCTTTAGAAGTAGCCTAGACATTTTTTTTTTAAAGACCAGGTACTTTGATTTTTAGCGGACATGCTACTAGTTGGTTTTTATTTTTATGTTGACAGAATCAGGACCCCTGCTTCTGGTGATATTGTGTATTTAATAAAAATAGTCTGAAATATCAGAGGACAGAGACACCCATGGAGCCAAGCCATACAGGTCAGGGAGTGATGACCTATGCCTTTAATCCCATCACTCAAGAGACAGAGAGAGAGAGATTTGTCTATCCAGGTCTCTCTGAGTTCAAGGCCAGCCTAGTCTACAAAGCAAGTTCCAAGACAGCCAGAGCTGTTACACAGAAAACTATGTCTCAAAAAATAAAAAAAAAGCAAACAAACAAAAATGAGTCTGCCCTCAGTAGGCTTGGCCTTCCTGCATTGATGGTTAATCAAGAAAATGCTCCCACACACTTGTCTATAGGCCCGTCTGATGGACACAGTTTTCTATTGATGTTCTCTCTTATTAAATGATTCTTGCTTGTGTTAAGCCGGCAAAAAGTCTAAAAAGCACAATAGTGTTTTATGCAAACAAACCAAGCTTTGCTTAGATTTTTATTTTTATTATCATTATTAACTTTCCAAGGCTGCGATTGAAAAAGTATCTACTCCTGTGTTAGCTTTCAGCTTCTATTCCTCATTTGTTTGTGTCATATAACTATGAAGTATAAACTGAGGGAAAGACAGTGTGAGAATCTAAGAAATAACAAGAATCTGTAATAACCGACTCTCAGTAATACAGGCAGCCTTGTGTGAATGTCAGGGCTTTTGTACTGAAGGAGGGAACAGTTACAAGATAATCAATGTGACTTTGCTGAGGAGAAGGCTGGCGAAAGTGTCAGCCTTGATGGGGAAGGGCAAAGAGTTAAGTTTCTGTGAACTGTGAGGCCACATGATACTCTGAAAGGGCATTCAGCTTGTTTAGATAAGTACGACCCCCATAGACTCATGTGTTTGAATACTTAGCTCATAGGGAGTGGCATTATTAGGAGGTGTGGCCTTGTGGGAGAAAGTGTGTCACTGTGGGATGGGCTTTGAGGTCTCATATGCTCAAGCTCCACTCAGTGTGATGTATAGATTTCTTCTGCTGCCTTTGGATCCAGATATAGGACTCTCAGCTCCTTCTCTAGCACCGTGTCTGCCTACATGCCACTATGTCCCACCATGACAATAATGGACTAAACTGTGGTGATATATATTTAACAAAATTAGTCTGGAATATCAGGAGAGTCAACTACAGAGCCAAGCCATGAAGATCAGGGAGTGGTGACCCACACCTTTAATCGTAGCTTAAGAATGTGGAAAGAGGAAGTTAAGAGAGCTGAGCAGAGGGAGAGAATAGAGGTTTTTTTCAGCTTTCCTGAAGACTTTTTTGATGGGCTAAGGAGAGAGAGGTTTGGGATCTGAGGATTTCATGGAGATCAGGCTTAGGCGTTGTCGAGTCAGAACTAGCTGTGGTTTGTTTCTCTATTGCTCAGATATTTCAGATTTCCCCCAATATCCGGCTCTGGGTTTTTATTATATACCAAATAGAATTTGTGCAATACTAAATCTCTGAACACAAGCCAGACCCAATTAAAAGTTTTCCATTATAAGAGTTGCTATCTTCATAGGCATAGAAACCCTAACTAAGACAGCTTGTAATCGGCCAGTATGGGCTACAGCTAATTCTGCCTGTGAGCTTACCAGCTTTGGAGGTGTGGGAAAAGACTCAACTTTTCTTATGAACCATTATTCTCATTTCTTATACTAGGAAAAAGATTCCTATGAATCCCTGGAAGGTTAGAGTGCTATGCTAAATGGACTACATTACATTGTGAGCTGCTATAAAAGTATGTTTTCCTTATCTTGTTATTTTGAGCTCGGCTGTAACACTTGATCACCAAAAGCACAAAGTAACTAAGGTTTTCTATTGAATGTGGACAAAGTGGTTTTATTGTAATACATTCTTATAACTTGCATATAATTTTATAGAACTACATGGTCGGTTAAGACCTAGTGGTAAATAATAGCTTTATCTAGTGTGGGAAATGAATATCAGTGCTTTACGTGTCTTAGTTAGCCACTTTTCTGAAGGGGCTTCTGATGTCATAAAACTACCTAAAGGTCCTGCTGACTGGATCGTACTGAGCCTCAGCTGGCTTCCTGGCCCAAGATTCTGGAAAGAAATGTGAGCTATCTTCTCTCTAAATTTTTTTCCCACTCAAGACAATAGAGCTTTTGGTGGTCTGGACTTAACAAGGATCTGCCTGCTTCTGCCTCCCAGATGCTAGGATTAAAGTGTGCCCCACCAGCTCTTGCCTCTCTCACTGTAACTGTGTTATAATATAGTTCTGGGGTCTTGCTGTTCCACAGCAATGGAAGCTCAAGGGATTGTGTGTATTTATGTGTGTGTCTCTGTGTATGTGTCCACATGTACATGTGTGCAGAGAGTCCAGAGGACATCTTCAGATGTCACCCACAGGAACTACCCACCTTGGTTTTTTGAGATAGTCTGTCATTGGCTTGGAACTCAGGAAGTAAGTTAGCCTCACTAGCCAGATAGCCCCAGGGGTCTACCTGTCTCCACCTTTGCAAGTGGGTGCCACTATCCAGCCAGCTGGCTTGGACTCTGTGGCTGCTGAGCTGAGTTTGGCTGTTATAATGTCTAGGAGAGATTTGAGAAAGAAGCTCCCGGTGACAGTGCAAATGCTTACTGGCATTCTCCTGCAGGTGAGAGGCAAGCTCTGTTTGTCATTAGTAGAACATTTGACACCAAGCAGGATGTCCCAGCACTATGACTCAGCCATCAATCTCACCATCTTTAATAAAGCAAAACGTATTAGTCACTGGTTAGGAACTATCTATGAGTGACTGATGAGGGGTGATTAAAATAGTTGAATGTGAAATTGTTTCCATACTCAGTGAAGAAAGCACACAACGATTCATAGGTGAGTCAGAGGATCTGCAAGATAGAGACCTCAAATTCAGATCTACCATGCGTTCTTACTATTTTAGGGATTATAAATAGCTTCAGTGTGTAAAGAGTTCTTATGTCTACCAACCTTTCTGTTATGGTCTGTTAGCTGGGAGAATCTACCTACCTCAGGTGTCTACTGTCCAGTAACATTATCTTTCCACCCCCTTCAAGTCATACACATGATTTCTACACCTTTTCTTGTTTCCTAGTGCTATGTCGCAGGGACAGGCCCTGTCAAGAACCCATCATCCTGTATGTTCTATTTTCTCATTCTCCCGCCCGCCTGCCTTCTCCTAGGAGATGCATATCCATAGTTCCTTTGCAGTACAGCACGTTCTGAGATACTTGGGCCCACCTTTCTTTAGGAGTGGAGAAATGCTCATATGACCTCTGTGTCAGAGGCTTGTGCCTGATACAAATCACAGTGATTAAAAATCCTGGGGGTCCAGGAGAACCCTGAATATAGACACGATACAGTCCAGAAAGACATTTACAGTGGAGCAGACACAGGGGAAGGGGAAATCAGTACATGATGCCATGTAGCCATTTGCCACCCACAGCTGGTTCTGACCAGTTATTGATCTTTTCATTTAGAACATATCTATATACATAGAATATATCCATTGTTATGATAAAGTAGTAAAAATTGCTACGTATTTTAGCAATAATATTAAGCATTAAGCGAGACCCGTTCAATCATGAATAGTTGTGTTACCTAGCAATTGTAATCATTACTATCAATAATGTCATTTAATAACCAACATACGCTGTTTACTTAGGTGCCTTGGTGCTGTATTAAGTATACCGTGCATATTTTCTCATTTAATATTCCTAATAAGTCCAAAGGGCTATTTTTCTGACTTCTATCCACCTTTTCCAGATAAGGAAGTATATGCATATAGAGTCAAAACAAAAGTCCAAGATTTTATTCTTTGAAAACCCACAGGACAAGGATCCAGCCTCATTCACTTGGAGATGGTCCTCTGAATCTCTGGCAACTTGAAAAGAGGCAAAGTGTCACCAGGGAGTGACCTCAGGGTTTAAGGACTTTACTCTGGCTAAAATGCATTTAGAGCTTACTGACCTTGTTTGATACCTAACATTCAAACTTCTTCAGCTGAGCTACAAAAAGATTTTTTTGTTTTCGTTTTTTTTTTTTTTTTTTTTTTTTTTTTTTTTTTTTTTTTTTTTTGAGAGGGGATAATTATCACAACCCTTTATTCTCCCCTTAATAAGAATATTTAAGCATGATGCCATTTGAATGATTTGTCATGTGAAAGGACACCCGATATGAAGGTCCCTGTCCCTTAGGTGGGTCACGGAGCTCTGGGAAAGTCCGTTCTTGAGTGCACAGGTAAAGGGAGGCAGAAGCAAAGCAGGACAGAAGCACTGAGATAATGAGAAGACAGTGACTGAGATAAAGGTGAGTCTGTGCTGTCAGGACACAGCCAGTTGGAGACCTGGCCAGTTTATAGTGATTACTTCCCACCTGTTAAAATAAAAGTCTCTTCTCAGGTGCAGGGAACCAGTCTCTGTCCTGACTGCATAGACAAAGACACTTCCAGTGGTGTCTGTTTACCTTCAGCTTTGTCCACAAATCGCAGACCAAGACGTCTCCCCCCCCCCCCCCATTTCCTTTGGAGCATTAGCCCCACCTGTTCCACTTCCAAGGCGGTTCCTCTCTCTCTACTTATCCACCAACCTCTATTCTACCATGTAAAGTTGCATAGAGATAGGGTTTGGGATACTGTAGTTCGTTTGCTTTTTCCAAGATATAATTTGCTGTGTCTGATTTTATTGTTGCTAAACTGCAGCATTTAGATGCTTGGGTAGGAGCTGTGGGGTCTCGGTGCATATGCAGCACCTGCCCCTCCCCACACCCACCAAAGCAGACCCCAATACTGGAAAGAAGAACGTTAGAACACATTAATCAAAACTGTAAGAAGACTGGTAAAACCTCCAAGTGGTCAAAATGAGTGCTCAGGAGCTGATTACAAATGCTTACTCACTGGGGGCTTGCAGGTTAAAAGCACTGGCTGCTCTTCCAGAGGACCTGGTTTAATTCCCAGCACCCACCACAGGCTGCTAATAACTGTCTATAACTCCAGTTCCAGGAAGTTTGAGATTTTCTTCTGGCTTCCTCAGGCACCAGGCACACAAGTGATATACAGAGAAACACGAAAGCCAAATGCCCATACACAAAATACAAATAAGTACATTTTTAAAATAACCTCCAAACCACTAATGCTCACTTGGTGTTCAAGGGAATTCTCGGATCAGAGTTTTGCAATTCAGTGGAGTAAGCTACTGAAGAGGTAATTTAATCAAACCTTTTCTTTATTGCTTCTTATGTTAGAAAACATATATTTCCCCCACTAATATGTTCATATTTATATCTATAAAAGTGGTATGTATAGCATAAATACAATATGTAAGAATATTGATAAATATATCAATTAAAATTGGAATGGAGATTTGGCTCAGTTTGTAGAGTGACCACCTAGCACTCATGGAGTACTAGGTTCTATTTCCAATACTGCATAAGCTAGGGGTAAAGGTGCATGCCTGTAATCTAGCACTTGAGAGATTGGGGGGGAGTATCCAGAGTCTGAGCCCATCCTTGGCTGCATAGTGAGTTCAAAGCCAACCTGGGGCACGTGACACTCTGTCTCAAAGAAAATTAAAAATTTCTATCATTAATTAAATTTTCATAATACCATTCATAAGTCATGAATATACTGATGATACTTAACATAATAGTTATATGATGAATTTCTCATATATACAGCATAAGGCATTATATTGATATATCTATGAACATCTAGTTGTATCTAATATATAGATTAGAGATGAACATTCTTATACAAATATATGAGATGACAGACTGAATGTATCTTTGATTTACATGCCAATGTGCTTATCCTTCCTTCCTTAGTGCTAGACAAATAGAATTTTCTGGAGAAAGGAAAAGGACTATGTAAGTCTTCCTTTGAAGTCTGGCTGAAGTTTGATTTATTATAAGGGGGAAAATTCCATTTAACATTTTCTTTGAATTCGGCGTGATGACTGTCACGCAAGGCCTGCTGGGTAAAGGCAGAAAATTGCAGCCACTTAGATTTATCTTTTTTATTCATTGTTTTGGATGGAAATTGAGTGCTGATTCTTTCACTCACTGTACAATTTCCTGCTTATTAGTTCGAGAACATAAGTAGCAAATCTGTCACTTTCCACAGTGCACGAGGTGACAGTGTTTTGTTCTAGGGACCACATTTGCTGAAGTCTTTTTTGAAGTTCTCTTGACAGTTTACAAGTGTGCCGTCCATATTTGGATTTCCTCGGTTTCACTGCTCCCTGACCACTGGTCCCTTTTATTTATCTTTTATGTTCAAAAGTGATTTTCAAAGAAAATATTCAAATGTAAACAAGACAAAATAGATAAGTGACTTGAGAAGGGACTGAAGACCTACGCTGAACATTTTTACTCAAGTAGTGAGCGTGTCCCTGCTAACAGCTTGTACAGTCGAACGCCTGACTACCTCTTCCTAGGGAGAGTCTAGCAGTGCGGGGATTCTGATTTGCATTATGTTTGATGACTTCTGATTGCATTAGTGAATTTCCATTTGGATATATAAATTTCTTGATGATTCTTTTCCCAGTGTCTTTGAGGCAGGGTCCAATTGGGTTCCATGGCTCCTTGTACTATAACTGTAGCTAACATGATAATGTAGAGCATGCTGTCACAGAGATTCTTTGTGGCATGTTCAGTTCTAAAGAAGGGCAGTGGTCTCGGAGAAGAACGACAGGAGAGACACACAGGGCTGGAACAGCTCAGTAGAGCATACCCTTGAAAAAAAGCTATTGGACTCCCCAGTTGTGTAATGCAATTCGTTCTCCTGAGAAAAATGAAGAAACCAGGAGGCTCCCCCCTTCTACATAGACTAGGGTCTCTGAGATCACAAATCAACTGCTTCCTGTGTCTGAGGAGACACTTGTCAATGAGGGAAGGCAATGAAGATTAGCTCATTCATCACATTAGCATGGTCACCTCATGTCAACTGAGTATACTACCGAAGTATTTCAAGTTCAGGACCTCAATTGAGCACAACTGAGTACTATGCATGACATTGTAGATGCAAGAAAGAGAGGATATGTGTCCATTGCCCTTAAGCAGCTCGCGACATTTAATAATTACAGTTCAGTGCAGAGGTTGATGTGTAAATGAGTAAATAATTATTAAACATTGCAACATATGCTTTATAACAAATAAATATATACTAAAGAACACAGCAATATACAACAATAAGAAGATGCCTTGAAAGTAGAGTAAGAACTTCACATAAAAGAAACAGTTTGGGGTGTGTGAGCCTGGAAGGAGGGAAGGCAAGAGGAAGGCTGGACATGGTGTGTTTGGAGAAGTATCTGAACATTATGTGGGAGGCGAGAGAATGGGGGAATGGTTTCCATGCCTTCTTCAAATGAGCAGTATTCCTTCCATTTTCTGTTTTGAGATTCAGAAGGGTGAGTCTGGAAGAGGCACACAGGAGAGGAATATTGACTATCCATAAACATCTGCAAAGACAAAAGCCAAAGGACAGGGGTGGTGACACTCCAAAGTCAGATTGCACATGGGACTTGAAGACTGTATTTATAAAAATACATACATAAAAATACAGTATTGCAAAATGCATGTGCTCATATTTGGTCTGAATATACAGTTTATCTAAAGACAACTTGGGGGTCTAGGGAAGCAAGGAGTTTCTGGTTTGCCTGAGTGGGTTGCTAAGGAACTCATCTGGCAGATAAAGGAACGCCTTGGTTAGTGAGTATGCTTTTGAATGTGTTGAGTTGAGGTAACTTTCAGGATATCTAGGTGGAAGTGCCCAAGTGTTTCTATAGACAGGCATTTGTTGCTAAGGAAACTTTTGACTTAGCAGTGTCCTGGCAGCAGCCAGAGCTCAGGAGAGGAAGGGACTAAACCAGATGTAGTAGAGAACTGGGAGCCTGGGTGCTTTCTTATACCCCATCTTTCTCATACTCATAATCAGGAAGTAAAAGGGAGAGACTTGTGAGTAAGACCCAGAGGTTTAGGAAGGAAGGACGAAGGTAGGTACTAGGAGTTTGGAGATCTGAATTTTCTGGTGAAGCATTCAGCTCTAGCAGAGACTCTTGGGAAGCTGAGAAACATAAAGAGGTGGGAGTACTTACTGACAGAGAATCAGGAGAATGGGTACAAACCATAGCTCAACCATGAAAGGGTTGAATACAGATTGAAAATGATATATTTCTCTTTTCTATAGAAAGTCATTCATTTCAATCTTTAAATATGAGAAAGTTTGTTCCTCAGAGCCACAGATTGACTCAACTTGGGCTACCATCTTGAGAGTATGCATTACTGCTGATAATAATTTCTGGGTAAGCAATGTGGTAAATTCACTATAGACGTTAACTCTGACTCCTTAACACATAGTCTTTGTGATTGGTGAGCCGATGGATACTGGCTGATAAGACCTGAATGAAGAAGTTATCTTTTTACCTTGCAGATCATCCTGTCAAACCTTCAGAAGAAGATGCCACATCAAATAGATACACTGCTAGAAACCTTTCAAAACAGGTATCACAGAATTTCTGTTGGTTTTATGCTGCAACACATCCTTGAGATGCATTTTGGCTCACAGACTTGAAGGTTCCGGTCCGCAACTGGTGGTGCCATTACTTTGGACTTGTGGTGTAGTGAGGCAGCATACCTCAAGAGAGGGACCCACAGGAAAACAGAAAGCTCTCACCTCATACAAGGTAAAGAGCAGGACGGAGGGTCTTACAATTGACTTAAGTGCAGAAACCCCAATGATGTAAAGACTTCTAATTTCCAACCACCTTGAAAGGTCCCATCACCTTCCAACAATGGACACATGGAGAATAAGTCTTCAACACATATGCCATTGAGGAACATTCAAGATCTTATCTTCTTTCCAATACTCACTTTTAATATCCATCTCTGGAGTTCCACACAAATATTATAAAATATTGTTGAATACAATGATCCCAGGCACTGAGAAATAAATTGACTTATTAGAAAAATCAAGTTACAATCAGATTCCTACAAATTAAGGAAAGAAATAGTAGAAACTTAAATAAGATTTCAATGGAGTTGGAAGTAGTAAGTATTTTTCTGTTGACCTGAAATGAAGCAGGAAACAGTTTCTTAAAACTTGTCATTTTGGTCAATTTGAGAACATTCTAGATACTTTAAATTTTATACACAGAAACAAATAGCGATCACTCAAAATTAGTTTTTTACTCAACCAAGAGAATTTGTAATTGGTCACAGATTTGATGTTGGTAGATACAAAAGGGAGGGGCTTTTGTATTTGAATTTAAATCCTTCTCTGTAAATACTGTATGATTTGCTTAGAATTTTCACATCCATATGTAAAAAGTATGTCATTTGTCACACTTAGGTAGCTAGTATGCCATGTGTCATAAAAACTAAAAGGCAAACCTCACTGACATTGTGTGGCTGTGCTTACCTCAGACTGTGAATATGTCAAAGTTGAAATTTTTAGTTTTTTAATTTTGCCACTTTGGTACCCAGTGGCTAATATACTCTTTGAAAAAGTAAGTCTTGAGTTAGGTATATAGATGCTGGTTTTCATTTATTTATAACTTTGTAAATTAATATATCTTACCCTGTTGCAGGATGTACAGTTGTAACTGTGAGGGGCTTTGTTTAGAAACAAATATAAATACAAGTTGTTGACATCTAACAATCTTAGTTACTTAATGGGTAACTGCCGTAAAATACCTGTATCTGGGCTGGTGCGATGCTCGGCAGGCAAGGATGGTTGCTACTGCACCTAGAAACCAGTTTATCCTCCGGATTTACATGGTAGAAGGGAACTGACCTCTGCAAGATATCCCCTTCCCTGCATAGGAATAGGAATGTCCTGGTACTCACAGGGAAGCCAGATATGGTGGTGCATGCTAGAATTCCAGAACTTGGGAGATGGGAGAGTTTAAGATCATCTTTGGCTACATAGTTCAGAGCCAGCCTGGGGCCTCAGAGGATCTCAATGGTTTTGTCTTTTTGTTTTGAGGAAAAAACACACACAAACAAGGACAAGACACAAAGCTCTGTCCTGATGTTGGCGCTAGGTTAGTGTTAATGTACATAAAGCATCAGACACTTGTGTTAGCTGGTTTTTGTGTGATAACATCATGTTTCTGCCTCTTCAACTTTGCTGAGTACAAGTCGTTTACTCAGCCAAACCTCACAGTTTTTTTTGTTTTTGTTTTTGTTTTTGTCATGGAAAATGTTTGTTCAAGATGCTCCTTGTGGGCTTTCCCATTGAAGATGCCATCTTCCCATAATCTCTGCATCGAGCCCCGAATTTCTAATTCAGGATCATTCTTCTCAGGTTGTTTCCATCAGTTAACAAACATTCCTCTTCCATATGTGATTTACAGTTTATCCCTAAATCCCATTTTCATACAGAAAATAATCTAATGTTTGGGAATCTATGGAAGATGATCAGTTTAGTAATTTTCGTCCCTTGAACCAAGGACACTCTCTAAAATATCTCTCATGTACTCATTTTGTTTTCTTAACCGAGAGCAAAACTCCTGATAGAACTGTCCATATTGAATCTCTCTTTGCTTTCTCTCTTCTCCTTTTTAAAAGCTTAGTTTGCTGTATTTGTGGAGCTGATGATGGAGCCCAGAGCGTCTGGCATGCTAGGTAAAGGCTACTGGCAGAGTTGTGCCTCCAGCTCCCTTTTGTCTCTGCTTATCCTGAGGTCGTCCTTTTCACGTGGGCTTCCATCTATACAGTTTCTCCGAAAAGCTTCTGTAGAAGGTGACACAAACCCTCATTTGTCAGATCCTTTGGTCAGCTCGCACTCTTCATTCTACTCCCGTGATGTGACGTGGTTAACTGTCCCCTACTTGAAGCACCTATTATTCTCCACAGCCCACCCCCACCCGTTTTCCAAATCAGTGTGTCCAACCAAATATACGATGTGAGCCACGCATGCAATTTTACATTCCCTACTTTTTGAATTCCGTTTTAAGTCAGTAAAATAAATGGATGAAATTAATACTAATAGCTTATGGAACTTAACCTGAAATACCCCAAATATTAAAAATTTAACAAGTAATTAACATAATAAGTACAGTAGTAAGATAGTTTATATTCATTTCAAAAATAAATACTTAGTTCTCAAAATCTGGTGCGTCATTTACACTTTTAGAAGAGATAAACTTGGATGTGCTTCTTTCTTCTTTCTTTCTCTATTTTTTTCTTTTGGTTTTTCAAGACTAACTTTCTCTGTGTAATAGCTCTGGTTGTCCTGGAACTCACTTTGTAGTCCAAGTTGGCCTTAAACTCATAGAGATCCACCTGCCTCTGCCTCCCAAGCGCTGCGATTAAAGGTGTGTGCTACCACTACCTGGCTATAAGCCTTCTAAATAATCTAAGTGAGCATAAATTTTCTATAGACTGATTCGATTATTTGGTAAGTATATGTCAAATTACTAGGTTCTAAATACTAGGAGTACAACAGTGAGCAAATGAATGAATGAATGAATGAATGAATGAATGAACGAACAAATAGACTCTCTTCCCATATGGAGTAGAATCTGTTTTCTAGTAGGAAAGGAAGAGACAGTCAAATTAATTATGGGAAGAATAGAAAACAGTGAGTGCTGAGAGGTCAGAAGTGAACTCAGGGAAGCAAAAGAGGTGTTCTGTAGGGGCTTTATTTTATTTTAGTGAACTATTGATGTGGCTTTGGCTTTTGAGACAGGGAGTCTTAAGAAATCCCTGCTGCGACTTAAGTTGTAGAGGTTCTTTTGGCTGCTGTGTCGAGAATATAAAGTAGAAGGTCATGGGGAAATATGGCTAGACAGCTGGCTATTGCAAGAATCTCGGCTGAGAACAATGTGTGTGATAGATAGTTCCTTTGGATTGTCAACTTGACCAGATCCAGAATCACCAGCAAACAAGCTACTTGGTTGATATGTCTGTGAGGAAGGTTCTAGATTGGGTTAACTGAGGTGGGAAGATCCACTCTAAATGTGGGTGGGACGGGTCCATGGATTGGGGTTCTGAAAGGAGATTGAAGAGCAGTGTCCATTACTTCCTGCTTCTAGTCAGAGGCAGAAGCAGTTTGATCAGCCTCAAGCTCCTGCTGCCAGGATGTCCCAGCCATGATGTATTCCTTGGAATAGTCCAAATAAACACTTCCTTCTTGAGTTGCTTCTTAACAGCCCTCACAGCAAAATGAGAAGAATAACAGCGGGTTGACTTTGACCTGTGACCTGGGAAAATGGTGAAAATTCGAAGAAACAATATCAAACTGATTTAGGAGGGTAGAGCAAACCTGTCCTGCTGCGTAGCTACTTTGACTTCTAGTTATATTAAGATTCAGTTTCTTACAAATACTACCCTAACCCCATTTCAAGTTGGTCGCCTTTTCTGGACAACACAGACACATAGTGTTTGTCATTGTAAAGTGTTCTGGACAGTTCTGACATAGGCGCACAGAGGCTTCTGTGCTGCTTTCTAATCAACTGTCTGCTGGGTCCCTCCACTTCATCATCAGGGCTTTATTATATTAATCTGTCTAACAAGCATTTCCTGGAATGTGGCCAGGATACCCACCTTCAGTCTGTGTATCTGTTCTTCCCATTGCCCATCTGTTTGCTTTCATGTTACTAGTTTGATAGGTTGGGAGCAAATTTTACACTGTTGCCCAAGCTAGGGATCCTTCCGCTTCCCACTTCCTGTCCTCAGTGACCCTTGTTGATTTGCTTCCATCTCCAGGAGGCACTCCATGATCTCTGAACATCTTCATTTCCATCACTAATGAAAGCTTTCATATCTCTTACATGGGCTACTGGGCTAGTTCCTAAAGCAATGGTTTCAGCCATTACTATACATTAGAATTATTAGGGGTTAAACACACAAACCTATCTCCTCAAGGCTCCCCTCACCATAAAAACCATGCCTTGGCTTTGCTCCAGGCTTCCAGGTGGGGTGTGTCCCTGAACGTACTTTCCATGTGACTTCACAGTGCCTCCAGGCTGGCAGACCACCATTACCCACTTCTTATCTAATTTCCAATGTCTGGCTTCCTCTGCAGAGCTGGCACACCTTTCCTAAGTTCTTCTTAGGAATCAGCTCTTCTTGCTTGGAAGATTCACATGATCTCATTGATCTGAAAGACTTTGGAACTTCTGCCCTCCAACGACCTTGTCCTGTGTGTGTTCTTACCTAGCTGGCTTCTACCCATGTCACTCACATCCTTAGTGTGGAGTTCTGTCCTCCCTGTCATAAAGGGCTGTTTTCTCCTGCTGTGCACTCACCCCCCCCCCCCCCCTTCCTCGCTTTATTCTTTGTATGGAAGGCGTTGTTTTGCAACAGCCACATTTAAAGAGTTTTTCTTTCTTTTTTTCTTTACTGCTGTTTTCATCTATTCTGTGACTACAATATCAGTTCTGAGAACACCTCCATGCACCACATCCTGGTGGTTTGTTCTAGATGGCAGGAGTGACTTGGGCATGAAGGAAGGACACACACATAGAAAAGCTGGGATAAGGTGGGTTGTGCTGGCTCTGGTGGAGGGCATTTACTATGACCCAACAACCATATGTGTGTGTGTGGGGGGGGGGGGGGTTGTGCAAATGGACGGAGGCTTAGCTAGGCCTAGTAGGAGGTTCTGTAGGGGAACTGCCTCACATCTTAGTCAGGGAGGAGGAAGTTTTGGTTGCTAGTTTTTGCATATGCTGATCAGGCATTTCTAAACCCTCACACTTGGATCAGAGAAAGGCTTTGTCATCCCTCTGAGCCTCATAAGGGGAAGACTGCTATTCCCATGGGTTGGAGGTATTGGTCTTGATGTAGATGTCAATAATATACATTCATCTGGGATTTCCTTTGCTCCAGAATTTATTTTAAAAAAAATAGCTCATATTTATCTTTCAACTGCTTATCTCTAGTAACTAGAATAGAACCTGGCAACAAATATATCTGAATGTCCTTTCACATGCTTAAGCTGATAATATGAACAGCAATATCAATGGCTTATGGAGCACTTGCCATCTACTTGTTCAATTATGTTGGGAGTCTTCTAAGATGGACACCCTACACCCACTTTACAGATGGCAGCACTCTGTGCTGGGACTTAACTGATTCATCAGGAAAGTCAGAGCTGGAGCCCAAGTCTGTCCCAGACCCAGTTCCTACTGTTGATAAACAAGCTCAGCTTGTAGCCATTTAATAAAGACGGGAAATGAAGAAATGAAGCGCAAGCAGACACATTTTAGAAACTTCCACATACAGATTATTTTTGAGCAGGACAAACAACTTTATTTTTTGTGGGGGTGCACATCTCTGAGATCATCATTGTGCCATTTTGGGGCACTTAGAGGACTCCATTGCTCCTGTGCATTCTTGTTTGCCCCCCCCCCCCTCTCTCTCTGTGTTTTTCCTTCTGTGCAACATGTGGTTTGGTCTAAAGAATTCCATCTCCTAGCA
Source organism: Phyllotis vaccarum (assembly GCA_033318265.1). Classification (NCBI taxonomy): domain Eukaryota; kingdom Metazoa; phylum Chordata; class Mammalia; order Rodentia; family Cricetidae; genus Phyllotis; species Phyllotis vaccarum. Next base: position 52,342,913 of record JARWLC010000011.1, on the reverse strand, counting down.
GCCACCAGGGTTACTTGCAGCCTCAATGATCTTCTTTGAGGAAAGGAAAAAAATCTCTGAACTTTGTAATACAGTCCAGTGATGCATGAGAAACCTTTGTCAAATCCAGGAGGAAAAGGAAAATAAAAATACTGTTGTCCTCTGGAATGTCTCCCAGGACTAGAGGGGAATGCTAATGTTGGCCATAGGAAAGTAGGTTTCCAGTCAAAGCACCCTTGAATTCCATGAGAAAAGAGGTTGCAGTAAGTGAACAGTATGGATGCCTCCTGGGAATAGAGCAGACCCCCCCCCCCCTCAGAGTGGATGAGCCCCACACATCTCCCAGAACTGTGTCTCTGGGACTCAGTACAGAGATCAGGTCATGTGGGAAGGTAGAGGGGCACGCAGGTTTTCTAGTGGGAGTCTGAACCTTTTCTTCTACTTGTAACTAAGCCCCTTGGCTCAGTGCTTTTGTTATTGATTCCAAATTTAATATAACTTAATTTTCTTATATTAGAATTAACTGGATGGCGCTGCCATCTTGGTAATTGTATGTAAAGCGGACCAGAACAATTACAAAAGATGCACTTCTCCTTTATGGTATTTGTGGTCACACACACACACACACACACACACACACACACACATTTTACACGTCCTGTATGTATGCCTGCAAGCTCTCATACATGCACAGGTGTGTTCACATATGCACATATTTACACCTTACATATACCACATGCATGCAGATAAGCTTACACTCATACATATATGCTCACGTACCCTCATGTATACACACTTGCATATGAATACCCATATCCCCATACAGCACACATATACTTGCACACATATACATGCAGGCTTATGTACACACCCACCCACAGGACACCTTTCCCTCTATTGCCTGCAAAGCTCAGGTATATCACGGTTGGGGCTCCACAGCCTGCAAAGTAACTGGCCTTTGGAATGTGCCTTGAGATCTAGGGGTGCGCTGTCTGTCACCAGGGACACCTCTTTGTCGCTCCCACATCCCCAGAAAGGAAGCAGCGCGCATGCCCGCATTCCTTTCCAGCAGGACCCTGCGCCTCTGCCAAGGGTCTAGGGGGCGGGAGCAGTGCACAGCCCGGGCCCAGATGGCAAAACAGCCCCAAGCAGGGACATTTTCTCAGGCTTTCAAAAAGAGCACTTTCTTTCCTGCCTAATATTTAACTCCTTCAAATGCAAATGGAGAGGTTGCGCTCCAAAGTTAGCATGACAATTATGGGAAAGCTTTAAATCTGACGCGTTTGTTTACTCGGTGAAAGGCGGCTGGACCCAGGAGCTAGGAGGCCCCAGCTTTTCAGCAACTATTTTCTAACTAGAGAACTAAGTAGTGAACTGCGAGTCAATTTTCGGCAACAAAGAAAACCAATTTATATCACAAAGTGGACTAATTTTGGAGGGAGTTCCATATTACTTTCATTTTCTTTTTAAATGACTGCGGCTGAAATACAAAAAAAAAATATTTCTTGTTGTGAAGTTTGATGTAGGATAACTGGTCTTTTTATATGGACAATGAAAATTTGGAATGGGACAAGCAGAAGTAGAACATTTTCTAGAGACTGAAGTAAGGGGTGCATGTGTGAGTTTTTTTTTATATGAATGCATAAAAATATCTTAGTATGTCTGTTAAAAAAACCTCAATAATTTTCTTCTCGGTTGGATTTTTTTTTCCTCCGAAAGCTTTTCATTTAGACAATGAAAGTGAGAAGCAGTCCATTCCGTGTGATGAGTCAGAACCCTGAGCATCTCCACCTTCAGGGAAGCCCCTCTCTTCCAAGGAAGTGTCCTGCCCTACCCCTTACTATTTGCTTTTTTTTTTTTTTTTGTATGCCATCTATATGATTTACAGTGTTTACAAGTTTGAAAGCACATCTTCTAACCAAGTTATGCTATTTTTGGAGGAGAATTTACTGATCGTACGCATTTTTTTATTTTATTTTATTTTTTTTATTTTTTTATTTTTTGGAGACAGGGTATGTAGCCCAGTCCAACCTGGAACTAGTATCCTCCTGTCCTGATATTCTGAGGACTAAGATTAAGATTTACAGGTGTGTGCTACCATGCTCAGATGATGTGGTCCATTTTCAAAAAGATGGTTCAAAACCATCTCTCTCTCTCTGTCATATTTACACAGACACATGCAGATACCTTTTCCGACAGTGGTCAGCATGAGCCTATGGGTTTCCTGTCTTGACAAGTATGAGGTTTTCCACGCTAGCGGGCAGCTAAGCTTTGGTCTAGAAGAATCGTTGAGTGCTATCTTACACAGGGAACATTCAGTAGGTCTAGGCTAGAGCCAGAGAGCTTCTGTTGCTCACTGGTTAGCTGCGTGTCAGTCAGTGTTTAGTCACAGTGTTTATACCCTCTGGATCGTAGTGTCTGACCTTTTGAAGGGATAAGAACTTCTGTTGTATCTGTCTCAGTCACGATGAGGAGGATCTAGCACAAATTATATAGTTCATGACAAGAAACAAAGAGGAAGCCTGGGGTTCAGCTGCCTTTCCTTCTATCCCCTTTTTATGTGCCCCCCCGGGGGGGCCCCAAGCTCAAGCTCATGGATTGGTGTCACTCATATTTAAGATGAGTCTATTCTTTTGAAACATACACACCCTGGAAGTATGCCCCACTTTTAAGGGTGACCCTAAAGCCACTCAAATTGACAGTTACAATGAATATAAAAGGAGGAAATATGTATTTTAGCTCATGGTTTTAGAAATCACGTTGACAGAAATCTGAGAAGGAGGGGGCTGTTCATCCAGCTGGCTGAGAAGAGATGGGGTGGGGTAGGGCAGAGTGTATCTTTAGGAAATACCACTCACCCCCTGTGAGCGACCTGCTTATGCCCACTATGTCCTTCTCCTAATATCTTCTTCTCCCACTACTGCCTGTGTATTGTGAAGCCATAAGGGGATGAGCCCATCCCTGTTAGCACCCCACCAGCTGGGAGAGTGACTATTACTGATGGTCTGTTAAGGACTACTCTTGGAGAATCATTAGCTTAAAAGGATTGCACGTTAGAATTCTGTTCTTGCCTCTGAGCTACGCCCTGCCCTAAGTTCTGAGGTCAAACCTCATTTAAGAAAAATTCCCAACATCCTTCCTTGCTTCTTTCCTCCTGGGGGAGTTCTTTCTCTCTCTCTCTCTCTGTCTCTCTCCCTCCCTCCCTTCCTTCTCCTTCTCTGTTATTATAACAATATCTCTCTGTTGTTATAATAACAAAGTACTTCTACACAGAACAGCCTCTAAGTGTCTCCCGCTACCTGCTGCTGCCTCCTGCCATGTCCCCTGCATAGGGCACAAGGCCTCTCCATTCATAGCCACCTGCCTGCTAAATGAGAAAAGCATTATTGTATTGTGCCAGATCAAACACATGATCCCAACATTGGACAAGCATGTACGTTTTAGAACTTTGAGAGAGTCAGAATCCTAGGTCTTTCTTTTCCTTCAGAAGGGAAGTAAGATAATACCTGCTGGTTGAGCATAGGTGCATTCAAGGGAGGGAGCCTGAGGTGTATCACTCTTAAACAAAAATAGCTTCCTACTGTAAACTTTTAACCATTGCTGGCTTTGTTTAGGAACTCAAAGCAAGAAAAAAAAAATGTTCTAGGATAGCAGGTATATGTTAGCAAAACATAATTTGGACCTGGGAGGCGAACAAATCGGCCCCTGTAAAATGGTGGTCTAATAGTAGAAACACTGATTTAACTAATTCTCAGACATATTGAGCTCTGCAGCTCTGCAATGTCCCTCTGGGCCGTCTTAACAATGTTGTTCCCTTTGCCCCCCACATCGGTCTCCTCTGAATGGTTCTTTTCCTCTAAAGCCCTTTCCAAACTGCTTCTGGTTCATTACCAGGACCCTCTCCACAACCAACACCTGCAATAAGCCTTCAAGACAGGGAGGTAGAGACTCTTGGAGACCTTGATTACCCTGAATTGAAACCTCATTCCCCTTCACCAGCCCTTTGCTGTAATCAGATACTTGTATCTCCTTTTGTTGTGTTGGTGTTTGACTTCAGTACATTTCCCCTGCTCTGTTTTAAATTGAGTATTTTTTAAAGGGAAAGACACTTACACTCGGATGTCATAGTGTGTAGACTACAGTCACACAGAAATTACAGGGGACTCACATCCCAATAAGCCATCATAAGTTGAAAATTAAAAAAAAAATACATTGCTGGTTTTCTTTCTTTTTTCTTTTTCCCCTTTCCCCACTCAGCTTCTGGCTCCTAAATAATCACACCGAGACTTAATTATTTTTCCTTACAAATTCCCGACCTTAGCGTGGCTTATATCTAGACAGCTTTTTAAAAATTACCCCATCTACCTTTTGCCTCTGGGCTTTTATCTTTCTTTATTTGATATACCTTTCTTTACTTCTTACTCCATGGCTTGCTGTGTAGCTGGGAGTGGCCACTGGTGGCCTCTCTCTTCTCTTTTTCTCCTTCTATTTACTATCTGCCTGGCAGCCCCGCCTATTCCCCTCCTGCCTCGCTATTGGCTGTTCAGCTCTTTATTAGACCAATCAGGTGTTTTAGGCAGGCAACGTAACACAGCTTCACAGAGTTAAACAAATGCAGCATAAAAGAATGCAGCACATCTTTGCATCATTAAACAAATGTTCCACAGCACAAACAAACGTAACACATCTTCAAGTGATATTCCATAACAATATATTTGATAGCAACCCTACCCAATAGCTTAGCGAAACAGAGACTTTGTAATCCACTCTCACAGTCATGAGGCTGGCCTGGAGTTGTGGCTCACTGTCACTGTAGCAGCATCAAGAAAAAGGATTTTAGGCTGTGTCACTAGCCTGGGAAAAGAAAAAAATCAAAGATCAAACTATGTTTCCTATTAAATTGACTTCACTTTCGCGTCACTGTGAAGTCAGAACTCTGATGTCAAACCATTGTAAATCGAGGTCTTTGTAGACATATGACACTGTCAGTATGGGGACTAGGTATGGTGGTGAGCACCTGCAGTTCCTGCACTTTGGAGGCCAAGGAAGGGAGATGGCAACAATTTGAGGCTGACTTCAAATGTATTACAACCTGAGTGTCAGGACAGCCAGGTACATAACAGAGATACCCTGTCTCAACAAGCAAACGACCTCAGATGGTTTTCTTTGCTGGTAATGATTTCTTATTAATGGACTGACACCAAGCTGGTTTTTGTTTGTTTCTGATACATTGGGTAGAGAATAATCTGTGTGAAGCCTGTCTCTTTCCAGTCACTGGATTTGTATCTCATTAGATGAAAGGCAAACAAAATCATCTGTAGGAGAATTTCTGCGGTGTATTTTTGTGCTCACTAAGGGAGTGCCTAGATGAAGGAATGACAGAACACTTTGCACAACAAGCAAACATTTGCAGTTTACCTGTTTAATCAGCGCCACTGTGTACTAGGGAGCACTACATACTAGGGAGCATCAGTCCAGAAGGGAAAAGCATTCTCCCAGGAATTGCTGGTGTCATCTGGCTATTAAGGATGGAGAGCTATATTGTGGAGTCATCATTTGCTTCTGTCATCAACAGTGACAGGACTCAATGTTCCTCCTGGCTTTTCCTGCCTTGTTTTACTCAGAACAGCCTTATACATATACACATCAAGGGTCAGCAATGGCTTAAACAGGTTCCTCTGTTGCACCAATGCTGACAGCATCCATTAAAATTCCCGATCCCTCAGTGTGTCAGTCTTCTTGAGTTTGCTCTGTTGATTGTGTTCCCTTGTGAATATTCTCTGGAGCAAATGCGTTCTCGACCTGAACATCTGAGTTATCCAGGACATGTTTAATTTAGGGACAGAGTTGTTCTTTTTGACCCTTCTTATCATCCTGTGTCACAGCTGACTGCTTTAGTGCCAATAAAATGTAAAGGGCTCTGCTTTTACTGGGTGAAGCACCGAGTGTCGAAGTCATTCCTGTTACATGTTAACATCATTTACTAAGAATATAATTAGAAATACAATAAACTAGCATATACATTTTGTATCTTAATCATTCTTTGCTCTTATTCTGGTGTTGAAAAATCGCTTTCACAGTGCTGAGTATAGTTCATGGTTGGAGTTTTAAAAGCAGTGATGGTCATCAGGGAGAGGCAGTAGGCATTTCTGCGTATTTTGAGAGATGCGTTTTTAAGAGGTCCATAGAATAGTGTGCCAAAAGCATGAGCCTATGTATGTGGAAGTAATAAATAAACAGAATGGCCATGCACTTCTAATTCTGAAATAAACCACACATTGACTCTCTTATATGAGTTATATGTGAGTACACAATGTGGAAGGCAGATTATACCCTAAAACAGCTGCTTTTATTCTTTAGATGGGAAGAGAGAGTTAACCAGAGCACACTGTGAAATACAGCTATTGCCTTAGAATGGCCGAGAGTCGGGGAGTTGTCCCTTCTGCCGCACACACATAAAGATCTGAGTCAGTCCTCAGAAGCCCTATCAAAAAGCCAAGTGTGGTAGTGTGCACACTTGTAATTGCAGTCCTGTGTGTGTGAGCCTCAGCTACAGCCACAGTGTGTACTGAGTTCCACTCCACATTTTATGACCTTGAAGCTTAAAAATTTATGAACCTAGATAACAAACAAACAAACAAACAAAAACAAACAAACAAAACCCTCTATTTAGATAAGGTCTTACAGAACCCAGGCTGGCCTCCAAATCCTTATGCAGTTCAGGATGACTCTGGTGTTCTTCCTCCACCTCCCTAGTGCTCAGGTGACAGGCATGGGAGCATCATGCTTGGTTTCTATGGCACTGGGAATCAGGCCCAAGATCTCATGATTGATAGGATAGTACTCTATTAGTTGGGCCATATCTTTAGCCACTGGACTTGAATAAATTACTTTAATTAACCAATCAATTAATTTGTATGTACATGAGTGTGTGTGTGTTTGTGTGTGTGTGTACAGGTACCCCAGTCTTGGCATATCAGAGGACAACTCTTAGGAATTAGTTCTCATCTGCCACCTTGTGGGATCCAGCGAATGAACTTGAACTCAGGTTCTTGGGCTTGCATACAAGCCCCTCTACTTGATGAACCGTATTGTTGACCTGAACCTGAATAAAATGTAAACTTATTTAATTTTTTAATTTTAGCTCTATGACTATTAAAGCAGTTATCATTTTGCATGTTTATTGACCATTCACATTTTGTTTTATCCATATAATTTACTGTTTTCCTTTTGAGGTCTTTTTTTTATTATAATACTAATCTTTTTTTTCCTCCTTTCTCTAAAACCCACACTTTCCTTTTCTCCTCTTTGTAAAGGTTTTTTTTCTTTGTGTGTGAGTGTGTATCACCTATATATGTTCAGGTACGAGCATTCGTGAATCATTCAGGTCAGAAAAAGATATTAGTTTGGTCAGTCTCTCTGTCTCTCTCCTATTTCTTTGAACCAAGGTCTTTCCCTGAACCCAGGGCTTATGTTTTCTAGGCTGGAGTTCTTGTAAGCCTCCTGTTTCTGCCCCTCTTGCTGAGGTTACAGGCATGTTTGGATGCCTGGATGCCTGATTTGTGTGTGTTCTGGAATCCAAACCCAGTCCCCATGATTGTGTAGCAAGCACTCTTGTGTGGGGATTTAATAAAGTTTCAGAAGTTTTGGAGATATCAGAGGGAATCTACCCACAGTCTATGTGGGGAGGTTAGTAAAAGCTCCAGAAGTCCCAGAGCTCTAACCACAGTCAGTCTAGGAAAATCAGAGTGGTGATTCAAACCTTTAATCCCAGCACAGGGAGTATCCTGGGAGTGGTGACCTATACCCTTAATCCTAACTGAGTCAAGGTCACTTCAGATTATAGAAGGAATTCCAGGCTCCCAAGCAGGTGTGGTGGGGCCATGCCTTAATTACCTCAAGAATACTTAAATCGGGATTCAAACACAGAGAAAACCATTCCAAGGTAATCGAGGCTGAGGAAGCTAGAAGACAGCTGGGTAAAATCTGACTGTGGTGTTTATTCCCTCTAGTATCTCCGACTTCCTCAGAGATCTATCACTGAGTCTCATTCTTTCATGCGACACTCTTGTGTGAACCATATTTTAAGTGCCCTTCTACTAATCTTTTGGTGACTACAGGTGTTTCAAATACTCTATTATTACTCAGTGATTTGGGTTTTCATATGGCTTAAGTTTTTGTTTTTGTTTTTAATCAACACAGTATCTAGCTATGTAGCCTAAGCCGGTCTTGGACTCAAGATTCTCTTGGCTATGCCTCTTAAATTCTGGGATTACAGGTGTGTCACCTGGCTTAGCATTCAATAACGACAATTGTTTCTTTTACAGCTTCACCTTTAATTTTTGTAAGAGATTCACCTTTGTGGAAAAATGGAATCGCCATGCTATTTCCCCAATGGAAATACTCTCAACCTATAAACATTTCCTCACTAAAAGTGAGGAAGGAGCCCATCCACCTCTTCTTTATCCACGGGATAGCTGACCTTTCCAGGGTGACTTACATCTGCTTGCTTTCTCAGTGTGCTAGATTTTGTACACTTGGGTGAGTTCCCCGCTCCCTTCTTTACTGGTACTGTCCCCGACCATACGTGCCCTAATACTACACACTGCTGAAAGCAGCTTCCCACTTTTACATCTGCCAGAGGATGATGGAGTCTTTTTGTATGCTCTTTAGGAATGACCTGACTCTTCATACACATTTCAGAGTCAGCTTGATATGTTCTTTACAGCATCCTTTCTGAACTTTGGTTGCCATGAATTTTTGGTTCAATGTGAGGAGAGTTGACTTGGTCCTCAACATTGAAATATTGAATTTTCTAGTCCCCACATATGAGTGATTTATCCATGTATTTATATCTTCTTTAATGTCTTTAAACAAAAGTTGATTTTTTTTTCATTAAGGAGTCAAATGTCTTTGATTCTGGATCTCTTAGTTGTTAAAAGGCATTATAGATGATTCATTTTAAATCTGTTAAACACCCTGCTTGCTGTTATTGTATGGGTGTGCAATGTCTCTTATCTATTGTTCTAGCTTGCATTTGAGTGCTATGAAAAACACCTTGTCAAAACATAATATTGGGGAGGAAAAAGTTTATTTCACCTTGTACTTTTTTGAGTCACAGTTTATCACTGAGGGGAATCAGGACAGGAACTCAAATGGACTGTGAAGTAAGAACCATGGAGGAGCACTGCCTCTACCATTCCTTCATCCAAAGGGTCAAGATCCTCTCTCCGCCCTGCCTGACTACTTCCTGTCTCCTCTCTGTCTACAGTCCTCCAAACCTCTATGGTTAATTTAGGTCAGCTAGAAACTTTGTCAGAACACATGAGATACCACACAACAGTGCATGTGCATGCATATGTGCATGAGTGTGTGTTTGAGTGTGTATTTGTGTGTAGATAACCATGGGTTCAACAAAGATTTTCTTTAGTTCTTCCTCAAATCAGAAATGATTGTGAATCTTAGCATTTTTAGGATGTTAGGATGGCCATATTATTTTCTTTAACATGTTAATATGAAAATTATGTTAAAATTATGATTTTCTCTCATTTATTCCATGCCCTCAGTCCCTTTCTCTTCTCCCATTTCCCTACCCCCTTCTTTATTTGCCTCTGTCTCTTGGCATTTCATTGATAAACCATTCTTCTGCCTCAGATCCCAGAGTGTTATTATTGTAGACATGTGCCACGGTATCTGGCTTAGTAATATGTTCTCTAAAGTTGAAACAACTACATAGTTTGAGATTTAAAATTTTTATTTACTTTTTTTCTTGAGATAAATATTGTACCATAAGAAATTTTCCATCTTGTCCATTTTCATGTATACAGTTCACTAACACTCGCTTTGCTGTGCAACAATCTCAAGACCTTCTCATCTTACAAAAATGAAAACTCACCTTCTGCTAAATCACACCTCCTTACCCCTATCCCTGGAAACTTCCCTTCTGTATTATATTTTTCTGAATTTGACTTCTCTGTTAGATCATGCCAGGGGAATGACATGGTGTTTCACTGGCCTATATTATTTAGCATAATGTCATAAAGGTCCTCCATGTGGGACGCTGAGTCAGAATTCTCTTCCTTTCTGAGGATGTATCACCTGCCATCGTGTGTACAGGCAATATTTTGTTCCTCCTTTTATCTCTCAGCAGGCATTTAGGTTGCTATTGAACACTATCACTGTGGACACTGGTTTCCAGATATCTCTAAGATCCTGTTTTCAGATCTTTTGACTATATACCCAGCAGTAGAGTAGCTGGATTGTGTGATAATTCTATCTTTAACTCCATGCCTCCCTTTGGATCCTGCATATGCCCAAAAGACCCATGAGTTAAAGGCTTGCTCCCCAGATCTTGCCACTGACAGTAACAGACTCTAAGAGGTAGAGCCTAGGTAGGGGAAGATGAGTGATTAGAGACATAACCTTGAAGAGGATGCTGTGGCCCCAGGCCTCCCTTTATATCTGTTTGCTTCTTGGCTCTTCTGAGGTCAGTAGATCTCTGCATATGTTCTTATCATGACATATGGTGCTGAGTCACAGGCCCAAAGCAAGAAGCAGACTCAAGTGGTTTCTTTGTTTTCTTGAGGATGTGTGTGCCACTGATACTGAAGCTGTGTCACATCATGTGCTGATCTCAGTACTTAGTTAATTTTGGATTCAAGAATTTTAGATATTTCCATCCTAGAATATCCACTAACCAGTTAATTTTGGATTCAAGAATTTTAGATATTTCCACCCTAGGATATCCACTAACCATACAATGGAATATTAGTTATTTAAATATAAAAAGGAACATACATTTCTTTTGCACCTGAAATGACTATCTATAGTACTTCTCTGACATGCAGCATTTTAAACAAAATAGTGATCAAATGGGGCCCTGGGGTTAAGATTTGTGCCTGCTTATATCCTGCAAGTTCAAGAAAAGGCATGAAAAGAACCATGGCAAGTCAATTTTCAAATATTGTGAACACATCTCTGATGACTCTCAAATGCAGATGAAAATAATCCAGAACTCCTCCAAAGTGCTAACCACAAAGGCAACACTTGTCCAGTCAGTGAGCAGAGCAGAGAGGAGGGAGCCCAGGTTTACTCTGAGAAGCAAAAACAAACTTTTGCCTTGAGTATTTTTTTGTTTGTTTCTTAAGGGTTTCTCTGTGTAACAGCTCTGGTTGTCTTGGAACTTACTTTGTAGACAAGGCTAGCCTACAGACAGAGATCTACCTGCCTAAGCTGTAGGCTACCACCACCTGCCCCCCCCCTTTTGATATCTCTTTGCCCATAGTTACTGACATTTGGTCTGTTCAGTGCCCAGAACAGAGGAAAAGGCTTGAAAATGACTTTATCTCATCTGCCTGAGATGTGCAACATCGGCAGGACTTGCTGAACACGGTATCACTAGACTTGTTTGTATTTCCAAGTATTTGTAAGAGTGCTCCTCACCCTCGTGATGGGAAAAAGCAGTTCCTATAGGAAAGAAAGTGCTTTGACGATAAGTGAGAAGAAATTAGCTTTCATTCTAGGGAAAGAGTATGCATATGTGATTTCCTTTTAAGCAATTTCAGATTGCCGGATACATTTATAATGGTCATTTTCAATCATTACTTGTGTTTCGTATTACTTGCTCGGCTTAATGGGCCATTCAAGTAATGCTTTTGCTATTAGTTTTTGTTTTCTTAGTGGAAAGTAAACAACATTTTGTTATTATTAACAAAAGCATTATTATCTCTTAATGGCTTATTGTCAGTGAGTGTCCATGTTCTTTTATTATGCATGGTGTCTTCTAGTTAGCATTCAGATGATATTTTAACCAAGTTGATCATCACTTCCTAGGTTGGTTGTATAGCAGTCACTTTGGTGCCCTGTGTTTTACAGTCTTTTAGAATGACCACATGCTTGAGGCTAGAGTCTAACAGAAACTATACCATTTAGCCTAAGACAAAAATACTGAAATGTATTATTAGAAAAATGAAACATGGAGCTATAGTGAGTTATTTTATAGCTTGACATACATGGCTTATTTTTTTTTCCTCATTGTTATGTGATATGGGATGCCTTTCTGTATGCTATGAATATCCTTTGTTACCATTTGTTAATAAAGAGGCTGTTTTGGCCTATGGCAAGGCAGCTTAGAGGCAGGCAGGAAATCCAAGCAGAGATAAAAGAGGAAGAAAGGCAGAGTCAAGGAGATGCTATAAGCTACTGCCCAGAGAGCAAGATGTAAAAGTACAGGTAAGCCACTAATCATGTGGCAACACATAGATTAATAGAAATGGGTTGAATTAAGTTGTAAGAACCAGTAATGAGCCTGAGGCTGAACACTTTATAATCAATATAAGCCCTTGTGTGATTATTTGGGACCAGGTGACAGCGAGGCTGCAGGTCCAGATCTTGGGACTAGGCTGGGCTGGATGGGTTAGAAACTTCTGGCCACAGTGATGTCCTTGTCTGTTTTCAAATGAGTAGTTTGTCATTTGGATAGACAGGGTAGGGCCTCACTGTTTTCATTGTGGGATTGGAAGCTTGTTGGTGTGTGGGTAGGGTAGGGTAGAGAGTGTCACTGGCTTTCAGTAAAGTATGATGATACCAACACATACTGTCCTAGTCTACTTGTGATAACTTGAAGGTTGTTAAAATACACTGGTTTTTATCTAAATATTTCTGTACTTTCATGAATCGTACCATGTTAAAAATATTGTAATTATCAGTCACACTATGTAGCCCAGGCTGGCCTTAAATTTATTTCATTAACATCTGCCTCAAGAGATTTCTGCCCCAGTCTGTTGAGTGCTGGGATGACAGGCCTGAGTCACCACATCTGGTTACCATATCTGGTTATTCACTTCTTTTGTAATAGCAATATTTTTTTTCAAGGAAAAAATACATTAAAAGTATTGTGGCTTAAAACAAATAAGCAAACTCTAAATTTCTTCCTAGTGTGAAAGGACAAGTATTTGGATGCAACTAAGGTTCAGAGAACTATGATAAGAACAGAATGGTAGGAGGCTCATTGCTGTGGAAAAAGGCAAACTGAGCTAACCCCCAGTATGCCCCTTATAAGCAGAAATCTAGTTCTTGAGTGCATGGACAGAGCGGTATGGGAAGAGGGTGGCTGTGTGTCCTGGGCCTACTAACACATTTGATATTCTCACTCCAATGCTAAAAAGCTCCCAAAGGCCTCAAATTGACCTCGGTCCTTCTGACATTTGGCTCTAACAGGTTTCTTATTCTGTATTATTTTATTGTTGTTCAACATTCCAGAGTCACTAGGGTGATTTTTGAAAATATCTGTGGTATTCCGATACTATGGAATAAGAATTTATTTTTATTTTTAGGATATTTACATTTTGAAAGGCATCTTTGACTAATTATGGTAACTCCTCACCTAGGAATATCATCTAAGAGAGCTTTCTTGTGTTTGTGAGCTCATGTTAAAAGGATAATCAATTCAAAATCTCACGTCTCCCAGTTAGCCATTGATCCAGCTGATACGTTATTGGTGTGGGAATTAGATATACGATAGTAAATAATCTCTAAAACAAGAAATAAGTGGAATCCTTGATTAATTCTGATATCTAAATCAACATAGGTGATAAAGACTTAGTCTTTATTTTGGAAGCCTCTGAATTAATAGTTATCAACTTCAATGTTAGTCATCGATTGCATCAAGTTGTTACGCATTTACAAAAACATACTATTCTTGTTGGTCTTCTAAATAGAGGACAAAAGAGTTGTTTAGTTGTTTTGGGGATCTTCTCGTGCCCTTTGTACAGCAGAAATCGTGAAGAAAGTGCCTATTTTGAATATAGATCTTCTGTACAGGTAGACATCTGCCATAAGAAAAATGATATTCTTAGAAAAATGTTAACATAGTAATATAATTATCAATTTTATTTTTTTATCATAGGTTTTATCTGGAACTCATCAACACTTCAAGGGTGAGAAATTAATTTTAATTAGTACTTGAGGTGTGTGTGTGTGCATGTGTATGTGTGTACATGTGCATATACGTGTGCATGTATATATGTGTGAGCATATATGTGTGTGTACAGGAGGCAGAAATCACGTAAGTCCCAAAGTCTCATACCTCTCTCTCTAGATTTATTTTTCTTTGTGATGAAGTTTCTTAGACACATCAGTATAGACTGATTTCTGCCCCCAATCTCTCGTATGCTTATTTGATTTATAGACAACACTGAGCTGTATTATTCTTGCTTCATAGATCTATTGGACCTTGGTGAATTTGGCTTCTGGATATTGATATATTTAGCTTTTTGTCTCTTTTGGCAGATTTTTGAATTTGTAGTAAATTCCTGCTGTTTAAGATCTCTGCAAGCTCTAAGTTAAGGTCTTTTCAATGTGCACATTGACACAATGCATGATGGGCCAGTGGCTGTGAATTCTAAGAGATTCAGAGAGCCCAAGAAAGGCCTCTCTTTAAAGTATTCTGCTTAAAGATGTCAAACCAATCCTCTATCCCTCCACATTCTACATCAAAGAAATATAAGACCAAACCAAAAAATGGTAACCTAAGTGGTTCTGGGAAGGTAAAGCTGCAGAAAATCTGCATGCATTTGGGAAGGTAAAGCTGGAAGGACACTGCATGCATTGCCAGAGAGATGGAAACTTTGGAAAACAAGGTCCAATTTTGAGTCAAGGTAAACTTAGATATCTTTGACCTAATGATCCCACTCTGCTGTATGTATCCCCAGTAATTTCCACTGCAAAGTAACAGAACAGATGTAAGGCTTTCAAATAGCACTATACTGGATGTTGAAAGGTCTGTTTGCTCACACTCACTCACTAGAAACAAGTCTGAATCCTCATCAGCAATCCAATGGCATACTCAGACACAGGAATCATCTGTGGTAATATAAATAAACAGGTTTCAAAATATGCAAAAGAATATGGGTTGACTAGAAAGATATAAACTAGTCATAACGGAATATATTCTGTATGAGTTGAACTACACCAATGGAAAGCTCAGATTGCACTATATTTTGGGATGTGCATAGTTTGCTCAATGTACTTCTCTTCAGGTGCGTATTTGATTATTTAAAGTAACCGAACAATTAAAAATAAGATTAAGACACAGTAACAAGTGACGAAGACATGTTAGGCTTAAACTCTCAAGAGCAAAGACAGTGTCTGCCAATGACAGTTTGCTGTGCCTCTTACTATGGCACATGAGGTGGGCTCAGGCATGCTGAGGAATCCTCTGCAGTAGTTTTCAAGAGATAGAACAAGGCTGGAGAGGAAATCTTATGTCTGGGTGAGATTGACTTCACGTTACCAAGGCACAGTCATGTGTATGTGTGAATGCATATGTGGGTGTGAATGTGCCCATATGTTAATCCTACTTTAGTGTAATGAGGAGAGTGCTGGAGCTCAGTTCCAGATATATACCTTCTCGTGCACTCAACCACACCTGAGTATGGCAGACATAAAATGCTGGCCATAAGAGATTGCAGTGGAGACCCTCTTCATCCTGGCACGTGAGACATGGGCAGTTTCATTTGGATTCTCAAAGTGCGGCTTGACTGGAGATTAACATGTGGGTGGATTAACTTTTCTTGTAAGAGCTGTTGTTTTTGCACCAAATGTGTGAAAAACAAATTTCAAATAGCTGCCCTATTGCACTTGTCTTGTGATTCATATTATCACCCTTTTAGGTTTCTCAGCAATACTGACACTTATTAAAATTACCCAGGCTTCCCCTCCATTCCTCTAAACGTCTTTTTCCTTTTTTAAAAAAAGTCTTCTATGGGGTAGAATTTTCTGTTAACAGAGAGTTAGTGTGTTCATATTTCTCATACTGTCAACATAACAATTATTTGATTGACTTGTGTTCAAGTCCCAGGAATGAGAGAATAGAGGGATCTTGTGAGTACTTTGTATATAGGTCATTATTCATTCCTGAGGGGAAAACAGCATATTGTATTTTTCTCAGCTTTAAAACTTATTGGGCACTATTTTCTAAATATAAATGTTTCTCTAGTATTAGTTTTTTTCATGATTACTATTTCCTATGTGTTGTCTTATACGTGAATATAATTTCTTTCGGCTGTAACTTTCAGATTGTAACAGAGAAGATTTAAGTTCTTATCAGATTCTACAAGTTTCATAATTTGAAATAATAAGTTGATTCCAAGGAGCCTACACTTTCAGACTCCATAGGTAAAGGACTTAAACTATTTTTAACTCTGTAGTGTACATCCCTTGTTCTCTTTGGAGTTGAAAGGAGGGGATTGTCTCAGGAAATCAGACAATAGTTCTCTAAATCACGAGTAAGTAATTATAAATGTTTTTGAGATTTTTCTACATTCTATAGAATGGATGTAACTCACTTTGCCATCATATAATCCTGTGTTTGTTTGGTGGTATAGACATTGATAATGGTTAATGTTGTCAACTTGGTTACATTGAGATTAGTAATGTGCACTCCTGGGTGCTTCTGTGACAACTAAGGGAGATGACGGACGCTGAGTGTGGTGGTGGCATCACTCTCCAGGCTGTGCTCCTATCCCTCTTCTGTTTCCCACTCCTCCTTAGGCTTCCAGGCTAGCCGAAAGTGAGCCGCTGTGTCCCACATTGCCACCCTGCTGCAGTGGGAAGAACCTCAGAAACCATGAGGCGAGACCACATCTTTCTTACGTTACTTCTCTGAGGTATTTGTCACAGATGAAGAAGCAGAGAAATGTAGAAAATTCATTCAAGAGGAGTGAAGTTCTGTGAACATGTGACTTCTCATTTTTTGGGAATGGGTTTGTGGGAGGAATTTGGGAGAGTCAGGTAGAAGGACCTTAGAATGTTCTAAGTGGAAAGGTTTTTTTTTTTTTTTTTAAAAAGTAAAAAAAAATTGGTAGGATCACAAAAGACAAGAATACTGAAAGGAATGTGGAAGGTAACAGCTGTGTGTAGAAGGTTTGGTCAGGAACGAGGGATCTGCAGTTTCTAATATGGGGAACTAGACTAGCAGATATTTGCATTACACTATGGCAAAGTGTATCTCTTCATTTTAATCATGTCTGAAACTTTTTTTTAAAGAGAGACTGAATTTGAGATTAGGAGATTTCAAGATAGGACAGCAGAAAGGGCTGTGACATGGCTAATGCTGGTTGGTTTTAGCCACATTTATTTGAGAATTTGAAATGAAAAGCAGAATAGAAGGATACGGGATAAAAATTAAGTATAGGTAGGTCTTCACCTTGTTTGAATGTGTGGACTTTACACTGACACAATAGGAGAGATGTATACATATAGGCTGTACCCACCCATCACGAACTCGAGGATGTAAAGAGTTAAAAACTATGTTTTGATAGAAAGTTCTTAGGTACCCCGCTTAAACAGAATCAATTGGAAAATAATTTCCCCAGGTTCAGCTGCCCAGGCACTCACGGCTTCTGATGCCATAAGTAAATGGGTGGGGCTAGCTGCTGATGCCAGACTGTGGAATTGCTCACATAATTCTGATTTTACAGTTCTGCAGAAGACTTTCAGGATCACAAAAGTTTCCACCAAGATTTCTAGGGAAAGTCTTAGAGGTCAAGTGGTGTGTGGCAGCATCAGAGTCCTGTGAGTAAACTTAGCTGTGAGGTGAAGCTAAAGATATAACGGAAACCCTAGGAAGGGCAGGATGCAGGAATGTGAACTATCTCCTGGGGAAATCCAGGACAGCGAGAAGAGCCAGTTTAAGAGAGAAGTCATGGGGCTGAAGCCAGCAAAGTCATAGGAACAGGGATGTCGAAGGTGGTTAGGGCTCGCATCACGGTGGTAATTGTCCTCCGTGATGAACGTGGAACTGCAGGTTTAATGTTTGCTTTGCTTTGCTTCGGTCGTGCTTGGTCTCATCTCATCTTTGTTTTATGTTCTTACTCTTTCTCTTTAGAATGGGTGTGTGCTCTTTACTCCATTGTGCCTTGGAAACACGTAAGTCATTTTCTGATTTCTTTAATAAGGGCTTGCAGGTAAATGTGCCTTGAGTCTCAGAGCAGACTTTGAAGTTGTACTTTTAAACAATATTAGAACTATAAGGATTATAGGGATTCAGGATGGACTGAACACATTTTGCATTATGAGAGACAGGAACCATTCAGCCCCAGGGGTCGAATGTGACTGACAGCAACGTGCCTGGGGTCAAATTGAGAGAGGTAGGTCTGTGATGGCTGATCATGTCAACTCGATGGGGCTGGGAAGCACACAGGACATGAGTAAAATGTACTTCTGGGTATGTCCGAGGCTGTTTTCAGGTAGGTAAGCTAGGTCAAGGTGCTCTTTCCAAATGTGGTATAAGACTCAATGGGCTGGATGGAATAAAAATGAAGGAGGAAGACACAGGCTAGCCTAGACATTTCTTCCTCTTGCTTTCTCCCCCTCTTCTCTCCCTAGCAGTTAGGTGAATTTCTGCACTCTGCCAAACCCTTCCTGCCATGGTGGCTAGAAACACCTGACTGCTAGGCAAAATAGGTAAAAGGATTGACCAATACAACCTTATGTTTATATCATTTTGAATTTTAAGTGTTTGGAAACTATATAGAGGGATCAAACAGTTTTTACTGAATGGTAATGGAAGCCTATACATAAATCATATATATTGTATATATATATATATGTATATATATACACAACACATCTTTTGATCAGCTAATAAAGTAATAAACATTTCATTTATAGGATGATAGACATTTTGCTGTTAAATGCTATCCTTTTTTTTTTTTTTCTGTTCCATAGCCACTTTGATCCAATACAAGATTTACACTTTAATTCTGAGTTCCGAAGTTCTTAAGTCACATCTACGAATGAAGGTCTTCCAGTGTAATATTTCATCCTCCTGTAATATTTCATCCTCCTTCTTATTCACAACTCTTTAAAAGCACAACATGAGTTAGGCTGTAGTAGAAGCAACATGCACTCTGGTAAGCATACCGGTATTAGGTATTACATTTGTACTATTAATAAACTAACCCGCGGGGCATCAGAAAGCCTCATTCAAGATAGTAGATTCAATATGTGATTTCAAGGTTACTAAAATCCTGAGTAAAATGCTCTCCAACCATCTATGGTGGCCAAGTTCACCGAGTACTTTTCCATCTGGTAGAATATGAGATGAAGCTGGTGCCATTATCTTCCTACAGCCTTCCTGTCGCTCTCAAAACCTCATCTTCTTAGACAGCAGCCTTTGCCACTTGAAACCACAACCGGTTCTGTGGAGAAGATGTCGGTGACTTGTCATTGATGTCTGGATGGGGCTCACTCTGTTTCATAACACTTTCAAAGTTAAAAGTTAGATGCTGACTCAACGACTTGGGTCCTTCCCAGTAGACATGATGGAGAGGGAGAGATCCAGAAGAACAATGGAGAGGTTTTGCAAGATCTGGGATTGAAATGCATTGTGGCATCAGTTTGGACATGTAGAAACCTAAGTCCTAGGTTGAATTAATAACAAACAGTGAGCATCCTAGTTAGTTTTATGCCAACTTATCACAAGCTAGAGTCATTTCGAAAGAGGAACATTTGCTTGAGAAAATGTCTCCATAATATTAGCTTATGGGCAAATCTGTGGGGACATTATTATTAATTGATCTGGGAAGACCCAGTCTACTGAAGTAATGCCACTCTGAGGCAGATAGTCCTGAGCTGTATAAGAGAGCAGGCCAAGCAAGCCTTGAGAAACCAGCCAATAAGCACGCTCCTCCATGGCTTCTGCTTTAGTTCCCGTCTCCAGGTTCCCATACTGAAGTCGTGCCCTGACTTTCCTCAGTGATGGAGTGTGACCTGAGAAAAGAGCTGTAAATCCCAAATAAACCCATTCTTCTTTAAATTCCTTTCTGTTTTGGTATTTTATAACAGGAATAGAAATTTACTGAGGCAATGGTAGCTTTATAATCACATATGCGGTTGGAAGAGTGGTAGTGTGTAAATGGGGCTAATATAACCAGGAGAGAAACAAATTCACTTCTAATCCCAAGAATACTTACTTTGTCACAAGTTTAAAAATGCTTGAAATGGTGCCTGAGATGCTTGTCCAGCTCTTCTAGGTGATGCTTAACCTCTGCTGTCAGTGGTACCTAGGAATACCGCTTCACTGTGCAATGCTGTGGGATGAAAATGAATTAGTAGTGCTTTATCTACTGCTGCTGGGAATATTTTTATCTCTATTCTTTGTACTTATACATAGATATCAATGTAGACATACACATAAACACATATAGAATCAAAAACCACTTGGTGGTGACACAAAGATTTTTGTGTATATAATTATTTGTGTGTGAGTCTCTGTGTGTGTGTTGCATGTGCATGCATGTATATGTTTATATGGAGGCCAGAAGGCAATACCAAGTATTGTTCTCAATATCTATTTATTATATTATTTGTTTATTTAACTTTTTTGGGGGGGTGGTATTAGAGGTTGAACCTGCAAGTTCTAGGTAAGCACCATCACTGAGCTATACCCCTAATCCTCTACTTTATGTTCTGAGATAGAGTCTTGCTCTGATACTTCAGCTCATAATTTAGGTAATCTGGTTGACCAGGAAGCCCTAGGAACCATCCAGTTCTGAGATAATATGTGTCTTCCACCACACCCATGACTCTTCCTGTTCAGCCATGTGGCTCGGTACCTTTCTTTAGAGCAGCATAGTTGTCCTCTGCTTCTTCCAGTGTTCTGCCTGGCATTCTCCTCTGTGCTTCCTGTTCTCAAGAGTTTTCTTAGTCTGGTAGCCCCGCCCATACTTCCTGCCCGCCTTTGACCAATCAGTGTTTTTTATTAAACCAGTGGGTGGGTCAATTATTTACCATGAAACAACACAATCTCCCACACTCTATCACTGTAATATATGCATAGTCTAGAGAGAAAACATTCTGTTTCCTGTTCCTGGGATTCAGGTGTGCCAGGAAAGGGCATGTGATGCTCTGGGTCTGCTCTGCCCTTGGGATGAGCCTTAAACAGTCTGTCTGAAGTGACAGGTGACCCATCTGAGGCTTTGAGGTCTAAGCAACGGCCTTCTTCTGGAGTGTGGTACTTCATACAGGTCTGTGGGAAATTATTTCTTTTCCAGGATCAAGTTTCAGGCAAGTTTGTCTTTTCTGGTCCATGAGCCATGAAGGGATGTAAGAAGGCTTGTTGGCATCTTTGTTTGGAAGGAAGTATAGTAGTTCCTTGAAGGGATGTTCCCACTTTGTGTGTCCTCAGTGAGGAGCAAGGACACTGGCTATAGAGAAGCAGTGTGAGTTTAGGGGGGGGGCACCTGGCGATGACAGGGTAGGAAACATGTGTTCTGGTCTCCCTGACAAAGATCTTTGTCTTACTGGCCTGTGGCAGCAACTGAGATCTGGAATGGTAGTCATGGTGGGAACCATCTATTGCCCTGCCTTGAATATAAGTGGGAGATAGCCATGCAGAACAGGTAGATGGATGCCACTACAGGCTGGTTTTCACAGAATTATTAAAAAAATGTGTAGTTTGAGTTAATATATATATATATATATATATATATATAAATAATCTTGGTGTGTGTGTTCTATACCTGTGTGTGTGTATGAGTGTGGGTGCTAACCTGCCACAACGTCCATGTGGAGGCCAGAGGACAACTTAGTGTCTTAGTCCCCAACTTGTACTTTGTCTGAGGTACCATTTCTTGTTCCCCGATGTTCATGCCAGCTCAGCTGACCTGTGAGCTCCCATAAGTTCTTCTGCTTCTGTCTCCCATTTCACTGTAGGAGAGCTTAAATTACAGATGTGAGCTATCATGTCTAGGTTTGTATGGGATCTGAACCTGGGTCCTCATGCCTGTATTACAGATGAGCACTTTGCCCACTTAGTTAGTTTTTGGACATGCGGTTCTGAGTGTTCTACCATTGGACCTAAAAAGCTCAGGCACAGACACAGTAGTCTCACACAAAACCTTAAAAGCGATTAGTCTTTAAAATGCTGTTTGGTACCACCCTGATTTTTTTTTTTGTGAGTGCAAATGCACATGTAGAGAGTCCCAAGATGAACATCGGGTATCTTCCTCAGTTTCTCGTCACCTTAGTTTTTGAGGCAGGGTCTCTCAGTGAGCTTATAGCTCACCAGTTGGCCAGTCTGGCCAGTCAGACAACCCAAAGATCCTCATGGACCCAGATTTCTCGCACTGGGATTACAGACAAATACTTCTACATCCAGCCTTTTAGGTCAGTACTGGAGATCCAAATCCAGGTCCCCACGCTTTTACAAAAACAACTCAACTGAGTCATCTCATCAGCCCCTTGAACATGCTTTTCAGGGTTCCTTAAAATGATATTTAATGAAAACTTAGGCTAGAGATAATGAGACTTGAAAGGTTCTTGGTCTGGGCTAAAGGGCATTCTGAGCAGAGACAATAGCCATCTTCACCATCATCACACCATCAGGTTTATCTTCCACCACCGTCCGTAATAACAGACTGCATCTGTATGGCCACTTTTTAGAGGTTTCAGCATCAGGCAAGTAATTTGCTTGTTTTTGCAACATCTCACTGATGACAGAGAGCACAGTGGTTTAAGAAATGATGATTATCACTCTGTGGATGCTGGCTGTCTAGTCTTGCCAATCCTTCTTTTCTGTGACTCATCAGGCCACCAGAACTCGGTATCCACAGAATGTTCATTTACAGTCTTGATGGGAACATCCCACTTGATCTCACTCTGCCTTTCTTAACACCTCTCTCCTCACATTCAGTATTGCCATTTTGTATCACATTCTCTTCTTTTTCTTGCTTTCTACAGCCTGGAACATTCTTCTGCTCCACTGCTAGCTCAGATTCCTGTTCGCCCTTCTTGTGCTAACAAGCCCTGTCTTGTGCTACAGTTTATGGT
Source organism: Phyllotis vaccarum (assembly GCA_033318265.1). NCBI lineage: Eukaryota > Metazoa > Chordata > Mammalia > Rodentia > Cricetidae > Phyllotis > Phyllotis vaccarum. The sequence goes on along the minus strand of JARWLC010000011.1, from coordinate 52,320,101 downwards.
AGCTAAACTGTGCTCGTAAAGATACATATGGGGGCAGCTCTCTTACCTTCATAAGCATGGAATGTACCTCAGTTGATGGAGTGCTTGTCGGTCATTCATAAAGCCCAGGGTTTGATCCCCAGCATCACATAAAATGGGATTTGGTGGGACACATCTTTAATCTCAGCTTTTGAGGTGGAGGCTGAAAGGATCTGAATTCAAGGTCATCCTTAGCTACAAAGTGAGTTTGAGGCCAACTTGCTCCATATGAGACCCCGTTTTAGAAAGCAAGGAAGGGGGAGGCTAATCTTGTGACTTTGGTGGGATTTAATATAATACAATGGAAATGAACCTCTTGGCAAATTTGTGGGGGATTTTCTAGACGACAAGTTGAATGAGAAGACCTGATCCACATATGGATGGTGCCATCCTATGACCTTGGATTCTGGGCAAGCCAGGCACCAGCACACACCATTCGCTGCCTTCTGACTACACAGAGGACACGACCGCGGTCTCCCGCTCATGCTGCCATGACTTCCCACCATGTTGAACTGTTGCCTTGAACTGAGAGCCTAAATAAACTGTCCTTCCTCACGTGGCTTTTGTCAGGGGGTTTGTCCCAAGAATGTGTAAAGTAGATAATGCAGTGAGGAAGAAAATGAAAATGGCTGGCTCTCTTTCTAGTTCACATGCTTTTTTGTTGAGTTGATTGTTCTCTGTCTTTGGGGACCATGGACAAAATGTTTGTCACTTGGCCTTATAGAAGTGACCGACAGGAGTCCAAGTACAATCTCAGTCCATTAAGTTCCTTAGAGACTGAAATAGGAGAAAGAAATTTGATTTTCTTTTCCATAATTTTGAACTCATCATGCCTAAAACCTAAGGACAAGGACTCATCTACACTTTGGATGGAAGAGTGCCTGCCATTTTCTGTTGTGAGGTGATGCTTCCAGGGAGGAGATAGATTAAATGCATCATTAAATAATCAATTAGGTATTCAAATGAGCCTTTCTCTAAAAGACTCATTCCAGCCATGCGGTTTTAATATTACTGATGTTATTAAATGAACTATTACTATTTTTTCTTAGGTAAAGGTTTAATTTGTGTAGATTCTGACAGCCCTAGAGAAATGAGGAGATTTGTACATCATCAGCTCTGAGATTTCTGTAGGTCTAAGATGTGGTTGATGGAGTCTAGGTGATGAACCGACAGCTCTGCCTATGTCTGGGCTTTATGACCATTTTTGAAGCAAAGAACTTTCTGGGATTATCTTTGTATGTTTATTTGTTTTGAAGAAGAAAAATCCTTTTAAAAGATGGTTAGTAATTAAAACATTCTTCCACTTTTGAGAAATAATTTACGACACAATGTCAAACTGAAAACAAGTATCTTTAAAAATATATTTTTATTAATAATATATAAATTATATATACATATGTATATATAATTTCCCCATATTATTAAAAGCTTGATTCTCTTGTCTCATGGGGACGTTTTGATGGTTCCCTCTTTACTTCTTTGAAAACTAACTTTTTATATTCTAGTGCTGTGAGGAAGCCCTCTGCGTTGCACTTGGCCTCTCCCACTGAATTGGAAAATTTGGTTCCATTTTCTCAGCTAGTAAATAGCTTTAAAGCCATTCACGGTTCTGTAAGGGCAGAGGAGAGCAGAAAAGCCTTACATATGTTCCAAGTCAAGAGAGGCCAGTCTTTTCCTGTGTTCAAGTGCTTCCTTCCCCTCCCTTCTTCTATTAAGGGCTCCTCCACAATGGGGCTTTAATCAGCTTCATTGATTTAAAGCTAATTTGCACTTGGCTTCAAGGTTAAGGTCCACAGCACAAGCTGAAGACCTTTAAATCAGAAGTCACGATGAAAAGCCCTAGGTATATCATATTGTCTCTTGTGCCTACGGATGACAGCTCTTGATGGCTATGAATTAACTATTGGAGAGAAAGGCACAAAGCCAGATTTCGTCTGTGTTCATCTAACCTCTGCTAGCTGAGCTACACAGCTCTCCTGTCAACAATCCCGCCTCATCTGCGAAGTGATGGAGTTGGCTGCAAACATTTTGATATTGTGATGTTTGGAACCATCAATTTCTGCTTGGGTTAGGTTGGATTTCAATCTAATTGCCAAACTGATTCCATCTGTAATAACTTTTAACATTTATTTCTCCCAATGGAGGGAAAAAAAAAGCCGTGTCTGTGTTTTGCAATTAAGAAGGTGATGAAATATTCAGTGTATGTCTCCAGTCTGACTAAATTCTTCTGTTAACTTTATCAGATAAGTTATAAAATATTAACCAGGCTTTCTATTGGAGCATGTGCAGATGATATAGTATTTACCAGGCATATTCTTAATATATATTTAATTATATAAATTGAATTAACTGTTACATGGTTAATTGCCCTCACTTTTTTTTCAAATTGATACAACTGGCATCAGGTGATTGGCAGTGTGCTGCAATAGAAAATTTGTGAATAATTACATAAGCTTAGCTGTGTATGTGATAAATAACATTTCCTCCAAACTTAACCATAAATAATCCAATAAAGCAGAAATAATGCTATTTTCTAGGCAAATTTATGCTGAACAGCAACATTGGAGTTCTTGGCTTTTCCTTTTTTGATATACCTTTAAAAAAAATTGGAGCATTTGAATAGTTAAGTCAGAAAACTGACCTTAAATATCTTTAGCTGTAGTCTCCCTGATATTCCCAAATGTGTTAATTTAATAGCCATGTAATACTTAAAGCATTTTTTCCCCATAGAATATGTTTTGAACTGAATCAAGGTCAAATACTAAATCATTGTATGAAGCTCATTTTAATTATGAACCATAAAGAAGATATTTTTTGAACTGAGAAACAAAAGCCTTGGTTATTGGTGGCCTGTTAAAACATCTAAGTGAACCTGCTCAGCAGAGTACAGATTCCCATATGGCTGCTTCTCATTTAGCGTCATCCAGGAGTTCGAGATCCATCTAGTAAGCAGAAAGGCAACAGTTACTGTCTAGAACAATGTGTGTTTCCTGGAGAAGGGACTATGAGCCTAATTCTCAGATTCTGGGGTGATGTTATAGAGCAGATGTCACTCAGCCAAGAGCTCTGTGGTTGCCTATGTGAACAGAGTTTGTAAAGGGGAGGAAGGACAGTCAAGTAGAGGGGACAGAGTGTGCAATGACAAATGTGTTCATTCCAAGTACATAGTCAGTCAGGAGTGGCAGGTGAGGCAGTAAGAGGCATTTCATTCTATAGCCTGTTGTGTAAGTACCAGGGTCTGCTGACACATGGCTCAGTGGTCTCTGCATCCACTTGTGGATTTGTTTGCTAAGGAGTTCTGGCTCCTCAAGCTCCAGGGTAGCCTGGCCTCTCTGCTGTCACATTGCCACGGTTGCCTTTCCTTTGGGCCAGGCTCTTGCTTGATCTGAAGGCCCTGTTAATCACTCCAGGAGGGTCTTTCTACTTAACCTTCTACACTTCTTGAGGCCAAAAGCACCAAGATAAGTAAGCTCTTGTCCTAAAGCTGCAGTTCCCATGTATTCTAGGAAGAGCAAAACCCAGAGGACAGACCAGCCCCACATAAACATACTCTCTCTCTCATCCTTTTAAGAATTAGCTTGTCTTCTCCTGAAATAAGAACAGAATGGATGTCCATGAAGAACTGGAGACCAGATAGTGATGGGCAGAACCAGACCATATGGAAATTATGCGTACTTTTTAGCCCAAATTCTTCCTCCAATCACCATCACACTCGTGGCAATACCCTGAAAACAAAGTTAGGGGTGCCATTGGATAACTTCTCATGGCCTTTTCACTACTGCAGATTTTATAAGTTGGTGTATTGGGAAGGACAGCCAAACCTAGTGCATTGACGCTGCTGAGGCAAAGGCTTTTGTCCTAAAACTCTGCTTACAATAGGCTGGCTGGAAGCTATGCAGCAGCAGACAGAAGGCAGCTGAGAGGGGACAGGAATGACTACTAAATTCCTGGAGGTTTCATGAAATGACTCGGAGAACTGAATGCTGGGGGAAAAATGGAATTCGGTGATGAGCAAGACTGAGGGAGGGGTGGGCATTTAACACACAAGTTGTCTTGAGTTTTAGGCATGTTTTTGTAACTCAGGTTGGGGAGCAGGAACTTGGTAGCTACATGTTTACACCAATGTCAGAGTGTGTGACGTGATTTAATAGGGTCTGACTGTACACTCAAAAATAGTTTTGGAAGATGCTCATTACTGCTGCCCACTAATTGATTATAAACACTTGGCAAGGTGTCCTACAGTGATACATTTTCAGCCTCTAGAAGCAACAAGCAACCTCACTCATAGAGAGTAGTGCACAGTGAATCCAGAGATGTCCAAATTATTTTCCAACGTGAAGAGACATGTTGGATGCCTAGAAGTAGAGGGGAATGAATGTTGAGGTGGAGGGCACAAAGCATGAATACACCCCTCTTTAGACCACAGAAGCATCACATTGTTCAAAAGGACTCCCTACCTCTAGGATAGGGGCGGGGCTAGCTTCAGATGTAAGGGGGATGTTTACAGTCTAAGCTGTAGCACCCTATGCACTTACTTTTGAAGTAACAGTCCAAGGTGATGTTGACAGCCCACTTCAAGTTGTGCGTATATAAGCATAAAACACTTGCATCATAGATGAGGTGAGACAATAATGGTGGGTTATCTCAGTTGAAGAAAGGCAGATAACACTAGGAGACGAGATGTTATACGAGATGTTGTACGAGATGAATACAGGATTGATGGGAGTACTGTTATATTTCACAAGAAGAAACAGTGTTCTGAATGATGACAAAATTTTCCCCAAAGCATAGAGCATGAGCTTGAGGGAAATAGTATTTTAACATTATGCTTATTTGTAGCATTTTGATATTAACACAATCTTTAATTCTTGGATAAGTTACACAGTCTTCTTCAATGATGATTCAAGGTTACTGGGACGTAGCTGATGCGCATGCTCAGTCAGAAGACTCTCCTCAGGAGCTTCCCTGTCATATCAGCCATTAACACTCAGGGCTCTGGTCTCTTGCCACTCACCTGATGATCCCCTATGGACACACTTGCTCTAGGAAAAACAAGCAAACAAACAAAAAAAAAGCAAATATTCACTTGGAAAGTGCTAACATGGAAAAGTTAAACTTTGGCTCTCTCCGTGGATCGTTCACAAAGTCACCTGTGGGCTGAGGCTGTGGCTACCGGGAAGACACTGGGTTGTACTTTGGGGCATTCAGCTGGCAGATGTTCTTTCACCCTTGAGCTCACATCAGGGACATAGTCACCTACTCTCTCTCTTCCTTGTCACCTCTTATCTGAGTCATGACAATGACAACCTTCTGTTGAGTCTTCTCATCTTCCACCTAGCGGAGTTAAAAGGGTTATATAAGCCCATGCTCGGTTCCAGAGACAGCCACTTCAGATAGTGTAGGCTGAGGAACTCGAGGAAAGCCAACCACAAGGCCTCACTCAGGTGCTCATCTCTTTGTCCCTTAAGACCACCGAACTGGAGAAGGGGTCTCTGACTTTCTCCCTAAGCATGTGATAAAACCCACAAGTGAGAGATGTCCTCTCTGTCCCCAGAAAAAAGTAGCACACTGAAATTTTAAGGGCCAAGGGAAAATCCTCAACGGGCAGTTTGCTAAGTTTCCCTGCTTATCCCCATCACATTATACTCTTCTTTTTCTATTGGATTTTCCCATCATGCACTGCTTAACAATCACAGACTCAGCTGTGACTTTGGATAGGCTGTCTGACAGGACAGTTAGATGAAATAGATTTGTATTTTGTGGTAGTAACCATGTTTTGGATACAGGATTCTTAGCTATGGACTTAGGGAAAAGAAAGATAATTTCCCACCATTTACTTGTAGAGCAGAGCAGTAGCCAACCACTGGCTTATTTTGTTGTTCCTGGGAGGTCTTTAAATCAAAGCTTCTCTTACACCTTATTCTTCTATACTGTCTAAGCCAGCTGCTATAGATTGCTCTGGAATGTCCTTCAGAACTCCCTGGGTTAAGTTGGGGTTCCTATCCAGGCACCATCAGGAGGTGACAGAACCTTTAAGAAGTGGCCCAGTAGAGCATCTTTAAGTTAGTGGCCATGTACTGCACCTTGGGCCTGGTCTCTTCCCTCCCTCCATTTCCTAGCCATGAGACCAATGGCTTTGCAAGGCTGTATCTCTCTCTCACTGTGGAGTGTGGCCTCCATTGCCATGGGCCAACTGACTCAGATCTGCAACTTTTGGAACTGTGAGCTGACAGGAACCTCCTCTCTTCTAAGTCTGTCATTCCAGATGTTCGCTACAGTGGTAGGAAACTGGCTAACGTGCCGAGGAAGCCTGGCATCCCCTTACTGTCTCACATATGCCAGTATCAGTCCTTTTATCCATGCTGACAGATTTGGGGCCCAGACTCACTCTGTCCAGCATCTAACACTACTTGGTCTGATCACTGACTGTATTTCCTGACGTTTGCTCTAAAGGCACTACTCAGTAACTGTCATTACTTTGTACGTGTTGGTAAATGAGGAGTGAGATCACACTAGCTTCTGCTTACCCCCAAGTAAATGCTTTATACCTTATCAATAGTCAAACCAGGCAATCGAGGAAACAGAAGCAGAGAGAATTAGACTGTTTGATCAAATTCAGCAAGATTCTCTGCTTTGCCCGTAATGCCCCTTTCCAGCCTATTTTTCCTTTTTTTTTTTTTTTTTTTTTTAAAATTTGGGCTTTTATTGGTCTGTGGAGGGAGAAGGCTTGCTTTTGTTGTCAAGGCTTTCTTTTATGAGTCCTGAAAGTGTAGTAAACATGACTTTCTTTGGACCTGCCATTTAAAATTAAAACCAAATGATTTAGACACTATTAATGGGACAGGCATTTGCAAGCATTGCTTAATTCACCAATGTCTCACTACTAACTTGCATTACTTTATATTCTAATTAGTTGGTAATAAAAACTTCCATGGACTAGCAACTTGTATTACATTGTTAGATGAGCTGAGTAAGTATAATATCTTGAACAAGCATAGAGATATTTATACAGTAACACAATTAATCTCAATATACACAATTTGTATGCAATATACAAAAATCCAATCCAATATAAAATATTTAAAACTAGTGAATCCCTTTAAAAGAAGATTCAATAATCTATCCTTATATCCTATATATCTGTATCCTCTTATTCTTTCTATTTTTTAAACCACAAATCTTGAATCTAATTGTTCTTGTTTAACATTTTTCTAACCATAACCCTTAACAATTTTTAACCAATTAACCTAAACAATGACAATCATCCATAACCCATTGAACAACCAAAAATAAACCACCCCACCTCTTGGGAATGTGGGCTCGGTGTTCTTAAATTTACTTCCTGCTATCTGGGGGCAACGGGATCTTTTGGGGATCCTGAAAAGAAAAGTTTTGTTAAATACCAAGGCCTGAAATAAGTGGCTGTATCATTTGTTGCCCAATCTCTGTATAACAGGAAAGCACACAGCTTGTCTTAAGTCCTGGCTATAGTAGTCTGTGAAGCTGGTTCATCTCAGCAAGCTGCCTCAAATTTTCCTGAGCAGTTTGTAGCCCATATCTGATCTTTGGTTTGTGTTTGTAAGCCTAATGGCTTTGTCAGAGTCCATGTGAAATTATCATTGTGGGGCTCCATCTTCCTTTTGGATACTTCAAGTTTGCAATTAGGCATTGTCATGGATCACTGTAGAAAACTGATAAGAGACTAAAACCCAACATACAATGTACAAGAAGCTAAATATATAACTATTTATTCAGCATAGGATTAGTAACAATAGAATAGTCCCTTATTTTTTGTTATTCTTCTGTCCCATATCAGGTGGCTCTTCTGATATGATACAGAGATTTTGTATTTTCCTTTAACAAGTATGCTTGAGTTTAGAGAAGGAGAGAGCCACACTCCAACTCTAAAGCCAGCTTTAAACTATAATTAAACTGGGACTTCAGCTTACAAAAAAAAAAATAGGTTAAGCAATAAGATCTTACCCTAAAGAGTATACTGGTACCAGGTCTTACCTTATTCTTTTGCTTGTGAATTTTCTGGATAGCCTCCCTTTTGCTTTAGATGTCTAGATGTCCAAGGTCTTTTCACTTCTTGAAGATGGGTATTTCCAGTTTGATGTAAAGACAAAAACAAAAACCTGCCCCAACCTTTAGTTTTTTATTACGACTTAAAGAATTGTAATATGGGTGGATGAGCTATCAGTTCTTAGTTTCATGAAGTTCTCTGGTTCGAATCAAATCTTTATTAATTTGATGGTGTCCATAACTTTTCTTCACCTGTGAAAACAAAAGCAAAACCCCTTCCCCAACGTAGCACATATCCTGGCTTCCATTCAGAGGTTAGTACATCTTTGAAGTAAACAGGCTGATATAGTCCAGCTGTTTTTCTGTAGTCCAATGCCTTTCAGTAGCTGTTGTTCCTTTCTCATTAGCACTGAGAAATTTTAAAGTTAATAAAGCATATGTAGTCTATCTCTAGGGGTCTTTGTCATTTCTTTCTGTTTATTTAGCATATCTTTTAGAGTTCGATTTGATCTCTCTATGACTGCTTGCCCTGTAGGATTGTGTGGTATTCCTGTAATAAGCTTTATGTTATAATAAGCAAAAAATTGTTTCATTTTACTAGAGACATATGCTGGAGCATTGTCAGTCTTAAATTGTACAGGTATTCCCATGATGACCATAAGTTCTAACAAATGTGTGATTACAGAATCAGCCTTTTCTGAACTCAAAACAGTTGCCCATTGGAATCCTGAAAACATATCTATTGTACAATGGACATATCTTAATTTCCCAAATTCTGTGAAATGAAATACATCCATCTGCCAGATTTCATTTCTATGTATACCTTTAGGATTACTTCCTACTGGCAATGGAGTTTGGTTATAGAAAGAACAGGTGGGACACCTTTTTACAATTTCTTTGGCTTGTTGCCAAGAATTTTTTTTTTTTTTTAATCCTTTGCTATTGACGTGATACTTTTCATGAAATTCTGAGACCTCTAATACATTTCCTATTAATAATTTATCAATTTCATCATTACCTTGTACTAAAGGACCTGGCAGACCCATATGGGATTGAATGTGTGTTATATAGAAGGGATGATTTCTAGTCCTAATTATTTCTTGTAACTGAATAAATAATGAAGTTAATTCTGACTCATCATTAATAAAATAAGCTGTTTCAATGTAAGAACAACTCTTTCTGCATACTGAGAGTCAGTGACTATGTTACGAGGTTCGATAAAGTCCATTAATAGTATCACGATAGCATGTAATTCTGACTTTTGAACAGAATTATAAGGGCTTTGAGCCACTTTACTTATATGTTCTGATTTGTAACCTGCCTTTCCTGATTTGTTTGCGTCAGCATAAAATGTAGGGGCTCCAGAAATTGGAAGAATCCAATTAGTTTTCTTTAGAAATTCAATTCTTTTGCTTTGAGGATATTTGTTGTTAATATCTCCCCCCAAAATTACTGAAGGCTCTTTGCCAAGGTTCACTTTCTACCCACTTTCTAATTGGTCAATTTCTTCATTAGTTAAAGGTACAACAATTTCTGCTGGGTCCATTCTATCAATTGACAAAGTCTTAATTTTCCTTTAAAAATAAGTTCAGAAATCTTTTCCACATATGTCTTTAATTTCTTACTTCGTCTATGTAGAAGAAATATCCATCCCAATCTAACATTTTCCCTTTGCATTAAAATTCCTGTAGGAGAATGCTTAGAGGGCAAGATAACCAGAATGCAATTGAGGTCTGGATCTACACAATCCACATGTGCATCCTGTAATTTCTTTTCCACCAAAGCCAATTCTTTTTCAGCTTCAGGTGACAATTCTCTCAGACTATTTAAGTCTTATTTAAATTTTTGAACAAATTATTCAGTTCATCATTTTTAATTCCAATAGTGGGCTGTAAATTGGCAATGTCTCCTAGTAGTCTTTGAAAATCATTGTGTCTTTAATCTATCTCTCTTGATTTGTACCTTTTGGGGTCTAATTTTTTGTTGGCCTATTTCGTAGCCTAAATAATTAATGGAATCCCCTCTTTGTATTTTTTTTTCTGGGGCAATCTGTAATCCCCAAGCAGGTAATTTTTTTTCACTTCTTCAAAATTTTTTTCTAAGGTATTGATATTTGAATTGGCCAACAAGATGTCGTCCATGTAATGATAAATTATAGTTTGTGGGAATTTGTTGTGTATTTGTTCTACTGGCATTTGTACAAAATACTGGCATAGAGGGGGACTATTCAGCCTTTCTTGAGGGAGGACCCTCCACTGGTATCTCTTTACAGGCTGAGAATTCTTATAAGTGGGCATTGTAAAGGCAAATTTTTTTTTGTCTTGTTCTTGTAAAGGTATTGTAAAGAAACAGTCTTTTAAATCAATAACTATAATGGGCCATTCATTAAGTAACAGAGAAGGCAAAGGAATCCCAGATTGTAGAGCCCATTCACAGGATCAACTTGTTTATCACCCTTAGGTCTGTTACCATTCTCCACTTTCCAGATTTCTTTTTAATAACAAATACAGGAGAATTCCAAGGGATAGTTGATTCTTCTATATGCTGAACATCTAACTGCTCCTGTACCAGCTGCTCTAAGGCCTTCAATTTCTCTTGTTAGAGGTCATTGATGAGTCCATATAGGCTTCTCTGTTAGCCATTTTAGAGGTAGTGCTGTGGGTGTTCTTGAAAGATCAGCAGCTCTTTTTCTTGTTTCTGTATAATCTGAATGGTCTGTGACTGTTTCTCATAATACCTTCTAATGTTTTTTCCAGAACCATGTGCTAGTTTATGGCTTATTTCTGTGTTTGGAGGAGTATTAATCTGTGTGTTCCATTGTTGTAGTAAATCTTGTCCCCATAAATTTATAGCAATGTTAGCCACACATGATTTTAATATTCCTCTCTGTCCTTTAGGTCCTAAACACTCAAGCCATCTTGCACTCTGTTTTACCTGCAATATCAACCCAATACCCCAAAACTGAACATTTACCTCCTGAAGGGGCCAACTTGGATGCCATGACTCTGGTGACATTATTGATACATCCGACCCTGTGTCCAATAAACCTTCAATAATAACACCATTTATTTGTACATTTAATTTTGGCCTTTGTTCATTAATAATAGCTTGCCATAATATTTGCTTTATAATTTTTCTTGAATTTTTTCTTTTTCTATAGATTTTCTATCATTCAACGTTGTATATCTTTTTAAAAATAGTTGTTAATTTTTAAAATTGTTCTGGGAAGGTGTTTCTTCAACAATGGCAGGGTAAGATTGGATTGGATTTGATATGGGGGCTTTTGAAAGCCCTCTTGGGCCATTTTCCAAGGGCAGAAAGTTACCTTGTCTGTCCCTTGTTGATATGCATTCATTAGTCCAATGTCTTCCTTTTCCACACGTTCTGCATACTCCAGATGGGAGGGGTGTTCTCTTGGGATTATTCCTTACAAAAACACTGTTTCTGGGAATGCCTTGTTTACAATCTCTTTTTATGTGATCTTGCCTTACACAGTTGTAACATTTAACATTTTGACTTTTTCTTATACTTCTAGAAATAAGCTCTCCTACCCAGTTATCATCTCTGTCATAAGACTCTAGATTAATTGTCTCATGAATCCAATCCTCCAAAGGTGCTGACCTTTCTTTTAAAGGTCTAAGTATTTTCCTACATTGTGCAATAGCATTCTCAAAAGCCAGTGATTCAATTATTGTTCGGCTGGCTTCTGAGTCCAGTACCATTCTATTTTTTGCTGCAGTTAATTTGTGCAAAAAGTCTGTAAAAGTTTCTTTTGGGCTTTGAATTACTTTTGTGAATGATTCAGTTTTCTTTCCTATGTCTTCAGTCTGGGCCCAGGCATTTAAACCTGCCATACAACATAAATCCAGAGTATATTCATTGTATAGATTGCCTTTCAATATCAGCATACTCACCATCCCCAAGAAACTGGTCTTGGGAGACTTTTATGCCTCTGGCCCTGCTTCTTTGTTCTATTGTTTTAGCTTCCTCCCTCCACCATGATTTCCATTGTATAAGCAGTTCTGCCTCTAACACAGCTGTAACCATATCTAACCAATCTTTAGGGGTGACCCAGTTAGAGCATGACCAACTGTTCAACATTTGTTTTCCAAATGGGGAGTGCATCTCATATATTACAGTTGCTTCTTTTACTCTCTGTAATTCTAGCATTTCTACTGGAATCCAACTAGATTCTTTATCATTTTTATTATTCTTCATTTTTTAAAAGGTTACTGGGTATATTAATGTTGCCTGTTTTTGTCTAATTTTAGATGACCTTGCTGAAATTGGTTCTTCATATTTCTCTGTTTGAATCTGAACATCTTTGTGTTCTCTCTTGACAGACTTTTTTTTTTATTTTTAAGACCTTTTCCCTTAGATTCATATTAATTGACTTTTTAAGTGATAAAATAGAAGTCAAGCAAAAAAATTCATAATAAACTGTATGATAGACATTATGATAGTCCCATCTACCTTATTTATGTTTTATATAAGGATAAATTATTGAATCTTCTTTTAAAAAGATTCACTAGCTTTAAATATCTTACATTGGATTGGATTTGTGTATATTGTATACAAAATTATGTATATTGAGATTAATTGTGTTACTGTACAAATATCTCTATGCCTGTTCAAGCTATTATACTTATTCTGTTCATCTAAGAATGTCATGCAAGTTGCTAGTCCATGAAAGTTTTTATTACCAACGAATTAGAATATAAAGTATTGCCAGTTAGTATTTAGACATTACATTCAAACATAGTCATATTAAATATGTTTTCAAGATCAAACAAATGCATTTTAGATGAACAGGTCTTCTTCCAACACTTCAGAGATCCATAGAATATGGCATTTAAAATATTTTAAGAACTTAGACTTTTCTGAATAGTGAGACAGGTCTGCTCCTGGTAGCACCAATCTACTTCAAGAGAAAAATGGGCATCAAAGAAACTTCATATGGAGTCTACTTTCTTTGTGGCAATTGTTAGCCACTGGACAAGATGCTGTTCTTGTATTGGCTGCTTGAAAGTGTACTGTTAAAACTTGACATGCAGGTTCCATAGGAAAGTGACCTCTGAACTTTGACAGAACAAGCTGAGATGGTCTTTCAGGTTCCTGCATTTCAGAAAGACTATCAGATACTCTTCAGGACACAAGGAGAAGTGACTGATGAACTACACCAGAATTGGCAGAGCAGATTTCCTGCTTCACTGAAATGAAAAGAGACTCCAGGCCTATAGGCTGAAGATGGGTGCCCCAACTTTATAAAGGAACTTTGGGTGACTGTCCAGGCCGATAGGTGTCATCTTTATCATTTCTAGATTTTGAAAGTTGCTTACACTTCCTGCTTACTTGGGTGAATATTATTTCCTTCTTGGGTATCTGAGGTAGCTGAAGATGAAATGGTTATAGTTACAGTTTTCTAGTGACAGTTTTAGAAAAGAAACTTTGAAGTTAAAGTGTTTAAGTTTAAGAGACATCTAAATAATTGTTTTTAGTTAGTAATAACAAGTTAGAAAGGAAGTGAATTAGGTATAATCCTTTGGACTCATCAAAATAGGATAATTAATGAAATATTTTCTTTGAATTGTCAATTGTTAATGGACTGGACATTACTCATTTATTGTTTGTATATATTGTATATAATTATTGTACCTATTGTATATGGTTTTTCTTATGTCACCTATAACCTTATTTTTAAAAATTTGACACAAAAGGGGATATGTGTGGATTTTCAAATATAATAAAAACAGCCTGAGATGTCAGAGGGATCTGCCTACAGTCAGTCTAGGAGGATCAGACAGTGGTAACTCATACCTTTAATCCCACACAGGGAGTATCCTGGAGTGGTGACCTATGCCCTTAATCCAATCTGAGTTCAGGCCATTTTAGTTTACAGTAGGAATTTCAGGCTCCCAAGCAGGCAGTGGTGGTGCCATGCCTTAACTGAGCAAAGAAAGTATAAGGCAGATATAGAAAGACAGAGGAGGAAGAAGAAGCCATGGCTCACACTGTTAGTACCAGTACTTGAAAAGCAGAGGCAAGAGAATCTCTGTGAGTTCAAAGCCAACCTGGTTTTCAAAGTAAGTTCCAGGACAGCCAGGACTGTTAGACAGAAAACTCTGTCTGGAAAAAACAAAACAAAACAAAGATTGGAGGAGGTGGATCTGTCCTCTGATATCTCAGACTGTTTTTATTATATCTGAAAATATCCCCACACATCTCACTGCAGTCTCCAGTCACATGATGGTAATATAACTTCACCTGATTATAGCCACATAAGAAACTGACAGCCTGGTGCCCTGGGAACAGAATCTTAGAGCTGAACTCCCCATTTTGTAGATTTATGAGAAATTCTTTAGTAGCATCAAAAATTAGAAATCACCTGAGAACATTATCAGACCTTTCTGTCTATTGACCACATATTGACATACAGTCAAACCTGTTTGGGTTAAGCCAAGGATAGACTAGGAGATAAAATGGAAAGGAATAAAATATAGCACTTTAATTGCATTTGTGGCCAAGGGACCTACATTATACTGCAAGCAGCATGTAACAGTGTACTTCATGTTCCGTGATTTACCTTGCTGATAATTGCTTTGCACTCCTAATAAATTAACCCACAGAACATCCATTCATCTGCATCTTCTTTTTATGCAGAGCTAGAGGCAAAAAGGACCAGTATAGCAATTTGAGTGGCAATCATGCACTGATTGTGGAGAGAAAGTAGCATGGTGAGAGTCTTAAGCAAGCTGAAAGCATTTCTTTGTAAGAAAAGGGAAGGAAGAAAAGAAGAGGGGGCTTTGCTAATTAAGTTCTGGTTTTTGTCTTTACTCACTATGGAGAATGTATTATGTTCGAGGTCAAAACCTCTCCTTTAATACCGTTTATTTCTTGTCGGAAATTTTCTTTTCATATCATTAACTTATTTCCTTTAAATATTCATAGGAATTTCTCATTGTTACGCTTACAGTTCTTGGGGAGGAAGGAATGTGTAAATATGTTATGGAGTTCCTATGAGGTTCTTCCCTACGTATTACTCCATACTAAGTCTCAAACTCAGAACTGCCCAAGTTTTGGGGGAGGTTCTGTAATGTAAAGAGTTTTTAATGCTCCGTATACTCTCGTTTGAATGCTTGTGTGCTGTCCGTAGCAAGGGTTCTGTGTCTGCCTTGATATTGCTTAGCTGCTTTGGCCCTCACAGCCCTCTCTGTGGTAAGGACACAGACAAGAATGGATTGTGGCAATCTACTAACTTGATACAATGACTGACCATCCTTCAGGAATCAATTCAAAGAAAAGAGCTGTGTAATATAGTCCTTCAAAGGCCCCTGAGATGTACCAGTGAGCTGGCAACCAACCAAGGCTTTCTTCAACTCAGGGTTACCAGAAGAAAATGGCAGGAAATGCAGTCGAATTTGAATTTCAAATAAGCAACAAATAATTTCTTACTATGATTATGACCAGGCATACTTATGACTAAAAAACCCATACGTTTATCTGACATTCAAATGCAGTGGGGCATCCTGTATTTCTCTTGCTAAATCTAACAAGCTGTTCAGAGTCTGAGGACTGACCGAGGGCAGGAATCTGGAGATGGAAACTCCACTCACAAAGTTTTTACCATGAAGGTGTTTACTGCATATATATCCAGACGTCTAGCTCCAGTTTTACATTCTCACAATCTGGAAACCTACTGAATATATCAGAGACCACAAGGCCATGGTCCTATTGTGTAACTACCTAGAATTAAAAACCTAGCCCTTGTCCTGGTCTGCACGTGTTTGTATAGGCACTGTCAGTAACAATATAATCCTGACCCTGACCCCACGTCCAATGGTAGCTGGGAATAAGAGAGGATGTTAACCCCAGGAATTCATCTTTGAATATTATACCTGGATGGTCTCAATAACCTTAAGCCAATAATTTTTAAGGTGGTTCTCTGCGAACAATATGAAGGAAGACAGCAATGAGCCCCTTGCTGAAAATTCTTCATCAAGCTAGACCTCAAAGCATTCCCGTGAACAGCATGTGTGGTCCTCAGTCTGTGCGCCATAAGGACAAAATATCCGACAGGAATGCTTATGGAGAAAAAGGTTATTTCAGAGTTTTAGCTGGTAGTCCTTGGTGCCGTTGGCTATCTGCCCATTGGGAAGGTTACTCCCCTCATGGTAGACTCCTCCTCCTCTCCTCTCCCCTCCTTTCCCTCTTCTACCCCACCCCTACCTGTCTGCCCACACCTGCCTATAAGTGCAGTTCCAGAGGATGGAACATCTTCTGGCCTTCATGGGTACTGCACATGCATGTTGCACACACACACACATACACCACACAAACATGTACACACATGGCCTAGGCAGACAAGACACAAACACACACATGTACACACAGATACATATACAGACATACACACACTCATACATACACAGACACATAGATACAGACATGCAAACACACACATACACACACACTCATACATACACAGACACATAGATACAGACATGCAAACACACACATACACACACACTCATACATACACAGACACATAGATACAGACATGCAAACACATACACATACACACACACTCATACATACACAGACACATAGATACAGACATGCAAACACACATATACACACACACACACACACACACACACAAGTGAACAGACACAGAAGAAGTTGTGTGGTTTATAAAGAAGTCCAAATTTGCTCAGTCACAGTAGTTTCCAAAGAAATGCAAAATATAACCACAGTGAGGTTTCACACTCAGCTGACAGGCAAATACAAGGCTGACCAAAAAAGAAATGATTCTTGGGAAGCTTAAGGGGAAAAGCTATGACCTTTACCCACTGCAGAAGGAATATGTTGGCCCAAGCACTTCAGACTGTCAGCAGGCATTAGTCACCTAGCAGAATAAGCCACATGTACTTCCTGTGTGTGAGCAGACTCACTTGTAGATCACATCTCCAGGTTCTTGTATCAGAAGGAAAGAAAAATTTTTAGCATGGCAATTTTGGACCAGCAAAACCAAAAACAAAAGCAGAAAAACCAAACCAAATTAAAATAAAAACAAACAAATAAATAACCGTAATGCTAATGCCCTGTGTAGTGAGCACAGATAATAAAGGTTTTGCCACTGCATAGAGGATAAATGTGTGTGTGCACAGCTATTAAAAACAACCACTCCACAATGTGTGCCTATGTCATAACTTACTGTTGTATGTGTTATATACATACAATTTTACATGCCAACTATTTTTTTTTGAATGAATGATAGCCAGAAACTACAGGGGGAAATTTGTAATAATGATAGAAAAAAAATTAAATCGTATAGGAACAGAGATGAGCACAGAGAAGTCCATGACCAATGCGCACAAGTAAGAGCTGGGTACAAGGCAGAATTACAGAGAGAACCAGAGTGAGACCCTGACTGCTGGCCCCTGGGGAAGGGACAGAAACAGGTCCCGCTGTAATGGGAACATGGCTTTCACTGCAGGCTGAGAGGATTGTGTTCACTTTACTCTCACCCTTCATATTGTGGATATTTGTGATTGTTTCTTTGGACCTATTTGGTAATAAAGAACTTTTTAACAAAAATGCATTGAACATCTGGTTTTCGGTCTTTCTGCAGTGTTCATTTTTGCCAGTCAGTAGAGCTTGTATATTCTAAAACAATTAACCACGCACAGCCATACACTATATGACTGTACCAGGTGGCTGTCCTTGTGTGGTCACTTTTCAGGGTTAGTCCCACGTATCCCTGGGAATGAAAAACCTGGGCTAAGACCTGAGTTAGGAAAAACTATTTGTGGTACGAATGTGTAGAGAATGTGCTTTTGAAAGGTGTTGCCAGGGGCAGTGAACACAGGGTGGAGGTTAGAGGCGCAGAGGTTAAGACTTGTGGGCTTTGGGTTAATCTTGCCTTTAGAGTTCTGATTCTCATTCTCTCTCTTTTGAAAATTTCTGTCTTCTGTAGAATTTTTAAAAGGATTTGCTTTATTTTAGTTATGTTTTTAATGCATATATCTGTATATGAGTGTGCTCATGTAAATCCTGACGAGGCCCAGAAGTGGGTGGGATGCCGTAGAGCTGGAGTTACAGGCAGTTGTGAGCCTCTTGATGTGAGTGCTGGGAACTGAACTCAGGTCATCGAGAGCGACAGTGTAGGTGGAATTCAAACTGGGCTTAATAGTAAAAACTCAGAACCAGATATATGGCTAAATGCTGAAAAATCAGAGACAAAGGAACAAGCCACAGCCACTTCTTACCTTTACAGAATCCTCAGGCTGAAGGGGTCTAGTTCCTGTCTCCAACCTCCCTTATCACCTCCTCTCCCGCCCAGCCATATCACTTCCTGTTTCCTCCAGTACTGGAATTCAAGGTGTGTGTCTCCCAAGTGCTGGGATTAAAAGTGTGTGCTACCACTGCCTGGCCTCTATGGTTAGCTAGTGGCTGGCTCTGCCCTCTGATCTCCAGGCAAGCTTTATTTGTTAAAGCACAAAAAACAAAAACAAAACAAAACAAACAAACAAAAAGTTACCAGACAACAGTGCTTTTTAACTTCTGAGCAATCTCTCCATCCCCCTGAGCCTTAGTACTACAGGGGATTCCACGAGCTGGTACAGAAAAACATTTGATCAGCTGCCTTGGTGAACTCAGTCTCTGCTAAGTGACAGCAGTCAACAGTGCTATGAAATTCTAGTTAAGGGTAAATAGATGGAAAATTAGCACATGGAGCTCCTGGAAGAGGCAAGACATTTTGCTGCTTATATATTAGCCATTCTCTGCTAACAACTACCTGACATAACTTATAAAAAACAAACAAAAAAACCCCCCAAACACAGCAAGGTGCCTAGAGCGTATGGTTCTAGAAATTTCCGTCCATGGCTGGTTGACTTGTTAGTTTGGGGCCTGTGGAAAGGTGCCAGACAAGGAAAATAGCTCATCGTATGGCAAAGATGTGTGTGTGTGTGTGTGTGTGTGTGTGTGTGTGTGTGTGTGTGTGTGAGAGAGAGAGAGAGAGAGAGAGAGAGAGAGAGAGAGAGAGAGCACTTGAGTTGAGCAGAGTCCTTCAATTCTATTAGGAGTTGGACTGTCTCCCAATAGAACCACAGATCAGACTGAGTCTTTGGCATGTGAGACCTTGGGAGACAGCCTAGATCCACGTGGGGAAGCTTTATAAAAACCAAAGCTCAGGCCTAAGCACAGCCCTGTTGACTAACTGACTATCTTGAGGGCATGAGGCCTTTAGTCCAGCTCCTAGAATCTGTTGAAGAATCCAGGCATGGGTAGCACAGGATTTCCACCGCGGCCCTGGGGAGACAGGCACAGGTAGATCTTTGGAGCTTGTGGACCAGCCAGCCTATCACTTGGTGAGCTCCAGGCAAGTGGAGGACCATATCTCAGAAAAGAGAGGGTAGATGGTACCTGAAGAACGGCATCCAGAGTTGTCTTCTGGCCTCTGCATGCACCTGCACACACACTCACGCACACACACATGCATGCACTCATACACCCATGCACATACACGCAGTAACTCTCAGCTGTCATACATTTCAGGAAACATTTTCCAAGTAAGAAGTGAACATAACTCATTTCCTTTCATTGTGGGTGTCATCTCTCTAGACCCATAATAATATCATTTTTATCACCTGAACACTTGTTCTCGGTTTCCGTCTGAGTCTTTGTGAACTCCAATACGATAGTCTTTTAGCAAATTTACTTAATAAGTAGGTCATCATGATTATCTAAGTATATATTTTTGGCACATCCTTTGTTGTTTTCTGAGAACAAACAGGCAAATATCCCTGTCTTTAGTGTGATTATATTTTCCTAACCTCATCCTCTGCACCACAGAGCTGCAGATTCTTTCTGCCTAGCAACAGAAGAGGCCAGGTAATGGAGCATGTCCCCACACAGAGTCAGTCCCGAGCAAGAGACAGGGACTTCTCAGACCCTTAACCTACCCACACATTTTCATTTGAACCAAACAATACCCCCAAAAAACCTATCCCTGAAACATTGTCTGGGAGGAATTCTGTCAGCCTTGACAATAGCATTCAGTTCTCTTCAGAAGGCTGAGCTGTATTTCACCCCAATGGCAAAACCCCAACGTGTCAGAGTCATCTTCTCATCTTCTAGGTGACTTCCATCTCTCCACGAAGAAAGTGAAGCAAGAGGAATGAAATCTTATCCTCCCCCCAAGGAAAATCCCCTCCCCCATGGCGATTAACTCCCTAGAATATAGGGGTATGATTTAGCGCATGGTGAGGGTAAATTTAATAATATGCCCAAAGAGTTAATTTATCTCATGATGGTGACTAGTTTGTGGTGAGAGCATTTCCAACACACCCCAGATATGTTGGAACAAATTTATTATTGGCTTACTTGTCTTAGGGCAAAAGGATCTTGCTTGCTATAACGAAGCATAATTATACAGTGCGATTTCTGCATCATTGTGTTTACCAGCTGACGGACCAACATTTCTAGTAGGTATTCCTTCTGTTTTGATAGGGATTAAGAAATTTCGAAAGCATTGAAAGGTATTCTTCAGTGAGCGCTCTATTCAGTCCATTCTGAGGTACCATGCCTTGTACAATGTACCATTGTATTGCACACCAAGTTGAAAACACGCTGCTAATTAAATGCTGACACAATGTATTCTCACCACCTAAGAAGCTTCTATTTCATACCTGTCGACAATGCTTAGATACCATGTTTGAATCATATATTACCGTGATATTTTCATAAGAAGAAAATCAGGATGGCACAGCTCTTCACATTCAGAGAGTGGCACTTCTGAAATAGTTTTCACTTCTGAGTTATTGGCATCTACAGTGTCCCACAGAAAGTTTGCATCTGTGGAGTTCTGACTAGTAAGTTGGGACAGCTCTAAGATGTAAACAGCATAGAGTTAGAAGCAAGTGATATGAATATATTTAATGTTGACCTAAGCATCCCAAAACTATTTCTCCCCCTCCTATCCTGTCCCCTCTCCTCCCCTTGCTAATCTAAGGTTTTTTTCCTATGTCTCTCAGGCTGACCTTGAGCTCTACATTTTTTTTATGCCTTCACCCCGGAGTGCTAGAATTAACCAGTGTGTGCTATCATGCCTGGAAATGGAAAGGTTCCAAGCAAAAAAGTAGAGTTCATATCATACTGTCCGGGTCTGTGAATGTTTTATTTGTTGAAAACCAGGAAGTCTCAGTTCTCCAGTTCAGCTACCAGGCAAAGCACCCAGCTTGAGCTGCAGGAGATGCTGATCCACTGCAAGCTTCCACTGATTGTCTTCACCTGGGCAAATAATCACTCATGAAAGTGTTACTTCTGTCCCCTAATTCATGAGATGCATCTTATTCTTTTTGTGTCTCTAAATCACCCACACATTCATCTACTCGATTCCCACCTCCATCAGGTTTTGCATGAATAAGGAATAAAACACCTCAGAGCAGGCAGGCACCACTAACCACTATTGTCCCCTGCTGGACACTGCCATCTCTTTCTTGAACACAGGAGACAGCTGTGACCTGCTTACAAGGCCAAGAGGACCCTGTCTTTTGTGCGAAGGAGTTCATGAGGACTAAAGTAACCATAGCTGAGATGTCTGACTTCTGATACATTTGCCCACTTTCTAAATAGGGACAGTACCTACTTGTGACAGTTTTGGAGAAAGAAAAGAGTGACTGGTGTTTTTAGAACAGCTAGCATAGAACTTGACTCATGGTGACCACTGAATGGATCAGCAGTTGCTATTATTAGTACCATGTAGGCATTGGCAGGTCATTGGAGAAGGGCTGAAAATATGAAGACAGACAAGTCTGGGTAAGATTTGCACAATATGAAGTCTTTGAATAAGTGATTACACAAGCAGCTGGGTTGAATGTAGGACCACAAATGGATTTTGAGGATTTTCTCTTAGGTGGAATGAATACCTATTTGTTTTCCTGGGACTCCTCATTCAAGTCTGGCTGGGTGGGGCTGTGGCTCCATGAGGTGTTCAGCAGGACTGACTATGGTCTGAGGTGCAGAGGAACAGGCATTCACCACTCATACTTTAGAAATACCCTGTAAATATAGGGAAGGGAAATATTTCTGCACACAGTCCCCTCTAATCCCCATGAGCTCCCTGAGGAGGATGGCATCAGTATCTTAACTAGTGAGCTCACCGAAGCCTACAGACCTGAGGTAACTGAGCTCCATCCTGGGAGAGGACAGAGCTAGAGTCTACCTGGATGGCTTGACTTCAAGCCTGGCCCTTTCTTTGTGTTTGACATATCTTTCTGGTCTCTCTAGTTAGATAGTTCATGTCAGGCCATCTCCCATGTACAGTGTCATGAGTTTCAAGCTAACTGACGCATGTGTAATGACCAAATGAAATACTTAACAGGTGTGATCTTGAATCCTCTAGTGCCTGGCGTGTGCTTTAAGTATTTAGCACAAGGCCATCAATTTTATAGCCAAGTATCAAGTCCAAACCAGGTGAAAATGGTTGTCACTAACTTTATCTTATTTTGGAAATTCTCTGCAAAACCGATAAACACAGAATAGGAAATTAAGAACAACTACCACTTCACTTAGAAATTTAATTGTAAATATTGTTCAGTTACATACATTTAAACTAATCTTTAGTTTAAAACTGGCTTTCAAAGGCTATCTAATATCTTTAAGCAAGATTTTATTTGTTTATCTTTGGTTGGTTTTGTTTTTGAGACAGGGTCTCACTATGTGGCCCAGGTTAGCCTTAAGCTCATGATTCTCCTGTGTCACCCTCTCCAGTATAGGCATTACAGGTGTGTGCCACCATGCCCAACACAAGTCTTTACTTTTGTAATTATAAATACACTTACTTAATGTTGTTATATGTTTTGATATTATTATATATCTATAATATTTTCCTTAGGTCCTAATTTCTTATTTGTGTATGTGGTATATGTTCATGTATTCATAGAATTATATTCAGATGTGTGCAGAGGCCAGAAAACTGAGAGGCCTGCTTACCAATCTCTGCTTTATATTCTGTGAGATGAGGTCTCTTATTGGATCTTAAGCTAGGCTGGTATGCAAGTAAACCCAGTGACCCTGCTGTCACAATCCTCCACAGCAGCAGGGTTAGAGATAGACATAAGTGACCATCTCAGCTTTTTACATATGTTTTGGGGATTTGAACTCAGGTCCTCATGCTTGCACAGGAAGTGCTCTTATCTGCCAAGCCATCTCCCAGACCTTCCTTAGGCTACATTTCTGAAAGTAGAATGTGGGTCAGAAGTAGACATGCCTTTTAAGACCCTCAGTGTTTTGAATCATATCAACATCAAGAGAAATGTTCAACTATTTTTGTAAGAGACTTGCTTCTCCAAAGCCTTGTGAATGGTGGATTTGTTTATTTTTATGAATTAGCATTTATATAAATAAAATGACAACGTAGTGTTCAATTTGCATTTTAATCATTATAAATAAACGATTGTTTCATATATAATTGTGTATTTCTTCTGCATATTTACTTAAAAATTTTGCTCATTTTTAAAGTTAGCATGCTCAATATTATTGACTGGTGAAAGTGTCTAATAAATTCATATATGCAATATATACTGTGAATATTTTTCTCGTGTATTAGTTACTTTTTTGTTGCTGTGATAAAACACCATGACCAAGACAACTTATAGAATAAAACATTTATTTTGGCTTATGCTTCCAGAGAGCTAAAGTCTGTAATGGCAGGGACTGCATGGCATTGGGAAACAGGAAGGGCAATAGGAACATAGAGCAGAGAGGTCACATCTTGAGAGGAGAGGAGGCGGGAGAGGGAAGAGAAGGAAACAAACCTCTCAAAGCTTGTCTCCAGTGTCCTCCAGCCAGGTTCCACTTCCGAAACTTTGCCGACAGTGTCACCAACTGAGATCAAAGTGTTCGAAGGCCCAGGACTATGAGAGACTTTTTCATCTAAACCATTATACCCAGCACATGTGTCCTTAAGTTCTGTGTTCCCGCTCCCATAAATTTCACTTTTGAGAAGGAAGCAAGGACTTGATTTTCTCATGAAAATAACTGTTTTTTTTTTTTTTTTTTTTTTTTTTTTAATAGATTCTGTCTAGGAATGGAGATTTACAAAACAAGAACTGACAAGAACTGGGCCAACGTCACCAAGCCCTGTAGTCAGGATAATCCCCCTCGGTGTGTACTCTATTGTTATTGTAAGAGTTTTATACATGTTATAAAATGTATATAATGGCAAGAGTTTTCTGAAATTACATTGTGCTTTCAATGTCCTGTTGGGACAGCTTCATTATGTTTCTAAGATGTGACCACTAAGCTTCTTTGTACATTGGTCTGTGTTCATGTTCATTGTCTTCAATTGCAAAGAGCTCAGCCTGGAGCCTGCCACATCATACCTTGTATCTCACCCCAGGCCAGGCAGCTTGTATAGTCTCCTTCACCCTTCATGACTGGGGATGAAACCTTGCACACAGTAGGCAGACATTCTACAACTGAGCCTTACTCCAGGCCTTGTAAGTAACATACCACAATTGACTAGCTTATGAAAAACTGGTTCAGAAACTAGTTCTAAACACATAAACAAAAACAAAACAACAAAAAATCCAGAAAAATTGTTTGTGGTAATTTGAAAGAAAATGGCCCCCATAAGAGAGTGGCACTAGGAGGTGTGGCCCTGTTGGAAGAAGTGTGTGGCCTTTGAGGTCTCAGATGCTCAAGTCTAGCCAGTATAGCAGGCTCTTCCTGCTGCCTGTGGATCCGAATGTAGGACTCTCAGATCCTTCTCCAGCACCATGTCTGCCTACATGCCACCGTGCTTCCTGCCATGATGATAATGGACTGAGCCTCTGATTCTGTAAGCCAGCCTCAGTTAAATGTTTTCCTTTATAACAGTTGCTATGGTGTCTCTTCATAACAATAGAAACCCTAATTAAGACATCCTTGTTTTCAGTTTTAAATACGAGCAATCCTAAATTGTGACCCCATTAGACTCAAATATCCGACATCCTACATATCAGGTATTCTCAAAACTGTAACAAAATTATAGTTATGAAGTAGCAGCAACAAAATTATTTTATAGTTGAGGGTGACCAGAACATGAGGAACTGTATTAAAGTGTGACAGCATTAGAATGGTTGGGAACCAAGGCTCTAGAGAATATCAAAGGATTCCAGGTAACAAGTTTCAAAATGCAACAGAAAAAAACAACAGAACACAGAAGCAGAGATTCCAGTCTCATTTATTGGGCGATAGTAAGCCAGTAATTCAGAGAACAGGGACACATATAGGAGAGTGTCAGGGCTGAGACTTGCTTTGCAGATTTCCACCCACAGCCAATAATGCTCAAGGGTCCTATTTGCTCTCCCATCCATATGTTTGCACACAGGTCACTCTTCCCACCAATTTCTTCAGGACTCAGTGCAGAAGATGTGTCAACTATACTGAAAAGGATAACTAGATTTGATTCAAGAATTCCCCTATAAGCTTGCCCAAACTCTAAATCTACACAATGGCTTAGTGTGATGTTTTCTCTCTCTCTGTTTAGGTTTTCCTCACATTTTCTCTCAACCATAGACATTTCCTATAATAAAGTACTTATGTACTTACTCCTTTTTAAATAATATTACTTCTTATTTATTTGATATTCTAGCTATCTTTTTTCTATTCCAATAAATGGCTAAGAATTGTTTTAAATACTTCTATCTCTAGTAGATGGCAACAGAATGCATGTACATAAAAGTTTTTATGCAATTTAAAAAATGCATGTACATTTTGGAGACCTTTAGAGGATCCTTAGACAATTTACTGGGTGTCAGCTCAAGTATCCACATAATACTTTCTGAAGCTATTGATGCCTCAGATTTTTAGCATCTCACCCCCCCAGGTAGGGGGATGCAAGCTGTGTACAAATGCATGCTCTGTGTGTCAAATTACTTAACAACCAATCAGGCAGGATAGCTGCCAGCCTCTGCAAGAGGACCTGGTTCCCACCCTGCTCTTTTCCATTACCGGTGTTGCATGTGATCGCAATAGTTCTGAACTTAACATAGTCTTCTCATGCTTTTCAAATGTGAAATGTTCAACTTTTATTAAATGCCAACAGGTCACATGGCCTTGCATGGGAGAAAACATCTGAAAAAGAAATCACAAAAAAGTTAAACCAGTGCTAAGGGGTTCTTTTACTCACGAGCTAAATGCAGGCGTCGCTTGCAGGATTTAAACTTAAGCAAGAGTTTGCACAATGCTATTCTTTAAATAGCCAACAAAAGGTTTTCCAGGCAGCCATTTTTAATTGGTCCAATCCTCATTCATATCTTTTGAAAACCGCTAACAATTTGTGTTGAACTGCGTGTCTACCTTCTTGTGTTCCAATGCTTTGGTTCACTTTGTCTCCTGTCTTTCCCATATGGTTCAAAAAAGCACTTAGGCATAATGCTTTTCTCTCACATGCCCCTTTGATTCCTAACATTCTTTTGCAGGCCTTAACTCTGCAACCATTACCTGATCATGGAGCTTTCATGTAGGATTAGATTCTGCATTTCTATTGATCTTCTATGGGCTTGAATGTAGTAAACGAACCTCCTCGCTCCCAACAAATTTGCATGTAATTGCCTGTGCAGTCCTGCTCACTGAATACCAGGCTGGAAGAACACACTAGCATGAAGGGAGCTGTAAAAATGATTTTCTTTCAAAGGCTCTGATCCTTTGTAAGAGTGGAACATAAGAAATCAGAACGTGTTCTCAAGGTTTGAGAAAATGGGGAGCTGAGAGGACATCTGAAATTATTATTGCTCTCTCAAAATCATTTCAAGGACAAAACCATCTTTTGAATACAGAGCTAGGATTCACCTCTTTTGACCATTGAAAGGTTCTGACCCAGTTTCTATAACCCACAAAGAGAACCAGAATACTTTAGGCAACTCTTCTTTCCTTATATTAATTTTACTATGAAGTGATAAAAAGTTTTATTTACTGCAACTTTAAAGGATTTGATGATCAGTATTATCCAGAATTACTGTAGAATTCTTATGTATCAAAAATGTTTATTTGAAGTCAGACACTTTATATTTTCTATCTATCTATCTATCTATCTATCTATCTATCTATCTATCTATCAATTAATCATCTATCTATCTGTGTCACCTATCAATCTATTAACATCTAACTGTTATCTGTCTATCTATCATATATATGTATCATCTACCAATTTATTATCATATATCTAACTCTACCTACCTACCTACCTATCTACCTATCTATCTATCTATCTACCTATCTATCTATCTATCCATCCATCATCCACCCTCATACTTTTTTCCTGATCTGTCACTATGGACAAGATGTGAAATTTTGAAAGGAGATATAAAATTTACTACTGAGAAATGTATGATTGTTATAACTTTATCACAGTTAATTATCAAAATCCTGTACTGTGTTGTCTCAAGGCTTGGTTGCTAATTTAATTTAATTTATTTTGAAATTCCTGCATCATCAATATTTGTGCGGCTTTCCATTCATTCTGTCCCCCATGAAACTCTGCTGGGTAGCAATAATCTATTTAAAATATTACACGATAGACTTAAGATAAAGAAAAGGAAATAGTTTAATTTGCCCTGTAATAATTGGGGGACTCCTGCAGTGTCTCCTGTCAAGAGACTTGGAAATTAATTCTTATAAATAAACCTCTTTGCTCACTTGGGGAGAGTGCAAGAGCTCCTCATTTCAATGAATTACTTGCTATGTGGCTGGGAGAAGGGTCAGTGTTACTGCCCTAGCTTGTCACACCCAGCTTGAGGAGCTAATGAAGTCAGCAGTCCAGCCAGGGATGTTTTTGTGGTGATCAAGGGAGATTTCTTAGTAGGAGGTGTGGTTGTGAGGAAGTGTTGAGAGGATTTCTAAATTGCACCAATAACTGATGAACTTGAAGCGTTATCCACCTTGACAGGAACCCAGCTGAGTCTCTGGTAACATTCTCATTTTTTATTCCACCCCAACAGAAGTAACTACACTAACATTCATTTGGGTTAAATTATCATGCATCCTGCTTCTGGTTAGTTAAAAACGTGATCTGTTCATACCCGCCCTCAGACTGAGACACAAAAACAGATATTTCAGTTCACATGAAAGGAAGTTTTAAGAGAATGAGTTCTATTGTTTTAGAGTTTATACCTAGAGCAACTCCTGCTGCTGCTATTCTCTCAGTGAGGCCAGCCAGACATCATTTGACCTATACCAACTCTCCCAGGTGCGGAGCTCCACCTTGTATGTGATAAACAGTTGATTCTGTCTTCAGAAACAGAGCCACCATCAGGTATAAAATTATAAGATGAAAACCAAGACTTAGGGGGAGCAGGGACCCTCCCAGAATTCCCACCTTGTGAAGGATGATGTTTGGCTTCAAACATCCGTTGTTGGATGCAATTTTTCTAATTTAACAAGATCCTCGGTCTGTGGTGTAGCCCATGTACTATTACCCACTGAAAACCCAGTGTCAAATGAGAAGGGTCCATGCTAAGAGTCATATCTGTGTTTTTGTTCTGGCACTAATCTTACTGTGCCCGTGATTCATGGCTTAGAAAAATTTCACTTATGTAAGCTAACCGAGGGCAAGCTTTTGAAATGAAGCCCAAGTAAGTCTCCTTCCCTCTGACTTCACCCTTGCCTGCACATTCTTTAGTAAGTTTACTTGAAAATATGTTGTTTTTTTTCTTTTAAAAACTAAACGATACAATACCATTTATATAAAGAGACATGTTTTAAATTAATATGGGATAAGGTCAAATTAAAACAATACAAGAAAGAACATTATTCTCTATAATTTTGAAAGGACAGTGAATACATAACAAAACCCAAGCATGTGCCTTAGCTTTCAGAAATGAGTTCCACACTGCATGTATTATTGTTGCTTTTTTTGTTGGTTTTAATTTTAAAGATTTTTTTCCCAAGATTTTGTGAACGTACATATTGCATGTTGATTATTACATTACTGTTACTAATAATGATAACAATAAAAATCATAGCAATATTGCCTTTTGAAACAAGGTCTAACTTTGTAGCCCATGCTGACCTCAAATTCTGCCTCCCAAGTGCAGAGATTGTAGGTGTGAGCCACCACATCGTTCCTAGAACACACGAGAAATTTGTGGTATTATTGTTGGAAACATTTTCAGACTTCACAGATAAAGGGAAGAGTTCTGGAGAGAAAATATTGGCCCAGTCACCACAAAAGAGACAAAAATACCTATTTTCAAACTGTAAAACTACAAGGCTTCTGTAGTAAGCTTTAGAAGGAGTAGGTTGTAGAAGGATAGTCAATTGCAGCCAGCATGGATTCACCAACAGTGTTATCAAAGCAGATGATTTTGCATTGGCCTCATGGACCAGGATATGGTCACATAGCTTCAATTAGTTCAAGGGAACCTTAGCAATGTAGTTATTTATCTGCCAAAGTAATTGGGCAGAGTGGATGACTTGCCCCAGAGAGAGGATACGCTTGGGAGAATGAGAGACCTGAGATGGTGCTTAAAGAACTCTGGGAGTCTTCTATATTTGTAGACATGGCTCACAGATTCTGCTCAATCCCATGGCATTACTGCTGGATTTTGTTATCTTGCTTCTCATCAGCCCTTCTCTATATGCCTCCCGGTGCCTGGTTCCTGGAATGGAAACATGAATACACTCTCAGACATGCAACAGGAAACATAAAAGCAATTTTATTAAAACATCCTAGATATTTTTCTGTTTAATACTAGAATTAAAATATCTTTAAATCTACAAAGAGTTTGTCAGATTGGAAGAATGACTATTTTCTTTCCTCCTCCTCCTCCTAGGACTTTTAATCTTAGAATTCAGGAGGCAGAAGTAGATGAATCTTTATGAGTTTGGGTCCAGCCTGGCAAACATAGGAGTTCCAGCCATTAAGAGTGTGTAGTAAAGTCTTGCCTCAAAAAAGCCAAAGTGTAAACATTTTGAGCCCTTCAAAAATAATCAGAACCACACTAACCTGATGGTCACAAAATTTAAAGGCATTCTGTTACACTTTCTGCAAATGACCATGGTCCATATAATAAACCTTAGGTGATATGGAATAAAACACCAGCTATAGAAAAAATACTGATACCTACACCACCTTATATATGAAAGGTTAAGCAAGTCTATCTCATAGTAAAATTATCAAATTAGTCTCATATAGAACATTTGTTTTTGCTCAATTTTGATTTGAAATCAGTTTTTTTTGAGGGTCAGACATTTTCTTATGCCTCATATAGAATTACATATTATACCTATGGAATCCAGAAAAGGAACAACGTATGGGCTAAGAGTAAAACTTTTTTTTTTTTAAATGCATTTCAGATTGGAATTTTTATTGCTGCAACATCTGTTCCAAATTGACCAATGAGGACAGCAGAGGTGCTGGAACCACTCCTTGCCCACTGATTATGAGCACTGAGTTTGGAAAGCCCTCTTCCAAAGCATTTCACATGGAGAGACATCACATCACTGTGCACCACCAGGAATCTCAAAATCAGCCCACCCCAGGCAATCAATTACCATAGACAGGGTAGCACAGAAGTACCAGGAACCAACTTCACTGTGGCATCAGAAGCGCCTTGTAGTGATGTCTCAGAAGATAGCAGTCAGTTATGTTTGCCCTCATGTCATTAGTGGCAAGGTCAGATATTTTTGTGCAGCTATTTAAGAATTTATGCCACTAAGTATGTGGTGGCATTGTAAGAAAATTGCTTTATTTTTATAAAATGCCTGTTTGTTTCAGGACAGAATTCACATTTTGGCAGACCTGTGTAGGACTCTGCAAATATTTGTTATAATTTAATTAATAAAGGGACAGGAAAGGTAAAAAAATGTTAAAGTATTTTCTATAGGAAAAATGGCAGTTGCTTTGGGGATCATATGGCTTCATGGTTAGAGCTGAGTATTGCTGGATGCTAGTCCAACTACATTTGTATATTTCTAATATATGTGTTTATGCATTTATTCATCATACAAATGTTATATAAATGACCTTCATTTACAGATGCCTATAGTATGCCAGATTGAGTGTTATGTATACAGAATAGTATCTTTGAAGTGTGGTGGGTATAATAGAGAAATGATTCTGTGTAGTACGAGGTTTCTGGCCCGAACTTTTGGGCCTAACCTCAAGGTCTAGACCCACAGACCCGCAGAAACACACAGAGGCTTACTATAGTTTTAGGCTGTTTGGTCTAGGCCCAGGCATATCACTTGCTAGCTCTCTACCCTTCATCTAACCCATGTTTCTTGTTCAGCCATGCGGCTGGGTACCTTTTCTTAGAGCAGCATAGTTGTCCTCTGCTTCTTCGGGCTTCTCTCTGGCATTGTGCTCTGTGCTTCCTGTTCTCAAGAGTTTTCTTAGTCTGGTAGCCCCGCCCACACTTCCTGCCTGCCTTTGGCCTATCAGCGCTTTTTATTAAACCAGTGGGTGGGACAATTATTTACAATGAAGCAACACAATCCCCTACAATTCTGTATAGGAATAAGAAAGGAGTAAGAAAGTGCTTTTAAAGAATATATACATTCTGCATTTTGGGCAATAAATTCCAAAAATAAAGTAGTACTGAACCAAAATTTTAGAAGTGACAAAAGCCAGTCAGAAAATTTTCAATGCCCTCCCTGAATAAAAGATATGAAACAGCTTAGAAGGAAATGGGGAGGGGAAAGGATAGATAGATAGATAGATAGATAGATAGATAGATAGATAGATGAATAGACAGATGGATGGAGAGATAGATGGATGGATAGATGGATAAATGGATAGATGGATGGATGGAGACAGAGTCAAAGGAGGGGGGAAAGGGAGAGGGTATCCCCCCAGAGAGAGAGAGAGAAGAGAGAGGGAGGGAGAGAGAATATTTGGAGTAAAGCTTGAAGATATTCTGCATATCTCTGTTTTTTCATTTCAGCCCAATAACAGAGACTCATTGAGTTCACAGTTCACTCCGTCAATTAATAATGAGATGGCTCCGAGAGCAACCATGTTCTCAGGAAGGAGTCCTCCTGTGAAGAGAAGGAACAGCTCAGAGGGCTCTTGGCTGCCGACCACTGGGAAAGAAGTGACTGCGCTGTAGACAGCCTGTGCTGTTGGGAGTGTGAATTAAACTTGGGTCTCTGGAGGGAAAGAACAACAGTTTGGGACCACCTCAGATTCTAAGAGCAGTGCATTGCTGGTTTGAATAACAAATGTCCCCGCACTCTCATGTGTTCCAACACTGTCCCCAGTGGGTGGCAACACTGTGTTCCAACACTGTCCCCAGTGGGTGGTGCTGTTTTTGAATATTGTCGAATCTCTTTTAAACATGGGGTCTCGCAGGGAGACGTAGGGCCATTAAGGGCGAGACTTAAGGGTTCTGGGTCAAGTTCTTTGCTTAATTCTGTGGATGCAGCTATCAGCTACAATACCTTCCTGCCTTGATGGATTATATCCTCTGAACTGTGAGACCAAGGCTACTGATCTGCTTCAAGTTGTTTCTGGTAGGTGTTTGACCATAGCAAGAAGAAATGAACTAATATTCAAACAGACAAATCACCAGACACCATCTCTCTATTCCTTCGTGTGCAGGGGGTAGACAAAGCGCACTGACGGTGAGGTGGGTAAGAGTCCTTACTGTGTTAAGTGTGAGGATCTGAGTTTGGATCCTATTGCTCATGCAAAATAAAATAAAATATAAAATAAAATATAAAATAAAATAAACAGAATGTAGCTATGGGCACGTGTAACGACAGCACTGTGAGGAGCAGAGGCAGAAGGATCCCCAGGGCCAGCCTAGCTCCAAGTTCAATAAGAGACCCTGTCTCAAGGGAACAGCCACAGAAGGATAGCAGTAGATTAGGACACTTGATGAGCTCCTGTGGCTTCTATATACAAAATTATTCCCACCTTCCATACACATACAAAAGTGTGCACACATCACAAATACGTGCACCACAGTCACACATACAAACGTACATAGACACACAAACTATTTTTGTTAAGATATAATTCATGCATGGCACAATTTATTCTGTTTAGTTTAAACAGTTCAGTGGGTTTGAATATAGTTACAGATACGTGCAACCATCCACACAGATAATTCTAGAATCTTTCCATTACCATAATGTGTAGGGATTTCCAAGCTCTTGTCTGTTGTTTTCTATCCTAATCTCACAGCTTTAAACAACCTAACCACTAATCATTTTTCTCTCTATAGATTTGCCTGTTCCAGACACTGTGTAAATAGAAGTCTTTGACACACATTGTATGCATCTGATTTCTTTGACTTAAAATCAAGCTTTCATGTTTACCCCAACTAGAATGCATTAACCAGTACTCTGCTTCTTTTTATTGATGGAAACTATCCCAGTATGGACACACTATATTTGACAAACCATTCATGTGTCAATGGACATTTGGGTTGCTTCTATAATATACATTTGTTTATGTCGTTATATCCCAACTGTGCAGTACATCAGATAATGTAATTAATTTTATTTTTGGATGAAATCACTTTATCCATATATCAAACTCACCCGAGAGAGCAGTGGTATTTCGACAATCGTAGACAATAACCCGCAATAATGCAGATGCCGCCATAGCCCATAGTGTGCTGGGGTAATCAGTTTCAAATGTTACAAAGTGAACTTGGAAACAGCAAAGCTGAAAAGAATTCTAAGGGCCGAGGAACTATCCCAGCTTCTTGGAATCTTGGCCTCAATTTGGATGCTCCTGGCCCGGCTTTTAATCAGCTCCAACACTTCTACAGACCAAAGGACAGGCAAGGGGGGCCTCATGCGAAATTTCAAAAGCACAGATTCTTTACCTACTCTTTATAGCTCAAACTAACATTTCTCCCCCCAAACACAGACCCTTTTAAATCAGTGCAAAATATTAGAATAGGCTTTCCCCCTTCATTTCTCTCCCCTTTGTCTCCGCACAATGTATATAAACATCAATGCCTTGCTTAAATATTCATAGACTCCTAGCTTGCAGTACAGTAACTTAATAATAAAATATTTTGAAGAGGGAACGATGCTGTGGAGGCTGTAATACCACTAATGGGTTTGAAGAGGATGCTAATGCATTGCAGGAGGAAGTGAATTGAGCTCTCGTGTGTAAAGGAGGATTATAAAACATAATTATGAAAGGCAATAGTGGCAGGCCTGGAAGTCCTGTTGATGTGTGGGTACTACAAACGACATGTTTTGTTGATGAGAAAGAAAGCTTAGATGGATATTTACCGTGCTGACAATCTCCGGAAACATGGAATGCATTATAGAAATGGCCATTTTGTGAACTCCAGAGTAAAAATTAAGTCATGTAAGATGGAGGCCGACAAGGCTCATGTAGCATCTCACTGCAGATAACGGTTCTCAGGGCAAGCTTAGCCTTCACATCAAGAGCTCCATGAAGGCATAGGGGAAAAAAATAGTCATGTCAAAGGAGAAAGAAACATTTCTTTTTTTGCTAAAATTAAACTTTAGGAATTATAGAAAATTAAATAAGGCATGATATCCTTCTGGAGGAGACATGGGGACATTTCTAAATATAATTTATTAGGTGCAACTGTGTAAATTGTGGGTATCAGCCAGATACTAGCCAATCTGGGGCATACTATTAAAAGTTGTCATCCCAATATCATTACCTAATAGTCTATGTCCTCAAGCACTAAGAAATGATCTTGGAATGATAACCTGGTATTTACCTGAGGAAGAAAAGCATGATGTGTAATATAGGAACATGAAAGATGTGGGAAGGAATGAGCAGTGTATGTATGAAGTTACTTAGTAAAGCCCACTGCTTTGTATGCTAACAACTAACTATCCAATTAACCAACAGCTAACTAATCAATCAACCCGAGAACAACCGTGCCTAACTCATGTAGCTTCTCTTCCTGGGACATTCTCAGAAGTAGGCTTCACATTCAGTTTTTGCTTCAGTTGTAATGTAAGAGGCACACACAAAATAGCAATAAATCACGCTTTTCAGCAGCACTTAACTAAAGAAATGCTGCCTTTAAATGGAGCTACTGGAGAGGATAAATGGGTGGCCTAGTCGTTCTGACATTGTTTAAAACATTTATTCAGTACTGTTTCTGTAGTGAAACTGTTTAAAATTATGAAAAATTCAAACACACAGAAAATACTCACAACAGCAACTTTAAATAGATGCCCCCATTTGCCATGTTTAGTTCGGCTCTCCTCTCTTGTTCTTGCTTTATATAAACAGCCCTCTTGATATTTCCAAATTCTTGTCTTCATTTTCTCTCCTCAGAAGAAGCCATTTTTGCAGAAATTGCTGCAGACTTTTCCACACATTCGGATGTGATTGACACTCATGAGTATATGATCCTCTATATTATTTATTTTAATGATATAAAATATATAAATGTATATTCATCTTTTCAGACTACTGCATAGTATTCCATTGTATTAAAAAGCCGCATCTCCCCCCAATTTCCTCTCTGAAGGATGGTATACAAATACAAATATATTTTATGATTAAATATTTCTTTTTGTCTTGAGCTTTTAGTTTCTGAACGTTTAAAAAAATTACTTATATGTTCTTGAGATTATAAACATTACATGCACGATAAGAATGTGCTAATTTCTATTTTCTTGCTACTTTGTTTTAAGTATTTTTTTTTTTACAGTGACATTTAAATGGTGGTGCTCTCACATCTTTTATCTTTGTCTTCAAAAATTCTTTTTACACTAATATCAAAGAGTTTAGTTTTTCATATATTATTCTGAGAATTGCAAAGTAACCTTTCACATTTAGCCCTTTGAATTAGTTAGGGGTCTCCAGAGTAACAATTTATAGATTGAATCTCTCTCTTTCTCTCTCTCTCCACACACACACACACACACACACACACACACACACACACACACACACACACATACACACACACACACACTCATACACACACACACATACACACACACATACACACACATACACACACACACACACACACACACACACACGTATGTATAAAGGCAGTTTATTAGAATGACTTACAGGCTATAGTCTGGCTAGTTGGACAATGACTAGCTGTGAACAGAAAATCCAGTCTATTAGCTGCTCAGTCCACAAGGCTAGACGTCTCAGCTGGTCTTCACTATGTTCTGGAATCTCGAAGACCCAGGTTCTAAAGCCAGTGAGGGGGTAAATGTACTAGCTAGGCGAGGGCAAGCCGACAAAGAGCCGAAGCTTCCTTCTTCGATGTCCTTACAGACTCCCAGTAGAAGGTAAGGGCCAGGTTAAAGGTGTGTCTTATGTCTTCCTGCCTCAAGACCAGATCAAAGGTGTGTGTCTTCCTGCCTCAAAGGTCTGTACGAGAAGTGAATTCACCACTATTAAAAAAGTCTTACAGGTGTACACTCCCATTTTGGATTGTAGCTCATTCCAGATGAACCAAGAATGGCCATCACAGACCACATACATCTGTGAACAACCCCCTCATCTGTGCGTGCGTGCGTGCGTGCGTGCGTGCGTGCGTGTGTGCGTGTGTGCGTGTGTGCGTGTGTGTGTGTGTGTGTGTGTGTGTGTGTGTGTGTGTGTGTGTGTGTACAGGTACATGCATGTGGGAGGAAGGAGCAGGGAAGGATCTTATATAGCCCAAGCTGGGCTTGAATTCATCATTTGCCCAAGGCTCCCACGTACTGGGGATGAAAGCCTGGTCTGTTACACCTGGCTGTTAGCTGAATAAAAACTTCCTACTTCACCCAACTTAAAGCTAAATACTTATTTTTTAAAATTTTTCTCATGTCAAGAAAAAATGTTTCTCAGTCTTAAAAGTCCCCTGCTACATGCAGACAGTGATGTACAAATTATTGACTTTAATTTTTTTCTCTATCCTGTACTTATTTGGCATTATTTTACACACTTGATGTTTGCTTATCTGTTTAATATTGCATCTTTCATCACATCTACAACTTGGACTCAATCTCCTCTTTTAATAAGCAGTCAATTTCTCTTGCCCCAGATCACTATCTTTCTCTCACTCCTTAGCAGTTTGATTGCACACACATTGCTGACGGTCAGCCACCCCCTCGTCATGCTCCTGTGGCCTCGTTGTCAATATTCCATTTTTTTCTCTCATTGAAAAGAATTTATTTCTCCTGGATCTTTATATTTTTGCTTTTTTCCCCCCTCCAGTATTGTGGGATCCATGACCACATGTCTGGAAGTGGATACATTTTTATGTAGCTGATCTACAATGATGGGATTCACATCTTTTATCTGAGGACATAACTGTTTCACCCTGGCTACTCTCTCCTTGTACTTTGCCTCCCTCCATTCCTCCTTCTGGAACTTTTCTTATCCATGTTTGGAGAGTCTTTATTTCATCTGTGTGAATCCTAATCACTTCTTTTCATATTTTTAAAAATGGCACTTGTGCCACTAATTATGTGGTGGTGGCCCACACCTTTAAGCCCAGCACTGGGGAGGCAGAGGCAGGCAGATCTCTGAATTTGAGGCCAGCCTGGTCTACAAAGTGAGTTCCAGGACAGCCAGGACTAAACAGAGAAGCCCTGTCTTGAAAATCTCCTCCACCCAAGTTGTAATTCGAGTGTTATTTATTCGTCTTGTGGGTGCACACATGAAGCTGGAGGAAAACCTGTAGAAGCTGATTCTCTTTTCCTGCCATGTGAGTGACAGGACTGAACTCAGGCACCTTTACCCACCCATCCATCTTGCCAGCTGTTTATGCTTTTGATTTGGTGTTTTTAGCACGTTGTCCTGTGCGAGTTCCTCAGGTAAATACTCTGGTTCAAAAGTTCTAATCTAACTCTAATCTATTCTTTTAACTTAGTCATGAAATTTTACATTTTCAGTGTAGTTTTTCTTTTTATTGAAGGCAGAATTTTTTCTAGTATAATGTATCTGATGGTTCCCCTCCCTCTGCCTCCCTAAGTTCCTCCCCACTTCCCTTTCATCCAGATTCACTCCCTTCTGCCTCTCATTAGACAACAAACAGGCTTCTAAGGGATAATAATATAATAAAATAAGATAAAACAAAAGTTAGCATATCAGAATTGGACAGACAGACTGAAGGAAGAGTTCAAGACCCACTTGTTTGTACACCCAGGAGTCCTGTAAATACTAATCTGGAAGGCCCAATACATACCCAGAGGCCCTGGTACAGACCCTCTGCATGCTACCTCAGTTTCTGTGGGTTCTTATGAGCTTCTACCATGTTAATTTAGAAGGCCTTTTCCTGGAGTCCTCCATCTGCTCTAGCTCTTGCACTTTTCCTTCTTTTTCCTCCAATGGGTTTCCTGAGCACCAAGGGGAGAGAACTAATACGGACATCCCATTTAGGGCTGAGCATTTCAGGTCTCTTGTTCTCTGCATAGGGTCTGGTTGGGCCTCTCTGTCTTTGTTCCCATCTGCTGCAGGAGGAAGCTTCTCTGATGATGGCTGAGAAAGGCACTGATCTGCTTCCCTGGCTGGAGTCCAGAATCATATTCTTGTTTATAAATATTTTTCTTAGATTATTCATATCTTCCCCTAAGGTCTGAATGAATTGGTAAGTGAAAAAGGTTTTACATTTTTGATTATTTTATTTTCCCTTATCTATTTATTTCATTGCTGTCCTACCATCTAAAGTTTTTTCCAGATCAAATCTTACTGGGTTTTGCACATGTTGGGTTAATCACTGTTTATGTTCAGTAATTTTCCACTGTGACCACATATTTAAGGAGGCTCATATTTTTCCATGTAAAGGCTTTGTCTTGAGTTCTGAAATTCTCTAGGTTCCCCAAGGCAGTCTCTGGCTCATGATTGAGTTTTCTATCAATTTTCAGTTTGGATTTGCCCAGGAAATGAGATAGTGGCTGAGCATGAAGACAGCACAAGTGGGGGTGGGGGGGCTCATGCTTTCAAGAGGGCACTGTTTGTTCTGCCTCCCTAGCTGAGGGCAGCCAAGGGAAGGGGGCTTTTCTTACTTTCCTTAGACTTGCCCATCATCCTGGGGCTGTTGGCCGACATTCTGACTGTGTTGTCTGTAATTTGTGCACTGTCCAAGGACTTGGTATAACGACCTGGTCTCTTACTGACACCCCTTTGAGAGGACAGCTTTAGTATGCCATCATGGGGATATTAAAATTCAGCCTCCATGTGATCAAGACAGAATTTCTGTCTTCACTAATGCACCAAGGCAGCCTCAAGGCTACTCATACTCTACTCTTCTGACTTTTACTTCTTTATTCTTGACTTTGAAGATTCCTTTCTGCATCTGGAGACCCTAGCTAAGCATCCCAAATGACACCTGCCCTATTTTCTATTCACTGTTTTCAGAGGTCTATATTGAGAGAATATTGGACTTATCTTACATGTTGCTGGAACTGAGAATCCTGTAATAATTCTTTAAAATAGACTTCAGAACATACAAATAATCTGTAGAATAAATAATCTCACTACTAAAGAGCCATAGGCTACATGGATGGGCGACAGAGGTCTTGGATAACAGCTTGTAGGGATGGTGATACTGAATTTGACTCTACATTTAAAATAGAGCAAAGTGATGAGAGATTGTACTTTTCCAATGTATATTTTATCATAGGCGGCCACATTATTTAAAGCCTGTGACATTGACTGGACTTGACATAAAAACTCAACATATATGCATTTTCTTTTGTGTCTAAGAGTGCTGTCAGGTGATAGAGTCTCCACAAGCAGAGCAGGCCCATCACGTGACTATTTACATATTGGCGTGTATCTGAAGTCAGAAAGCTTGGGATGGAACCTGAAATGTATCTCATTTTCAATCTTGCCCCCAGATCCCCGCGTCTGCTAGGGAGGCCTTAGGCCTTAAAGCTTAACAGTTTCCTACATTAGTACCAAGTGCTCACACACATGGGCCTGTGGAGGACATTTCAAATATAAACTATAATAACTGCTATATTATTCTTAATATATGATTATAACTTATTAATTAATTAACTTATTAATATTAGTCTTAACATAGTTATTCTTAATAACTGTTAAATGGATTAAAACACCTTTGATGGGTCAGGAGTAAGTCAGTTTCTAGAATATTAAGTATGCCAGTATTGTTCAGTGTGATGCTATTGACCTTGACTGAGACCTCTCCATGGGGAAGTCTCTCCTAAGGACCTGGACATGCTTTAACTTACTATGGAAGTGAAGTTCATGGGCAGGGAGAGTCCCTCCAGGGCTATTTTTCTTTTTCAACTTGATGTGAAGAACGAAAGTTGACTAATAAGGAAAGCAGTAATAAGCTTCCTATCTCAAATGCAAACAGAATCCTATAAAACCACACAACAGTAGGAAAGGTAAAGCAGAATCAAATGGGGACAAAGGTGACGTTTTAAGTGAGAAAAGATGGACAGAGCCAAGCCTAGATTCTGAGGCTCCAGCTGCTCGGTAAAGGTAGAGTATAGGTGTTTGCTCCCAGGTATGTATACTAAGCACCTACCGAGTACTGGCTTGATTGTCTAGACACAGTGCTAAGCAGAAGCACACTTGCTATCTGTAAGCCCTTTGATATGTACAAC
This sequence comes from Phyllotis vaccarum, assembly GCA_033318265.1. Classification (NCBI taxonomy): domain Eukaryota; kingdom Metazoa; phylum Chordata; class Mammalia; order Rodentia; family Cricetidae; genus Phyllotis; species Phyllotis vaccarum. The sequence goes on along the minus strand of JARWLC010000011.1, from coordinate 52,279,526 downwards.
CCACTGCAGTGGTCAGGGAGGCTACACAGTAGAAACCCCTTGAAGACAGACTGTTTAACTGGCTTCCATGCCCCCCTGTGTGTGCAGAGAAACTCTTTAAAGCCACAACTTAGTAAATTTGTTTAGTAAAACCACAACAGAATTTTGGGTAGAAACAGTGCTCCATTGGGCAGGCAGGTCTTTGGTCTCGCTGCTGACTCTTTATTGGTCTGTATTTTATACCAGTGACAAGGTACATTGCTATTTTAATACTACCTAGAATATTTTATTTTTATTTTAATTAAGTATAATTCTCTAGATGATCTTTTCTAACCATTTCTTCTTTTCCTAATGATCTACAACTGAAAGGAATCTCATTGTTAAAATGTTACTATTATAAGTAAGTACCAGCATTGGCCCGATAGAATCCTGATACACTGATACACTTGGCTATGTAGTGACTAGTAGATCATATTGATGTAGACCCTGTTCTTTAAATTATTATTTTAAATACATGCCCTTTGTTTAAAAGCAACACAAAAGAATAAGCATTGTCAGTAGGTTGAATATTCTACATAGTAATTCAGTCTCATGTTCAAAGAGCTTCATAGATGCTTAGGCTGGAGGTCAGATTCCTCTTAGCATCCTTAACTACATAGGATGCAGTTAGTCTTGTCTTTACTAACTTGCAATGTTTCTTTTGGGCACTAATTGGAAAGGCACATTTTAAGTTCTTTTTCAGTAAAGTGATGTCTTGGATAGAATTCCCCAAACAGGTTTGTCTGGTTTGTGGTAAATGTCTCTCTAGCATTTAAGTTAGCAGCGGATAACAATGAGCAGGACTTGCAGCCCCCAAAGACCATTGTGCACTACCTGTTTTTTTCACCACCCTAGTTTCCCTGTGACTGGAGATTCCTTAGAGTTTACTATGCAGATGTTACAGTTCCTCATCGTCTTCCAAACTTCTATCTTTTGACCTCTCTTGTGCACTGTAAGCAATTATTTACGAAGTCAAAATATAGATTCAAGTTGACAGTGACGATAAAAAGGAAAAAAAACCCTAGATATTATCAAAGATGATTTAGGGGAGAAGCTGAAGATGAGCCTGTGATTATTTCCATAGCTGGCACAACCATGGCTTTGTTTTACAAAGGACAACACACAACCCCATCTTGGCATAAAAGTAAGATAGGAAACCCAGTGGGTTAGTTGGTATTTATTGAATGGTAATTAGGGATGCTACAAGTTATTTTGGAAGACACTTGCAATAAATCCTGGACCAAATCCGTCATTTGGATCTCTGGGTAAGGGATGTTGGGTAATACAATAAATAATGTGTTAGGTTATTTTCTAAAAAAACATACAGTGGAAGCCAGCATGTATTGACTATGAAAGCTGAGGTAAAAATATGTAACTGTAATTTAGAGAAGGCATTTTTATAAGATTTCTTCATGAGGCTGCATGTGGGCTGGTTTTAATGACCAAACAATTCGTGCTGAGTGGAGCCTGTAGGGTGGTGTGTGGGTCATAGGCCCTCATGTACACAAAGGAAACCGGGGAACAGTCAAGGAAGAGCTTAGATCTGTAAAAATTTCATAGGGCACAGGATGTCCTGTGGTGTCAACATTGTAGGACTTCAAGATATGCCCCACATGACACCAAATGCAAAGATTAATCCTTGTGGGAAAATAGTTCTTGAGGTTCCCAGTGAGCACAAATCCTGATCTGCACAGCCCTTGCTGTATGTACTCCTCTGTGCTCACACAGACCACAGAGAAGCCATGTTCTCATCTCTAGGCCAGCCTGTCTGGAGCAGGCGTGAAACAAGGCACGTACGGAGGGGAAGTGAAGGGCATGTTCCTCTTGCTGTGCAGACAGTTCTACCTGGGATCCTTCTGATGACTCCTAAGTCCTGATTTGTCTGCCCGCGCTGTGAGCCAGCTGTCTGCCGTGGAGTGCTTTGACGCGTTATTGCACTGTATACTGGGTTGCTCATTCAATCAGCCGTGGGCTCTTCGCATAGAGCATGTCACATTTGACAGATTTATCACTAGACTGTGGGCTCTATTTTCCACAGCGCTGGGGAACCCTTTCCCATTAGTGATAGCAGGAGTGATGTTTATGCATGAAGAGAGGCTGTTCGATTGGGCAATTGTAGGCCTCCTCTGCAGGCAGGAGCCAGCTCCCACTTATCAAGTGGGGCTAATAGAGGATATTCATATGCACCGGAGAATCAATTCTCCGTACATGGACCTCTACTACAAAAATAATTGCTACTCACTGGTGGTAAAGATCTCAGCAATGTCAGAGCCTTAATGGCGAGATTAATGCTCTATTGCTTCCCGCCTGGGCCGTTTCTCTACACCTAGGGAAAAAAAAGAAAATCCAGGGTTCAGAGCTTGGTGAGATGTTTTTTGGGTGAAATGCAAAGCCATTCTTATTTTTTTTTAATGCTTTCACGCAAGCCTTGTATCTGATAGTTCTATTTTTCTGTAGACTTTAATTAAGACAACCAACAAATGGTGTGGTGTTTGGGCCCAAGGTCTATTACCTAAATATTTGCCATTATGGGGCCTCAGTATTTTTGGTTATAAAATTAAGAATCTCTTTTAGATGATTTCTGTGCAAAAATTTTGTTTATGTCTTTACATAGCGTGTTACATTGAAAACACATTTGATTTTTTTCTTTTCTATTAGGTTATGGTCTTCCATTTTAATTCTGGAGCCCACATGTCAATATTTGGCATGTACTATACATATAATATATATACCAGTATATATAGTATATAAAATTGTATTAATTATATGCATAAAATTATAGTATTATACATGTACTTAATGAAGCCCCATGAATATTTTTAATTGAAAATAAAATTTTATGGCCCTATAACTCTGTATCATTTGTACTCATTCAATGATCATGCAACCCCTTGAGTGAGATATTTATGGTTTCTCATCTTTGCATCAGCAAAATTTTGGAAAGAATTCAATGAAATTACATTGATCACCACAGCATCATTAACACTGGCTCTATTTCATTTAGAAGGCCTTTAATAAAGGCTTACTGAGCACTTATAATTTGGCAAGAGAAGGTAGCCAAAGGCATCTCCTCAGACAACCTTGATTTAATGGATTAAGTAGAGGCTGACTTGATTCATAAAGGACAGAAGGAAGTGGGGACCCACTGTAGCATGAGAGAAAGCAAAGGCGACATAGGAGGAAGGTAGAATAAAGCTTCTTAAACTGGGTATCACTGGGTGTGGGTCCTGACAAATGGGACAACAATTAAAGGGTCTATAACAATCAACAACCAAAAATTAATTCAATGAATTAATTGGATGAATCTCCATCATGGCCCACCTGTGCAGTCACATGACTTCACTGCAGTCTTGGTTATGAGCACTATATGCTCAATGCTCATCTTTCAGTGAAAGATTATGATTCAGTTATAGAAAACATACTTTTAATGTGTTCCGAGTGTTGTTTCTTAGCATGTAAGTATCAAATTAATATAACTTTGGACTATACTGTGTTAGAATTTTTTATTGTGTTTGAATTTTAAATACTGTTTGATTGCTAACTTGAGTTTCATTAAAAACTCGTGCATTTGGCTTATGATTAGGGCAGAGTTTGTGAAATGACTCAAATATATGTCTATTTTGTACTATGAATTTCTGCAAAAGCAGGGTTCTCAACACTAACAATGGTATAATCAAAGTAGTAAATGAGTCTGAATATGTGCAACATTCTCTGCTCTGTGTCCAATTATCGCAACAAATTTTATTTGTGATATATTAAATATAGGATAAATATTTATTTAAAAGTAATTTAACACTTACGATTACAAGTTAAACCTTAGGATGATTCTGTGGCGATAGGATGATCCAGGTGATGGATGCTGATCTAATCTCCAAGAAGGCAGGAACAAGATCCCAGCAGCCCCCTCTTGAACGGGACTGGCTATACCCCCTTCAGGAGCCTGGACCTTTATCAGCTGACACCTGAATCCCACCACATACAATAGTATCAAATATTCAGCAAAGATTGACTTTTTTATATTGTATACAAATTTGCTTTTTTCTTTTAGTAAAATGGTAAAATTATATGTATGCTAAAGAGTTTTTTTAGTAAACACATTTCTTGATGACTTATTGTCATTAAATGTTTGATGTGTACACACACACACACACACACACACACACACACACACACACACACACATGGAGTTCCTTAAACATTTCCCAAGGATAAGGTCATGAGCAGAAACACTTGAAGAGGTCCTGGTGTAGATTGTCTGCAGAAGCAACAGCCTGTTGGCTACTGCTGTGGAATCGAAGAAACCAGTAGCAAGGCTACACCATCTGTTCATCCGTTCTTCCCTGGTCTGGAGCCTGTAACAGTCTCACCAGCATGGGAGACAATCTCTCTCTATTTCCTCTCTTGAGAATTTCCATAGTTCTTTCCCCCCAAATTAAGTTGGAATGACAGAACGTCCTTAAAAGTTGTTGAACATTGCTAAGTCCTGTTTTCCTGCTTTGTTCCCAGGCCTGCAGGTAAACCGCTCTTGATTCTCAACTGACTGATGAAGCAGTCTACAGCATTTCTCCTTTGCACCTGAGGAGTCTAAACAAAGTACATATTCTGCTCCTTAGTATACTGTAGAGTAAACACCATACCCTTTTCTTCTCCTCCTCCCTTCTTGATTTTCCCTGTTGTGTGTGTGTGTGTGCGCGTGTGCATGTGTGTGTTTGTGTGTGTGTATGCAGAGGTCAGACACAATTGGTCCTTTCCCTCTACTATGGGTAGAGGAGTTTGTGAGTTGGACTCAGGTCCTCAGACTTGGTGAAAAGAGCCCTACCTACTGAGGAGCCTCACCAGCCTCTTCTCTCTGTCTCTGTCTCTCTGTCTCTGTCTCTCTGTCTCTCTCTCTCTTGACAAAGAAAGTCTCAATTAGCTTAGGCTGGCCTCAAACTTGCCTTGTATTACAGGGTGACCTTGACTGTGGGATCTTCCTGACTTGCTCCCAAGTGCTGGGACTACAGGTGTGGCCACTAATGCCTGACTCCTCCTTTTAAACAGTAGTTTGACAGACTCCTCTCCCCTTCTGTTGCCCCCCCCCCTTCCTCCTTCCCTCAGTTGGGAACTCAACCAAACCAGAGACATAAAAATAAAATGAATACTTTTTAGAATGTTGTTTTATTCTGCAGAAATGTAGAAAGCTTAACTTACTGATGGTAACAGTGATAAACACATTCCTGGAATGTGTTACCAATAAATCTCTTTCCTTTTGGAAAAAGCAAAAAGAGATAGTAAGTACAATAAAGTAAGAGCCCTGTGCTCTCTGCCAGCCTTTGTCAACACCAGGCAGAAACTTCTTCTCTTTGGAGAAATCTTGGCTTCAATGTTCCTTTTCTTGTTTTGAATATATAAATTCATTTCTCAGAGTTTGCTTGGAGCAATGTGTCTGATTGCAGATCAAAAGGTATTGCTGGAGAGTGGGACACTCTGGGTGTTTGTTTGTCTGTTTATCTTCTAATTAGCCTTTGTTTTTCCCTGCACTCTGGTAATTTTAAAGTGGATGCACATTGACTGCAAAAACATCTCAGAATGAGTGTCAACCATTAACAAGATATGAGCAATGGTTGTTAATTATTGTTGTGGGATTCGGGTGTCAGCTGGTGGGGTCCAGAGAAGCTTATCCAGGGTCCTGGGCTCCTGGAGGGGGTGTGGCCAAACCCTTGGTAAGGGGCTGCCGGGACGCTGAGAGGCTCTCTTCCTGGTTCCTGGCTGCTGGAGGGAGGCTCACGTGGTCCGTCCGTCTGCAGACTCTGGTCCCTGTTCAGGTGCTATTATACTCTGTTGCCTGTACCGTGAGTGTTGGTTTATATTCTAATAAATATCTATCTGGTATTGGTGTCCTTGTGGGTAAGTTACGCCTACATCTGGCGCCCAACGTGGGGCCTCCACCGGAACAACTCCTGCTAGAAAAACAAAAATAGAAGAAAGACTATGAGAGAGAGAGAATAAGAGACAGATAGACAGACAGCAGAGACAAAAATAGAAAAATCAAGAACCTGGTGCGCACCAATCAATAATTGCTTTCAAGAATTAGATTATTCAAAAACAGCTGCAAGTTAGCTCCTTATGATTATCCTTCAGATCACACTGCTAATTAAGTTTCCAGATGGAGTTAACCACTATCCTAAAAATGGTTATAGATGTATGTGGTCAGTCCATTAAGAACTAACCATTGTTTTAGCTTTTACAGGATCCCAAGGAGATGCCATCGCCCTTAAGTCAGCAGGAAGCAACCTTATAAACGACTACGCCCCCTTTCCCAATAAGTTTTATGCTCCAAAGGTTGTGGGTAAAACTGGGTAAAAGACAAAACTATAATATAGCATCAGAGATTTTTTTTTAGAAAGAGGGGAAATAGATAGGATAGATAAAGGTAGACTGTTCTACCTACCTATACTTCATTTTAGCTAAATGTATGGGCTAAGCTAAAGACAATCTGCACTGTCATAGATATCTATATATTGATACTAATGCAAAATCATTTTATATGTTTAATTGTGACAATTTGTACATTGGTACAAAGCTTAATCTGAGATTGTTTTATGTAACCAAAGCAACTTGTACTTCGATATAAATCTGAATCTGTAACTATTATGTAAAGCTGAATTTGAAATTGCTATATTTTATGTATGCTTCTACCTTTGTTTAAAATATTTGCACATCATTGTCATGTATACTATGCAATTACTACCTTCATTTAACTATACTAGATATAATGTATGATTGCACTAGTTATGATATATGCACAAGATGTTTTATATACCTCTGTTTAGATGATATATATGTATTTACATGTCTAAAATGCTGTGGACACTTTACCTGGTAAAATACCCCTGGCTAATGTTCGATAGTTCTACTAAGGGTCATTGTTCAGAGATTGTACACCCCTTATATAGGTATTCTAATTTTTAGTACAGGGTTTATTCCTTAAGACGATAAGATCTGCAGTCAACACTACTTAAGGTATCATATCCCAGTCATGTCAGATACAGGTTAGAATATCATAGATGGACAAGAATCTTCAACCGTTTCATAGACCCAGAGAATATGGCATTTAACATTTAAAATTTGGCCACGAGAGACACGACGACTCCTGGTGTCACTGCTCCCTTCACGAGATGGTGTTGAGCATCAAGGATACTCCTTTGGAGTTGGTCCTTTTGGCAAAAAATGGCCAGCTGAGTAAGGAACTGTCCTTACCTTGATTGCTGACAGTACACACATGATGTCAAGCTGGATGAACAAGTTGATAGATGGAGACTGACGAAACCTGCCTAGACAGGATAAGACAGTCCCTTCAAAATTGTTCTGCTTGTGAAAAGATCTGTCAGATGCCATTGGCCTATAGCCAATCCGATAGATGCTCTAACGGTACACAAATCCAGAGGTGATTGTCCAGGTAGCTGTGTTGCTGTCCTCTCCCAAATTTTGGAAGTAGCTGCTTCCATGTACTTCTGTCTTTCAGACAAATTCACCTTCCTTCTCAGGTCTTGAAGAGGTTGAAGAATAGATGTTTAAGGTTTTCACCCTAGTATCCCTTAGATAAGAACACTCAGGTGTTAGATTCTCACTTTCCCAGATTAACCCTTTAAAATAATCTATACACCCTACTATCTACCAATATTCTAGAACTATTAGATGTACCTTATATAAGTTAGGCTTTGATTAGCAATTATACTTTGACCTCTCCTAGATACTACCTCATAATAATTCCTACTGTACATAGTCTTAGTTTAGAACCTTCTTAGTTAGAAAAAGGGGGGAGATGTTGTGGGATTCGGGTGTCAGCTGGTGGGGTCCAGAGAAGCTTATCCAGGGTCCTGGGCTCCTGGAGGGGGTGTGGCCAAACCCTTGGTAAGGGGCTGCCGGGACGCTGAGAGGCTCTCTTCCTGGTTCCTGGCTGCTGGAGGGAGGCTCACGTGGTCCGTCCGTCTGCAGACTCTGGTCCCTGTTCAGGTGCTATTATACTCTGTTGCCTGTACCGTGAGTGTTGGTTTATATTCTAATAAATATCTATCTGGTATTGGTGTCCTTGTGGGTAAGTTACGCCTACAAATTATTATAGTTTACTTTCTGTGGAGAAGAGAAGTGGAAGAGGAGGAGAGAGAGAGGAGAGAGAGGGAGAGGGGGAGGGGGAGAGGAGAGAGAGAGAGAGAGAGAGAGAGAGAGAGAGAGAGAGAGAGAGAGAGAGAGAGAGAGAGAAAGAGAGAGAGAGAGAGGGGAGGCAGAGAAGGTGGTGCTGGAGAATGAGTCATCCAAACCCCTAAAAGTCACCCAGCATTCCGGTCAAGTCCATTTCATCTGACCCATTCTTACCCATCTACTGAAGTGTAACCTAAGTTCTTTTCAGTTTCTCGTTCATCTTTTTTTGGGCTTGAAAAGCATGGCAGCTCTTCTCTAATGCAGAATTTAGGAATGGTCAGCACCCTTCAGCTGATTTACAACAGTGTCTCTTGGGTTCCTTGCTGGGTTCAATGTTGGAAACTCCTCTAGCTTACACAGCAAGTGTCCATGCCCCCAGCTCCTGTGTCCTCCCACGCCAGCTTCTGCCATCTTCAGGTATGTGTAACATACTGGAACTCTCCATCTAGATTCTGTCAGTAGGGATGCACACAGCCTTTGTGTTCTTTCCTGATAGATGTGATGGATGTCCACTCTACCAACTATGGCTTTGCCCATATCAGACCCTGCTCTCTCCTAATTATTCAGAAATTCTCAGCTCCCTTTCCCTCAATCATTTGGATCAAAAGCTTGGATGAGCCTTTAAGAAGACCAGATTTTAGATCTTTGGACCACTTAACTTTCCAGGAACTAAGAAGGTTCTGATCTTTCTGCTGCTCCACTCATCCTGGTGAGGTTGCACAGGAAGCTGCGAGAAGACAATGCATTTGAGTTTACATATACTAGTCCATTAAATGTCCCACATGTACTAAAGATAACATCACAGCCAGCTTACGGAAATATCCAATCAGCTTTTATTTGTGATTTTAGAATTTAGAAATATAAATGGCATTTTATTCTAGATGATAGTTGGCTTTCCTGTCATGGGAACAAAGGAACAGAACAATAGAGAAAGGCAGATTGGCTAATATTAAGTTTCTTTTATAAAAAGGCATTTTAAAATATACCACATTTCAATTATTCTTCATCTTCACACCCTGCTCCCCATCTCACACTTCTCTTTTCTGCTCTACACTTCTCCCTCTCCATATCTCTCCCTTAAAGCCTTCTTTTGTTCATTCATAAGTGTGGTGATATTTTGTATATTCTCTAACAAGTTAAGCTTGCCTAAAGATCAGAGAGAAAAAGGAGCCAGCCACTAGAGAGACTTCTCACCTCTCCTGAATCCCCAGGCTGAATCGGGCTGAGCTCCTGTCTCCCATCTTATACTCCTCTCTCTGCCCAGCCGTATCACTTCCTGTCTCAATCCCCCTAGTGCTTGGATTAAAGCGTGAGCCTCCCAAGAACTGGGAGCAAAGGCTGGGATTAAAGGTGTGTGCCATCCCCTCCTGGCCTCTACGAATAACTAATGGCTAGCTCTGCCCTTCAGGCAAGCTTTATTTGGTAGAGCACACACAAAATATCACCACACATATGGACCTCTTTCTACTTTCCTCTTGCTTGGATACCTGTGTCTCATAGTTGGAGGCCAGAATCTGCCTATCAAAGAATGTTTACTTTTCTGAACCTGGGTTACTTACCTTAATGTTTCTAATACCGTCTATCCCCACTGTGTATACACCATATTTCCAGTATCCATTTATCTGTGGAAGGACATATAGGCTGACTGCATTTCCTTATTATAGTGAAAAAAGCAGCACTAAACATGTCTGTGCCTGTGTCTCGTTCTTTGACTAGTTGCAATGACTGCCCCAGTTAGCACTGCTGTCTACAGTGAGGGTTAAGATGGAGAGAGCTTTCTTTGTACACTGACTAAGGTTGATTGGACTCTTTCCAGTTCATTGCTGAGAATCTTGATATCATTGAATATGTTTGTTTCCATAAGGCTCAGTTTGATCACATGGCATTTAGTGTTTGGTCCCTTTTTGTCTAGTCTAGAAGCTCATCGGGAAACAATGATTTGCCACGAAGTATACAACAACTTCTCCATGTAGGAAATCCACATTTGAGGTGATGAAACTAGCTTTCCTGTTTTTTTGTTTATTTGTTTGTTTGTCTCCCCCCCCCTCCCCCCCCCCCAGGTAACACTAGAAGTTGGCTACATTAAACAGGCAAATGTTCTGGGCGTTCCCACTGACTTCTGTTCTTCATCAGGACTATCTCAAGAGCTGTATGAAGACGGGAGGTCCAGCTGTCAAGGTCACTGATTCTACCCAGTGGCTGAGGGCAGGTGAAGGGTTGTTTCTAAACTCTGAGGGCATGGCCTTGGCATCCTTCCCTCCAGCTTTGCTCATCTACATGTGTGTAGCCTCTGAGGGGCGGCTCAGGTCTTTGCAAACTGAAGTTGTACCAAAGTAGCCTTCCTGATTTCCTCTCTTCTCCCATTCTCTGGTGATTTAAGAGTTGACTGCCTGCTCTTGGTCACTACTCTTTGAGAGTGCAACTTATTTTCTCCCCCCTGGATCTCAGGGATGTGACTGCTTAGTTAATAGAGTGGATTGAGTGATACTGTGGCAATTTCTGACTTTTGTGAAGGATGGCAGTTTTTATTTCTTCTTTCTTGGAATACTTTCCGTATGTGCTCCTCCTTAGGACAGTCACCAGTCTGTTGTAGAGAGGTTTCTCTGGTCCCGGGAGGCCAGACCCATAGACCTGCCAGGCCAGACCCCTTAGCCGCCCACTGCTCAGGTCCCCAGAAATGACTCAGACGCTTATATTAACTTCATGCTGTTTGGCCTATGGCTCAGGCACATTGCTAGCTAGCTCTTACATCTTAAATCAACCCGTTTCTATTAATCTGTCTGCCACGTGGCCCGTGGCTCACCTGTATTCCTTACATGTTTCTTCTTAGGCGGCTGCTCGATCTGCCTCTGACTCTGCCCTTCCTTTCCTACCTATTCTGATTCCTCCTCCTACTTCTTCTATGGTGCCTGTCATGGGCCAAAACAGCCCCTTTATTTAAAGATTGAGATTCACAGCATACAGAAAGGCATTCCCACATCACCAGTCTGTAAGGTGTTCACAAATTTTTACAAGACTTTTCTTGCATGCCTCTCAGTCTACCATCATCTGTGCTCTCACTCAGCAGTTGGCATCTGCTGCTGCCCAGATCACTTGAGTCCTTCAGATGGTGCTTATCCAGCCAATAAAAGAACTTCCTGGTCAATGTACAGAATCTCCTGTGGTGGGATTCAGGTATCAGCTGATAAGGTCCGAAGACACTTATCTAGGGTCCCAGGCTCCTGGAGGGGGTGTGGCCAACCTGGAGGGGGTGTGGCCGACCCCATTGATAAGAAGCTGCTGGGACCCTGGGAGCTCTGTTGTTCCTGGCTGTTGGAGAGACCGGTTTGGAATCCATCGTCCATTACTCGGATATTCCAGTCCCTGTTCAGGTGCCACTATAAGATGTTACCTGTATCATGAGTATTGATTTATATTTTAATAAATATTAATCTTGGACTGGTGCCCTGTAAGTAAAACTCCACCTACATCTGGCGCCCAACGACCACATTGTAACAATCTCCCCTTTTCTAAAATTGTTGTTAAGCCAATGACTATTACAATGGTTTGTTTTGAAAAAATGTAAAGGAGAAATCTGATCTTTTTGGTCTTTATCACTGTAGGACCATGAATGGAGATAATTATCTTTAACTTCTCTCTGAGACTATTATTGGTTTCCATATAATTGAATATCTTCTAAAGCAACTGACAAGTACTGGTCAGGAATTTATGTTGGGTATTTACTATGTGCCAGACTTAGTGGTATTTTAAGAATAAACAAGACAAAGTCCAAGTCAGCAAAGCTGAGTGGAACAGAGTATAAAAATATTTAAATAAGCAATTACTACCATGTGGTAATCCTGTGTCAGAGATGATACAGATTTCCACAAAGCATCTGTTGCATGCCAGATACACACAAGGTAGTGCAAACAAAATAGATTTCTTGTTTTAGACGAATTTACCAACTAGTAGGAGAAACACAATTAAATACAGGTATTTCTAATGTGAAGTAGCAGGGCTAGGGCTGAAAGATGGAGTTTTTGCTCAGTGAGTATATATTAATTAGCTAACATTGGGTGGCATTTGAGAGATGTATTGCATATTCTCTCTTTGGTGTGGCAGGTGATATATGTCAATCCCCTGGGCTAGAGTCAGAACACTACCACAATTTTTGAGCCAAATTTGAAGCAAGCTTGATATTATTGGGATGCACCAGACGGCTAGCCAGCAACTGCCTCCTGAATCCACTTAAAGGTGGTAGGGCTGAGTCTGTTTCTCAGAAGCTCTTCAAGAGTTAAAGCTTGATGAGTTTGGAAAGCATGTTTACAAAGGTTGGACAATGAAGCAGGAAGACAGTACAGAAAAATTTCAACAAACAAACAACCCCCAAATCAAACAAATGGAAGCAACAAAAAACAAAAGGGTAAACAAACAAAAATCCAGCCGGCATCTTGTGGTCACTGATTAAAGAGGGTCACGGTGTTCTAAAACCAAGTCAAGGTCATGGTTGGGGCAGGTCAGGGCCCAGGAAACAGATTTAAAAACAGAAACTCAGCTCTTGACAGTAAATAGAAACTTACTATTATTATTTTTTTTTTTTTTAAACAATACAGCATAATGGCTCCTGCTTTCAAAATGAAGTCAGTTGCGTTCCTCAGTCTGTTCCAAAGATGGATCAGCGTCTTCCAAGTCAGTGTCATTTGACACTGGGATATACTTCTTCACGAAGCCCCTAGATGTGAGGCTGGCTTCAGAACTCAACCATAACCGGAAGACTCTGGTGTCAATGACACTGTGCTTTTTGAGCCAGGTCTCTAGAATCCTCACTTTCCAAATGCCTTATCTCAAAGGCCTTTTCTAGAAACCAGCTGCCCTGCTCTGATAACACCAAGCCACATGGTGAGACTAGATGCTCCTAGGGAGCGGAGGAGGTGCATTTTGACCCAGGTATGCTCCTTGAGCTGAGCTCTCCATGGTCTGGAACCCAGGCAAAACTGGCAAAGCTGTTACCCCAGGCTGAGGAGGAATAACAAATCTCTCCTTAGGAACTCAAGTGTGACTGTCAGGAACATTGGTCAGTGTGCACAAAGACTAGCAACTGTTAGCTTTCTTTTCTGGGATGTTTACAGCCTGAGGGAGTAGGTTACTCCCTTCCTGGGTGCTGTGTGTAATAAATACACTGAGGTTGTAGGTTATCCCCACATCACCGGGAGTGTGTCTGTGTATCTGTCAGTATTTCCACCCCCACCATCCCTAGCCAAGGTTCCCCTGGACATGGAAGGTACGCACTCTCTGGATGATTGTCTCTAGCCTTTGAGTCTTTCTACTGCGGTCAACTCCACACAAAGACGAAGTCTGCCGAGGATCCCAGTCTCCATATTGACTGCCTGCCTGCTCCCCAACTTTTGAGATGTTCCATTACAGAAATGAGCTTCCATTTTGTTCTCCTCAAAGCTATGGCCCAGAGAACTGTGAGCAGAGTGGAATGATCACTATTTTATGTGACTTTTTAAGGTGGCTTGTTATCTAACACCAGATACTCAAAACCAACGGCATCTGAGGGCGAACTGCTTTATTATGAATTCTATCATTTTGAAATAGTGTCTGCATGGAAGCTCTGACATTTTTGCAAGCACATTTTTCAGCTAACTTAGGAGAAACCTTAGTCATTAATTATGTTTGTGCGTTCTGTCACAGGGTCTCTGGAGCCCATCCCTGACTAAAATGCTTCTCCATCATGTGTGAAATTGTGGGTGTGCTTGCTTGAGGAATAGTTTGCTTCCTCTGATAAAGGACCACTTGTCTTCCTCCAGATTTAGTGCAAACAGAAGCGAGGAAAGAGCTGATTTATTTAGTATTCCCGTCATAAAGCTGCGAGACAACATCTTGTAAGTGATTAGTGGGAGAGAATGCCTTGGTATATGAAGAGACACTGGCTACCTCAAGTTCAATATTTCATCAGGATTTTTTTTTTTTTTTTTTTTTTTTTTTTTTTTACCACTAATTGCCATTTAGAGGAAGAATTTGTTTCTGGGAAGAGGATTTAGAGAAAGATGTGGTACTAAACTGAAAACTCTCTCTCACTTCAGTCACCAGACATTCCACTTATTAACAGCTGAACTGGGTATATTTCCAAGATTGGCAACTTAAACATTGTCTAAGGAAGAGATTCGTTTTAATTATGTGAGCTGAAAGCCCTCCCCATTTTTTTCTATTTTCCCATCTTACAATAATTGAGAAATCATTAAAAATTAGAATACAATTTCATTAAATTTAGAGGGGAAAAAGAGACTGTGTTAATATCCAAAACATTTCTTTTCTTAGAGTGTAGTCTTGACAGATGAGATAATTAACTCGAAGTCTCTGTGATGGTAAAATAGGTGACGCCAAAGGAAAACAAGGAGGTGTGGTATATAGTTAATTAATGAATGCCAATTCTAGCTCAGGTAGAATGAAATAAATGTCCTAAGAAAGCAAGGGGACTCACTAACAGAAGCCATGGCTTAGGCCTGGGGGACCGTAACTATTTAGGACGACGATTGCGCCTTCTAGATGGCCAGGACAAGGACAGGACAACCCCCACTTACAGATAGATCTTGGGTTTAAGATACAATAGTATCCTGAAAATTCTGACCTGTCTTTAGAGAAGGCATGCTTCCGAATGGCCAGCTCTCTTCACAATTATAGTCAGACCAGAAGACAGGAGCACAGGAAGGAAGCAGGCATACCCTCAAAGTCTCCCTGACCTACCGTGACTGCACTGCATTCCAATTCTCAAAAACTTCCATTTATTGTCTTCCAGAGCATCTGCTTGGCAGCTTGAAAGATCCGTTTAGATCTTCCCTGCACTGGCTAATCACAACTTTAAATGACAACCCCCCCCCAAAAAAAAGGTAAAATTAGCTCAAGGACATTCAACAAGCACCTGTTCAGGTGGTTCATCACGGAACTGTCTCAGCTCTTGCTGAGCAGAGAAGTGAACGCAGAGTTTGGCCTGAGGCAAGAAAAGACGATGACAGAGTCCTGCCAAAAGCCACCTGGAGAATGTCGACACCTTTCTGTGCCCCTTTGTGTTATAGACCTGTGGTAAAAGTAGTAATGATTCTCAGGGTTATTTTCTAACACTTCAATGGAGGTTTGCATTTAATGTTGAGTTTAGATGATTTCCTCCGAGGAAGCCATGCACCTCTAAACTTTTGCACATTTGTAGCATTTTTGTTCCACGAAATTTAAATATTCGAGCTTGCTTATTGGTCCAGTAGCTGAGTTCCAATAAGCTTTGCTAATTTCATGAAATTTGGAACAGCGTTTTGCCACTTTAGAGATAATCCCTGAAAGTCCCCTTCTTACGGATGGTAATAGATCATGCCCGCCACTAAAAGCCTCAGCACCATTTGATATTTATGACTTAAAAGCTATTTCACATGTCTTATTACCTCAGCCATCTAATTTATGGGTTTCAGTAGCAGTTGTAGCCAGGAAAAGTATCTTCCCTGCCCTAATCAATACAAGTCTGGCTTCATATTCAACCTTCCATGTACCGTTTTTTTACCCACTGCCTCTCCTGGAGTTTGCACATTCTATGCTCTTCCTTCGGGTTCCGTCATTCAAGGAAATGCAGGTCTGAAATGGAAAGAGAGTGTCAACAAGGCTGATGTAGATTGACTAGGCTTTACTAGGTCTTAGCTGAACTTGTCAAAAGATATCTTAGTTATTATTAGTTGAGCAATCTTGCCCTAGGGAAGGCAAAGCTGTCAGAAATTTCCGTGTTTAATATGTACATCTTTGGCTTCATGGAGAGAGCCTGAAGAGAGCCGATTAAATACAGATGAGGTAAGGCTGAGCAAAGCATGCTTAGCATAAAGAAGAAGAAAGCCTTGCTATTGCTCTGTTGCCATATTGGGTGGAAGATTTTCCCTCTTCTGCAGTGAGAATTAATATCTGCCTTCATATGCCAGTCATTCTCAGCCTTGTGATGAAAAGTATTAATGTGTTGATAAGCTGCAGGGGCATGGAGGAGAGCAAAAACTGGGTACCTATAGCGTCTAGTGCTAGGCCTGGTCGGTCTCCTCCATGAGGCTGATGGGAAAGGCCACTGATGTATTCCTCGATTTTAATATCAAATAAGATGTGCACCAACAAGTATGCCTCACTTTTCCTGACCTTACCTCTCAATTCTCACAGGGGAATTTACAGTTTATGCAAAGTCCTCCACATGCAAGGCATTAAAAGACAGCTTCTTACAGTCTCTGCCATGCAAGTCTTGGTCACTAGCGTGTGAGGCCCAAGGTTTGTCTTTTGCGCTCACTCCTTGTTTGTTTGTTTCCCTTCTCCCCAGGGATCTACCTTGATGTTCTGATGTCCCTCATTCGCCATTCTGTGCCAGATCCTCTAGTCGCCTGTAGGATGACTTTCTCATTATCTTCTTGCTGCCTTGGAGATGGATAAGGGGAGACCCCCCCCCAGCCCCCAACCTCTATGTATGTGTTCTCTCCCCCTTGCATTTACAATGTGGACATGAGACACCTCCCCTCCCAAAAAAAGAAGGCCCTGGAAATTTCTGCTAAGAGATTCTGGGCCTATTTCATCTCATGAAGTAGATTCACTGCAAGAAGTAACTCGTTTCTCCAGAGACGGTGCCATTAGCTTGTCACACCATAGCCCGCTCACAGAGGATCAGCTTGCTCACTTGAGGACTGTGGCAGATGGACTCAGGGAACCCTGAGCCCTGGGCAGTACTATTCCTGGTGCACTTTGCAAATGAAAACCTGTGTGTATTCACGGGAGGTAGATGTAGCACCTTGGCAAAATGGCCTGAATCTCTAGCTCTCGGATGACTGGACTTTTCTCTAAACTCTGAACTCCAAGACCCCATTCCTTCTTTTAATTTTTAAATTTATCTTTATTTTATGTGCATTGCTGTTTTGCCTGCGTATATGTCTGTGTGAGGGTGTCAGATCTTGAAGTCACAGACAGTTGTGAGCTGCCTTGTGGGTGCTGGGAATTGAACCCAGGTCCTCTGGAAGAATAGTCAGTGCTTTTAATTGCTTAACCACCTCTCCAGCTGAGACCATTTCTTTTTGATCTTTAACCCTTTACATTAGATTAACTCTCTTTTAGGTCGAGAGGTTAAGATAGCGCCATGATCGATCCAGGGACATTTGCTTTCATACTCAAGGCAGCAATGGAGACTAAAGATGGCCGCTCTTTTCTTTAGAGAATAAGAATTTTTCTTATTATACATTAAACAATATATTAGTGCTTAGTCATGTGTGTGTGTGTCTCTTTCTCTGTGTACGTACGTGTTTGTGGGCAGCCAAGGAACAGGGCATCAGATACCCTGGAGCTGGAGTTGCAAATGGTTGTGAGCCACTCAATGAGAAGGCTCAGAACTGAACCCAGGTCCTCTGTAAGAACAGCAAGAGCTCTTGACCATGAAGTTTTCAGCCCCAAGAATTCTATTTTTAATTTTTGTTTGATGTAAATTCTCTGGCTAGATTTAAGCATTATGGAGGTATTTTGACTTATAATCAGGTTATCTTACAAAACCCCCACTATAAACTGAAAATGTTATAAGTTAAAAAAATGTATGTAGTTTTCTTAATATGTTGAGTATTTTCTCTCTCTCACACACACACATGAAAGAGAGAGAGGGAGGTAAAGAGATAGGTAGATAGATAGATTAAAGTGTTGATTCTTACCCTTATGATTGTATGGCCGCCTGAAAACTGAAAGGCTCTCTGGAACCATCTAGCATTGTGAGAAGTAATGGAGGACATTTTGTCATACAGGAAAAGTAAACCAGTCAGATTTAATGATACTTCAAGACTGCAGGTATCCTAACTGTATGGTAGCCGTACCACAGAATGGTTAAATATTAGGAAATACCTTGAAACAGTTCTTGAATTTTAAATTGGAGGTTAAAAATGACATCAACTTTTCTTGCAAATAAAAAGAACATATTTAAAGGAAGAATTTGTTTTCTGCTCCTCATAAAGCTCTGTGTAATGCAGGGGAATGCCTACAGCCTTAACACATTTTATAGATAGCTAGGTGGACATTCTAAAGGGACATGCATAGAATAAACATAAATCAGAAAATGTAGACCTGCATTTTAACTCTTCTAACTGCATTCTGTGAGAGCTTGGCATGTCCATTTACATTTTTAAATGTCAAGCTTTTAATTAATTAAGAGTAGTGATGGCTACCTGGGAAGGGTTGCTATGAAACACATTTCCTATAAATCATTTAACATATACTGATATTTCATAAAATTTTGACACTGTTGTTTCTAAGACAAGGGTCTCTGTATATAGCCTAAGTTGATCTTGAACTAACCTATCTTTTGAGCATAGTTTCCAAGTACATACGTGATAATGGCATGTCTTTGTGTATACTGTGAATACCATTGGATAATAAAGGAATTGTTTTGGCCTATGGCAGAGCAGCTTAGAAGTGGGTTGTAAATCCAAGCATAGATACAGGAGAAGGAGGGCAAGGTCAAAGAGGCACAATCCAGGGGCCCAAGAAGCAATACGTAAAGGAATACAGGTAAGCCACTAGCCATGTGGCAAGACAGATTAATTGAAATGTGTTGAGTTAAGATGCAAGAGCTAGCTAGCAATAAGCCTGAGCCATAGGCCAAACAGCATGTAATTAATATAAACATCTAAGTCATTATTTGGGGCTGAGTGGCAGTGGGGCCACAAACGGGTTAAACCTCAGGCTAGGCTAGGCCACCAGCAGGAGAGATTCATCTGGACCTTGGGGTTAGGTCAAAAATTTCTTACAGCACATATACCACAACACCCTGCTGTAAGTAGTTGCTTTAAACAAATATGCCATTTATTTTGGGGATTTGTCTACCCAAACATATGGGCAAAGCAAAGCAACAGCAACAAACCACCAGATAATATTTGAACATGCAATTGATAAATAAGTATTCAAAATTTCCTCAAAATTAGTTCACAACAAAAGTATCTGCTACTAATAAACCTTCTATGATCTTCAATGATGACCTAGTAGTAGAAGCCTCAAGGCCAATGACATCCATTCCAACTGAAGATCAGCTCTACTTAGTCCATCATATAGATGCAAAGAAGGAGCATATTCCTTTAGCCACTGATGTTACTTTAAGTACAGGAATGAGAAGAGGGAGTCTCTCTCCTGGTTCAGTTGAATATGGACAACTACACAGCCTGGTGAAAGCAAATTGTTCATTTTCATATTCCACGGGAGTTCCTACTCTCCCTCCCTCCCTCCCTGCCCGTCTTTCTTCCTTTCTTCCTTCTAGAGTCTAAGACTCTCTCATTCTCCTGTCTCAGTTTCCCACACGGTACCTACCCTCACTACAGTTTTAATTCATTACATTGAGATGCTTTGTTATACCAATAAGCATCTTTAAACAGCAATAGAGACCCACAAAGCAGAGCTTCTGAAAATTCATTCTAAAGATCTCATCTGAAGAAGTTGAGTGTTGCCAACAAATTTCTACAACTCTGTCTGAATTCTGTCAGTAGATAACCATGTTCTGCTTCAGTTTCTTCTAAGTTTTCTCTAAGCAACCCTCAGAGCATATTGCTCACCTGTTAACCACAGTGAGCTGGGACTATCTCTTGCTGTGTACTGTGCACATCAACCTTCACTTGTGACCCGAAGATATTTTTTCTTTTTTGGTCTAGGTGCCCCATCTGGGGCGTGTGAATTTAGCTTTCCTATATTTAAATCAGACTTCTCATATTTCTTGCACACAGGCACTTGGGCCACAGATGCTCTCTTGTAGGCTAAAATTATTTAAAATTATTTCTTGCTAAAAATTGCGAGCAGACCACATCCAGGGGACTATTAGTAGAAACAAATTAGTGCTATCAAAATATCTTTTTTCCCCCTGATTGTATATAGCTAGAAAGTTAGGGAGTCTAAAAAATGTATAGAACAAAATATTTTTTGTTGTTCTACCAGGGGTGACTACTATGAACAGCTCATTCCACTTGCTTCCCATTTTTCTTGTAGCATACATATTTGAGGTATATGTATAATATACTTATGCTCAGCTACCTGCTCTGTATAGAGAGAATTGGAGGGAGGAGGAGGCAGCCTTAGTTTTTCTCGAGCAGTAAAATTTACATAGCTATGTGCTTCATCAATTTACAGAACCAATCTAGTTTTATTTAGCAAGTTTCTAGTTAGTATTTTGTCTTATTCATGTTGTTAATATTTTACTAGGAGTTCAAAAAGTCTTAGGAAACTGCTCAATAATCTTCTAAATCTTCTATTGTGTTAATAACCCATTTGACCAACTCTTCTAGGAATATAAGAGAATGTTATGAACCTCCTGCATTAAAAAAAAATAAAGAAAAGAAAAGAAACTCTTGGGGGATGGATACATGGCTCAGTGGGAAGAGCTTTTGCTATGTAAGCAGATGAGTTCAGACCACAGAATCCACATAAAAAGCGGGATGCGGCTGTACCAGTTTCTGTAAACCCAGGCCAGATTTGTGGGGTCTGCTGGCTACCAGTTTATCTGCAGGCTCAGTGGGAAATCCTGTCTTTAGGGCATGTGGTATAAACTGATAGAACAGGGTACCTGATGTCGCCTTTTGGCCTCTATACTCACAAAGGTGCCCACAGAAAAAAGAAACACTCTTGATATCAAGATGTCAATTAAAAAAATGTTTTCCTTCTACTTGAAGACCTCAAACACCTAAGAACTGATCTTGAAGGATGATCAAGTCCAGCTTTCCTGGTGTAGAGACAGAATCAGTGTATGCAAAGTCAATCTGTAATCCTTTTGCTTTTCATTTTCTCCAGATAGCTTCTCATTGAAACCCAAGACCCCAATTCTAGCAGGAGTGCCTAAAACAGCCTCTATTTTCTAGAGTTAGAAAAATCTAGGAAGACTCATTAGTTAAAAAGTTAATGTATTCTCCAAGGGACTTTCTTTAAAATATATTTGCTTATTTTATGTGTATAAATGTTTTGCATATGTGTGTGTGTGTGTGTGTGTGTGTGTGTGTGTGTGTGTGTGTGTGTGTGTGTGTGTGTGCACTATGAGTGTGGTGTGTCTGTTGTCATTCTGGGGCCAGAGAGTGTGTCAGATCCCTTTGTAAGTGCCATGTGGTGCTGGGAACTGAACCTGGGTCCTCCCAGGGACTTTAAGTTACACCTTAGTCTTAAGGCCATTTAAATCTCTTACCTACCAAATCGCTCAGCTCCAGTGTTACATGAGGTTTCTGGCCCAGACTAGCCTCATAGTTTGGTCCTACCTGCCACTGTTTATCTGGACCAGAAATCTCAAAGTCTTAAAGAAACACACAGATGCTTATGTTAATTTCATGCTAGTTGGCCTATGGCTTACACATATTGCTAGTTAGCTCTTTCATCTTAATTTACCACATTTTTATTAATCTGTCCTGCCATGTGGCCTGTGAGTTACCTATTTCATTACATGCTGCTTTTTGGGCGGCCGGATCTCTGTCTGACTCCACCCTCCTTCCCCTATTAACTGCCTACTTCTATGATGCCTGCCATATGCCAAAACAGTTCCTTTATTTCATAGCATACAGAAAAATATTCCCACATCACTTCCCCTTTTCTGTCTAGTCAAAAAGGAAGGTTTCAATTTCAACATAGCAAAAGTACATATAACAAAATAGCTATCAAGCAGGAATCATAGTTACAATATCTAGTCTATTTATTTGTATTTGGCAAAATTAAAGAAAATATTCTATCATCTACCTTATTTTTGTAAGTCTAAAGTTTCATATCTAATATACTTCTTAAAATAACTAAAGAAA
The DNA here is from genome assembly GCA_033318265.1 of Phyllotis vaccarum. Classification (NCBI taxonomy): domain Eukaryota; kingdom Metazoa; phylum Chordata; class Mammalia; order Rodentia; family Cricetidae; genus Phyllotis; species Phyllotis vaccarum. The sequence continues at coordinate 52,257,552 of JARWLC010000011.1, read as the reverse complement.
ACTATTTATAATTATCTAATCTTTAACCACATCAAAGACCACAGAAGGATATTATCCGAGTAGACATGAAGTGCAAGCAACTTCCAAAATCTAGAAATGACAGAGATGACATCTGTCTGCCTGGGCAGTCACCCAAAGTCTTTTGTAAAATGGGACATCCATCCTCAGCCTACAGGCCTAGAGTCTCTGGCATACCTTTTAGTGTAGGAAGAAATCTGAAATACTGCTCTGCTCATTCTGGCTTAGTTTGTCGGTCTCTTTTCTTTGTGTCTTGAATAATGTCTGGCAGTTTTCTCTGCAGGACAGGAACCTGAAGGACCATCTCAGCTTGTTCTGTCAAAGTTCAGAAGTCTCTTTCCTATGGGTCTTGCTTGTCTAGTTTATACAGCATACTGTCAAGCAGTCAATACAAGAATAGTGGCTAACCTAACCATTGCCACAAAGAAAGTAAATTTTATATGGAGTTTCTTCATTGCCCATCATTCTCTTGAAGTAGATTGGTGCTGCCAGCAACAGACCTGTCTCACTGTCCAGAAAAGTCTAAGTTCCTAAAATTTTTTAAATGTTATGTTCTATAGGTCTTTGAAGTGTTAGAAGATTACCTATCCAATTGAAATATATCTATGTATATCTAAAAATATCTAACATGACTGTAAGTTTGGTTATCATAGGTGACTATTAATCTGCATTTCTTAATTATATATTACAATTTTAAATGAGTTATGTAAATATTATACCTTTTTCAAGAGTAGGAAAATACATACACCATAACAAAATTGACCTTAAATTTGTATCAATCATCCAAAATTTATGGATACATTGAATGAGGAACAGAGCAAACATGAAAAAAACTCAGTCAGCAGTTTTCCACCCAGTAGAGAGAGGCCAGGTGGGTAAATGCAAACATGGATTCATATGTTATTCAGTCTTTTGTCTTGACAACATGGTAGTATATATGTTCATATAACATCTCAAAAAGAATTCCTTGAGGATATTTAAAAGTAACGAAATTAGCTTATAATCAATAGGTTTTGATGATTGTCACTCCTTTGATATATGAAGTTAATAAAATTGTACTAAAAAATTTCTTTAAAATACATAGACCAGGGTTTCAGAATACTCACTCATCTTCCAGAAGACCCAGGTTCGATTCCTACATGGTTGGCCTCTGTAACTTCCATGCCAAGGGCTCTAAAGCTCTTTTCCAGTCTCAGAGGGCACAGCACATGAGTGGTAGATAGACATAAAAACAGGCAAAACATGCATACACGTAAATCAACACACAAGCAACATATACCTTTGAATGCCCTCCAGCAGCACTAACATATATTCTATCCATAAGATGAACAAATTATAGTCTTAGATAGTCTTTTAATTTTTAAAAATCCTATTTTTTAAATGTGTTGTCATATATTTTAACATTTAAATAATTTCATATGTTTTAATAAGTGGGTGCCTATTATCAACTTTCTGGAATTTGTTGGAAAATATCTGTACTAAAAGTGTCTTATGACAATCTTATTGTTTGATTCATATTGTAGAGCTGATATTCTTATTAATCATATGTGGAAAGGGGATTCCAGTTAGGGGTTGCACTTGTCATTCTTATTAATGTAACTAAATTCTTAAAAAGAAGGAACATAAGGAAGGGTCGTCTTAGTTCAGTTGCTGACTACAGTCTGTCATAGTGAGGATGGCAGTGTGAGTGTCTGGTCATACTGACTTTGCACTCAGGAATCTGTGAGTAGACAGAAAGTAGGGCTAGATTATCAAACCTCAAGTCCTACCTCCCATGACTCCTTCTTCCTCAAAAAGGTTCTACAACCTTCCAATATGATGCCACTAACTGGGCATCAAGTGTTTCGAACAGGAGTCTCTGAGGTACATTTCACATTCAAGGCACAACAGAGACTAATCCACCACATTCTTGGTCTTCCTTGTCAAAACAAAATTACCAAGTCCAAGGTAGGAAGTTATTACATACCTACTCAAGAATTTCATGACTGCTCTGCTGAAAGAAGATTTTGACTTTCTTTTTTACAAATATTTATTTCAGAGAAATATCTTTATTCTGATTTGGTTTCATTTCCTTTTACAAAGCAGACTAGGTGTTCTGATGTGGGATATCTATATGCTGTGAGTAAAGGACTGTTTTGGCCCATGACAGGCACCATAGAAGTAGCAGAGGAATTAGAGCTTAGGTAGGACAAGGAGGGCAGAATTCAAGGATACTCAATTCAGCCACCTAGGAAACAATATGTATCCAAATAGGTGAGCCTTGGGCCATGTGGCAAGACAGAATAATGGAAATGGGCTGAATTATGATGCCTGAGACATAGGTCAAACAGCATGAAATTGATATAAGTGGTTGTGTGTTTCATTGGGACTTTGGGATTGCTGGGCCAGATAAGCAGTGTCAGCAGGGCCGAACCATGGGACCAGGCAGGGCAGAAACTCATTTCTACAGTGTTCAGTGGTTTGTACAAGAACTTTCTCCTGTTAGTATTTATGACAACCCAATCCATTTAATTCTGAACCCGTTCTTCAGGAATGTAGATTTGGATTAAACTTCTCTTCCAATTGATAACATAGCAGGGAAGATAATCTTGCTGATGAACTTTTACATTTTACTCTTTCCTTTTCAGATAAAAGCCCAGACTACCCTTGATCTTGACTTCCTGTCTCAGGCCTCGAAGTGTAAGATTATAAGTGTGCACCATGACACCTAGCTCACAGTCAGGATTTTAAGTTATGAGAATTTTTTCAAATGCTGTACTGTTCTTTCCACTAAAGTACCTTCGCCTCGACTTCATAATATTTAGCACAGGACATTATAAATATTTTTGTCTAGCCTCATTGCCAGCTAGGTAGAGCTGCTTAGGGCAGGGACAATCTCTCAGTAATTGCTTTGTTTTTATGACCTCACACAGTACTTAACAAAAGTAAGCATGAATTTACTTGAATTAAGTGATTAATTTTCAAGGATCTTGGAAAACACCATAATTGTGTGAACAGAGACCAACTCTCCTGAGTTGGTTCTTGACATGTTCATATAAAACGAAAGAGTCTTACCCGTTGTCTTAGTTAGGGTTTCGATACTCTTACTGTAATGAAACACCATGAGAAAAAGCAATGAGGGAGAGGGGATGGTTAACTTCACTCACTGTTCCATATAACAGTTTATCATCAAAAGCAGTGAGGACAGGAAGTCAAGCAGGGTAGGAACCTGGAGACAGAAGCTGATGCAGAGGGCATGGAGGAGTGCTGCTTACTGGCTTGCTCCTTATGGATTGCTCAGCCTGCTTTCTTACAGAACCCCAGGATCATCAGCCCAGACATGGCACCACCTACAATGGGCTGAGCTCTCCCTAGCCTATTTCTTAAACACTAATTTTTTTTTTAAAAAAAAAATGCCTTATGGCTGTATATTATGGAGGTACTTTCTTAATGGAGGTTCCTTCTTTCAGATGACTCTAGGCTGTGCTACATAGATATAAAATGAGCCAGGACACCCATGTACCATGAAAGAAAGCATTCAGTATCAGGGCAGATCTCTCATTGTCTTTGATATTTATTAGCTGTGTAACAGTGGAATAAATTGGCTAGCGTGAATCTTAATCTTTTCACACGTAAACTGTAGTTACTAATTGTATCTCCCAGATCTATAAGGGTTAAAGGAGTTAATATGGGTGAATGGAGCACAATACATGTCAGAACAAACAGTTTGAATAAATATTAAAAGTATCATTTCTACATGCATTAGCTCATTCAGTATTTTCTTCCACCTTTTAACAAATATTTTTCTTGGCAAAAGTTAATGATTGCAATGTTTATATTTCATGTTAAAATCTGCTTCATGGGATAGAGAGACGGTTCAGTGAACAAGGTCCTTTCTGCACTGGTTTGAGGACTGGTAGGACTTATCTGTAACCTCAGAGTTCCTACAGCATAAAAAAGGCAAAGACAGGAGAATTCCTGGAGGCTCAGAATTCAGACATTCTAGCTTATGAAGTAGAGAACAAGAGATAGCGTATACATGTAACACACACACACACATAAACAGCATTCTTCACAAATGCATACACCTTTATGTTAATAAATTATATATGATTGTTCAGATTTTTAAACACATATATGCTTACATATGTGTCCATATTATATTGACTATTGTGTTTGATACATTTCCTATAAGGCTACAATTACTGTATCCTCTATTTTAATATTTAATTAATATTTGTGTGTATATATATGTGCATGTATTCTTGCATGTGCATAAGGGTATTTGTGTGTGTGTGTGTGTGCATGTGTGTGTGTGTGTGCATGTGTGTGTGCGTGTATGTAGGACAAAGACTACTTTGGATGACAATCCACCTCATTGTGTGGCAGGATCTCTCATTGGCCTGGAATCCACCAGTAGGTTAGGCTGACTGGTTAGCTAACTCTAGGGAATCATCTGTCTCCAATTGTCTCATACTGTTTACAGGCATAAGCAATTCTGGCAGCTTCTTAAATACTAAGAGAGGGAAATCTAAGCTAAGTCTTCATGCTTCCAACATTTCCTGACTGAGGCTCCTATGTATTTGCTTAACAAGTTGTATAAAATTGCATATACATCATACACAATTTTTAATAAAACATTCTGTGTTTTTTAAAAAATTATTTTCTCACTCTAAGACTAAAAAAATTTAATTTTACATTATTACGTATTTTGGAACTTTGGCAGAATATCTTTGTACTGCATGTTGAAATATCAGGCTGCTAGATGGCTGTGCATCACAGTGTGTTATTAGTTTTGGACTTCATGAGTAGCATCTATGCTTGAAAAGCACATGGAGGCCCCTTAAGCAGCAACCTCATTTCTGTGGATAAATAAATAGAAGCTAGCTTGATGTAGACCATCACCAATCTTCTGGTCATTGAGCAGGTAAATTGTCTTAAGTTAGTTGTATCAAGATGACCAGGGTGATGCCAGTGTGCGCTGTGGTGCCCTCTCACAAGTTCAAGGATAAGGACCTTAATCGTGTCAACATTTGGATATGCACCAAAGTGAGTGCTTTTCTCTAAGTAATTTTTCTACTTAAATTTTTAGTCTCGTATATGAACATATGTACTTGTTCTCTTGATAGTGAAAGCAAACCTATTATGTATGGAGAGTTTCGTAGAATTTCTTTTGGAATTATGCATTCAGAAATAGTTTCTAATCTTTTGCTTTGACATCTTGTTCATCCTAGAAAACAGAAGGCAATTTCACAGATAGTGTTGAAAATTAGAATTTCAGCGATGATTGAACAAACGTCAGTCAAAGAAGCTTCTCTTTTAACCAATATATTCGGTGCGATCAGAGAGATGGAGGGAAGTCTAAGTGTTCTTCTTTTCTGTGGAAATACTCTGTTAAAATGGAGTCTACAACCCCAAACCAACTCATTCTCTTGGCTGAACCAGGGCCTTTGACAGAAGGGTGGGATGGAAATGCTTATAGAACTGCCCCTTAACACTCACTTTACATGCAGAAGATCAGAGCTAATGCAAATCTTCCATCATGGTGAGTGAGACAGTCCATTGTTACTCATTTTCAGCATTGCATGGGGAAGGTATGAAACAGGCAGGTAAAGCAACGAGATCAGGATTCTGTGTTCCTCAAACATCTTGAGAAGTTACCACAAGACTATAGGGCTTAATGAAGCCCTCCTGTGTGTCTTTTGTCTTTCAGAAAAGCATATCCAGCTATTTATTTACTTACCGATATGTTAGGAGTTGAATCCATTCCACTAAGCCATGCGCCATTTCTGGAAAAACACATATTTTTAAGCTATTGAAATTAAAGTGAAATGTTATGCTGTCCACGAGAGACTGTCTTACAATTTTGCTTTTAAATTTCCCCTGGTTTTGAGCTATCTCAACAAGGTGTTTCTTAGTTCAGTCAGGATTCATAACTCTTACAAAAGATAGAGAGAAGGTAAACACTGGCTCTGAGGGGCTGGGAACTGGTAAGAGGAAGAAGATGATCTTTTTAGCTTCAGTGTATTTTGAAGTTGAAACTGAAGAGTGGGTTTCACATAGTCCCGAGGCTATGGCATCCACTATTGTTGCCTCAGTGCCATTTACTGTTACAACAATGTTCAGGCCTGCCCACTGTCACTTATCTGGCCCAGCAATCCCAAAGTCCCAAAGAAATACACAGATACTTATATTAACTTCATGCTGTTTGGCCTATGTCTCAGGCACATTGCTAGCTAGCTCCTTCATCTTAACTCAACCCATTCTCATTAATCTGTCTGCCATGTGGCCCGTGCCTCACCTGTACTCCTTACATGTTTCTTCTTGAGTGGCTGGCTTGGTCTGATCTGACTCCGTCCTGCTTCTCCTACCTATGTTGTAATTTCCCCTCTTACTTTTACTATGGTGCCTGTCATGGGCCAAAACAGCTCCTTTATTTAAAGATTGCTATTCACAGCATACAGAAAGACATTCCCACAACACCTCCTCCTTTCTGTCTAATCAAAAAGGAAGGTTTTAATTGTTAACATAACAAAATTACATGTAAAAAAATAGCTATCAAGCAAGAATTACAGTTATGATATATAGTCTATTTGTATTTAGCAAAATTAAAGAAAATACTCTATCATTTACTTATACTTGTGAATCTAAAGTTTAATATCCAATATACCTTTTAAAATAGCTAAGAAAAACTATAACTATGTAATCTTCAACTATATCAAAGACCACAGAAGGATATATTTACTAAGTAAACCATAAATGCAAGCAACTATCGAAAGCTAGAAATAACAGATGACACCTATTTACCTGAACAGTCACCTAAAGTTCCTTTACAAAGTTGGGGCATCCATCTTCCAGCCTACAGGCCCAGAGTCTCTTTTTATTTCAGTGGAGCAGGAAATCTGCTCTGCCCATTCTGGTATAGTTCATCAGTCACTTCTCCTTGTATCTTGAAGAATATCTGACAGTTTTCTGTGAAAAGCAGGTACCTGAATGACCATCTTGGCTTGTTCTGCCAAAGTTCAGAGGTCACCTTCCTATGGAACCCGCATGTCCAATTTAAACAACATACTGTCAAGCAGTCAATACAAAAACAGGTTCTTGTCCAGTGGCTAACCGCTACAAAGAAAGTAGACTCCATATGGAGTTTCTTCGATGCCCATTTTTCTCTTGAAGTAGATTGGTGCTGCCAGGAGCAGATCTGTCTCACTGTTCAGAAAAGTCTAAGTTATTAAAATATTTTAAATGCCATATTCTGTAGGTCTTAGGGGTGTTTGAAGATTACCTATCTAATTGACATATCTCTTTGCATACCTAAAAAAATCCTAACTAATATAAGTTTGGTTGTCATAGGTGACTATTAACCTGCATTTCTTAATTATACATTACAATTTTAAATGAGTTACATAAACATCATACCTTAAACAAGAGTAGAAAAATACATACAGCATAACAAAATTGACCTTAAATTTATATCAATAAATCAAAATCCATGCCAATGTAAAACATTTTGAGATTAACAGCTGATTTTTAGATTAAAGTAAATTCAATAATCCAATTTTTTTAAATCACTCATATACTATACCCCCTTTTTATTCTTAGAAAGAGATTAACTATGACCATTAACCACTTATAATGAAAACAAACATTTATAAACAATATTTTGGGTATTTGGACATAGTTTTCCATTACTACTTCCTATTGATTGAGGGGCACTGATAATCTTACAGATTCTTGAGACTGGATCATCTTAGTCTGCAGCCCTGAAACTGATGTGACCATCTCTTCCCATCAGAGAATTTTCAGATGGTCTTGACTGATGAAACTATATTTGCCTGGAAGCAATTCACAGGTTCTCATCTTCTGTGGAAACAAAAGCAGAACTCTTCCAAAGCAATAAATCCTTAGACACAAATTTCAAAATCAAGATACCTTTAAAATATATATTCTCTTTTAACTTAGCAACTTTTGCAGTCTATTGTCTTTCTGCAGTTAGCTCATTAACAGTTAAAAAATTATAAGAAAACACAATAATAACCATAATCTAGATTCTGTGACTATTTTCCATCTTTATGTGGCTTATTTTATTTTTATTATTCTATTTCGTTTTTACGGACTTTCTCTACCTTTTTTTCTTTTCTCTTTAAAGCCTATGTAAATTTTATACACATTGTAACCTGTTTACAGGGTTTTTTTTTTTTTCTTCATCTGAATCTTTTTCATTGTGAATCCTTAATCATTTTCTAACCAGAAGAGCTTTTAAAATACTTACACTCTCTTAGAGAGTCACACAGTTTTTTGCAGAAAAAGATGAATCAGTAAGTTCTCTTAAAGGGGCCGCGTCTCTGTTCACTGCCAGAAAACAGAGCAGACTCAAGAAATGCTGCTACTAAGAAACTATCTTTGACTCTGTTTCCCTTTTGTTCATTATAAACAGAAACCTAAAATCAATTACATGCTACCAAGTCTTCTGTGAGACTTCAGGAACCGGCCTAGTTGCAGCTTACACTCCCTGCCACCAGTCTGCCAGCACCATTTTTAATGTTGCCCTCATGCCAGGCTATCTTCGTACAATGACTCATTTCAGATACACAATTTGAAATCTGCTACTGGTTCTGTTTCTGCTCTAGAATCCTTTTAATGCTTTCTCAGGCTTTATGTGGGTATTTGGCCCACCCAGGGACGTCATTTGTGTTACAATAAGGTTTCTTGGCCCCAGGCAACAAGAGGTCCAGACCCACAGACCTACAGCCCCAGACCCCTTAGCCACCTAGCGCTGTGTAAGCCCCCAAAATGATTCAGACGCTTATATTAAGTTCATGCTGTTTGGCCTATATCTCAGGCACATTGCAACTTGCTCCTTCAATTTACCTGTGTGTGTTCCTTACTTCTGTGCCAGCTACATCACTCATTGCTTCTTCCTTATGGTGATAGACAATGCCTAGCAACACTGCAAAGACTCTGGACCCACAAATCATCATTAACACATCATACTATTTCTCTCTCTCTCTCTTTCTCTCTCTGTGCTCAACTCCATAAATCTGTGATCATAAATCAATAAACGCTGTCATAGTCAATAAAATCTGACCATCTGAGACCCAGACTTCAGCTAGCCACCCTCTTCCTGGCAGGGGATAAAAGGCTAGAGATTTCAATACAAGATGGACTTTAGAATCTAGCAGAAATTCTCAAGAGTGGCTTTTCTATCACTTCTAATGTTCTGAGCAACTGTTCCTTTGGGCAATGACAAGCACAAATTGGATCTGTATGTTCTCATTCATCCTTTATGAGCTACCATTGTACAAAAAGACTCCACACAGAGGGTCAAGAAAATATAATCCCCTGTGGACAATGATAATTATAGGTGACTACTATGGATACTTGTTAAATAGATGTTTCTGTGATGAAGAAAATATTCTGTGTTGTTCAACATAGTGGCTCACAGCTATGGGGCATTGAAAAGTAGTCATTGCAGCAGAAGGTCTGGGCTTCTAATTTTATTTAACTGTGAAGACTAGAATCTAAAGCAGCTATGTATCACTAATGTTGATGATACTGCATAGGAAAATTCTCCAGAGTACTTCTATAGAAGGTATCTAGCTCATTTATGATTAAAAATTAGTGTCTTAATTAAAATATTTGATACTTTTTCTAATGAGGGGCAGGGAGATGGTGGATCCAGCTGAAGCACTTGTTGGGCAAGCCTGATGACCTGAGTTCTGTAGTTCCATGATCCCATGGTGGAAGGAGAAAATCTGTTCTCAAAAGCTGTCCTCTGACCCACCATGAATGTTATGATATTTACATCACACACACACACACACACACACACACACACACACACACACACACACACACACATACACACACACACACAGAAAGACAAACTAAAGATAGACAAACTAAAACATTTTTAAATGTATGCTCTTAAAAGTTAATTTAAAAACCTGGGGTTGTGGCACACTTTGGAGATGTGTATGTGTGACAGTGAAGGGCTTAAACTTTTCCACTTTTACTAATGAATTTAGGTATCAGTTCTCTAAGAAGGGCAAACAGGTGTCTCCCCCAACTAAGGGTCATTTATTAACAAATTATATTCAGGGACTAGGGAGAGAACATGAATAAGGCCTGAGTTATCCCTACAACATCTCAAGGACAGTTCCTGCCACCCCCTTGAGACTTACCCAAGTATGTAAAGATAAAACCTCAGGCAATTAAAAGTGTATTAATGTAACTGCTGCTTGCTTAACCAATTATGTTTGAGATGGCTTCCCTGAAATACCCTAGCTATGCTTAAATAGCCTGTATACTCTCTTTGTTGGCATCATTTTGTACAGGAGAAGGACCCCATAGATGCTGGTAAATAAACACTCTTTGCTCTTTCATATTATTTGACTATGGAGTCTTCCTTCATGTTTTCTTGGACCACTATAACAGGTGACATAACAAACAGGTGATTGCTGTTTGACTGGGACATGGTCCTCATAGGCTCTAAGTTTAACTTAGCAGGTGACTCTATTTTGGAAGGCTATGGTACCTTAAGGAAGTAGTGTCTTACTATAGAAGGTTTATTACTGAAGCCGGTCTTTGAGGTATGACAATTTGGTTCCATTTCCTGTCTTTAATGCTTCCTGATTGTGGATACAATAGGACCAGTCACCCCATACTCCTGCTGCTCTGCTTTCCCGCCTGACTTTACAGCGTCCCTTGTGCTGTGGGAATATGTTCTTGTACACTGTAAATATTTGTCACTCCTATTGGTTTAATAAAATGCTGATTGGTCAGAAGGCAGACAGGAAGTGTGGGTGGAGCTATCAGACTAAGAAATCTCTGGAAAGAGGATGAGGAGAGACAGATGCCAAAAGACACAGAGGAAAGAAGAGTAGAATGTGCTCTGAGGAAAGGTACCAAACCATGTGGTTAAAAAAAAAAAAAAAAGAATCATAGGTTAGTTTAAGAGTTAAAGTTGGTGAATAATAAGCCTGAGGCCAATCAGGTTGTAATTAATATAAGCTTTTGTGTAATTATTTGAAACCGCAGGTTTGGACCTCGGGGCTAGTCAGGTCCAGAAACATCTTACTACACCTTTAACCTGCCAGCCTCAACAATCTCTTTTTCCCCCAAATAGCTTTTTGACAGGACAATGAGGAAGATAACAGTCATGCGGTATGATAAAGACACAGAATTTTAGAAAGTGGATTGATCATGGGGACTTGCTCACACAACCTAGGCATGATTATTTTTGTAGCTGTTCTGGTCATCACACACAAACATACTGAGTCAATATGTTACGACATTCTGTCTTTTAGGGCAGAAACTCCTGTACTCTGTTACTGTGATTCTACATCATCTTGCACCCAGGAGGAATTCAAAGTGCCTTTTTCTTAAAAAATTAATAGAGCTTATCAGGTCTCCCATTTATAGGAAGCAGCACATGGAATCTGCAGAGGGACAGAGATAAATAGGGAATGGGAAGTGGGGTTAAGGAGTCCTCGCTCCAGCCTGGTTCTTTCCTTACCAACCCACTGGCATTTCAAAATGGCACCTGAATCCCCCAGGTTCCCATTTTACTTTCTTATTATTTTTAGAATACATTAGTCAAGATGGAACACCCTAATACAGTCATTTGCCACCAAGTCACTTTCTCATTCTCTGAAATTGGGGTAGAATGCTGAGATATCTGAGGTTCTGGGTTTTGCCTCCTAAAGCACCTCCCTTACCTACACCCACCTAACTGAATCAATGGTATATTCTCAAATCTTAATGTCAATCAATTGTCCAAAATTGTGCTTATTATTAGTCTTTTCAGACTCCAGCAGTATGTTTGTGCCACATGTGTGCTGCTCCCTGTTACACCCCATAACCCCAGGAGCTTGTTATCTGCTAAAACTTCATTTAGTTTGGTCTGTGGGCAGCAGAACTCTTGACTTCACCAAACATCCTGAACTTGCTCTTACCCTCTAGTATCTACTTTTGCTCCTAAGGTTTTGCTGTGCATTAAACTGAGGTTTTAATGACTTTCTCTGGGCTTAGAAACACCTTCCTCTTTTCGACTGTCCCTGCTGTGAAGAGGCTGTTGCTGTAGCCTTCCCTTCGGATGAGATCTTTCTTGTTACCCCAGTTCATTCTGCCATCCTTCTCTGCATCCTTGTTTTGTTCTTGAAGTACTCCGAGCAAGGCTTTCTATTTCTTTTTCCTTTTGGCATTCAGGGAGCACCGCCAATTTCAAGATCCCTGTCAGTTTTTTTCCTCTTAGTTCTAGGAAGTCCTTGGCCTTCTTTCCCTAGCACTGTGCCTTTAATTCCACCCCCCGCCCCCATTATTTGCCTCTATAAATAGTGCCAGAGGATGATGCTTTTGGATGCTGGCTACAGATGTTTAGAATTTTCATTTCAGCTTTTCATCTCATGCTACATTGGAAATAGTTCTTCGGCCCAGTCTTCCAAGTGGCTGATTCGCTTGTCAGCTGTTAGGACCGCTTCCTGAGATTTTAACATGTAGAACTACAAGCTGAGGCTTATGACACATTGCTACCACTGTTTTAGCAAATTTCACTTCTCCATCCTCCTCACTTGTTTTCATGATACAATAAACACCCATGAACATGCTATTGAGAGCAATAACCAATGTCAATAACCAATGACATGTTGTGTCACCTCATACAAAGCCTACGTGGTTCTCCTCTATTTTGTGTTTGTTCCTTCTGCCAGCTTGTCTTAAACTTTGTGTTTATTTTTAATTCGCTTTTGGAAACTTTTCTCACATAGATACATGTCTAAAATAAATGGCTCATTTTAATAAATTTTCATAATTTACCTAAAGATAGTGCAATCTTCTGGGACTTCATATTTTTCATTATTATTAGCATTTTTGAAATTTATCCATATTGCTTATCTGTAGGCTATCCATTCATTTTACAACTGCATACTTTTAAAAATTCATCAATTTTATTACTTCTTAATCTACATTCAGGTTAATGACATTCATCTTGTTCTATTAAAACACATTTAGCTCAGAGCATATTGAAGAGAGAAGACATGGTCCTAATGGTCAAGCTGATTGTTTGAAGGGCTTGAGTGGAACCATGGAAACTGTTGGCTTTTGCAGGATTCTCAGGGTACAGAGAGCACAGGGATGACATGGTCAGTGGGTCAGGAGCTTGCGATAGTGAAGTGCTCCACTTTCAGGACAATCCTCAGACTTCTGTTTCTGTTTTCTGTGCTCCCTGCTCAGCTGACAGCTGTTGCTGGAACTGGACCATTTACTTTACTATTTTTCTTTCCAAACTTCCTATGGGTATCATGCAATCCATGTTGCTGGCTAGACATCTGGAAAATACAGTGTCTTGTTATCTTTCCACATAGGTGTGAGTCTGGAAGAGAGTAGCTAAATGTCTGAAATCTTGTACAGTTATGTAAGGGCTCCGCCTGAGCATGTACAACTAAGTTAGAGGCCAGTGAACATTGAATCTGACAATTATATGATGATTATCATTCTTTTCTAGTAATAATTCTGATGTATTCAGAAATCTATGATACTACATTTTCACTAGCATTTCACATCACAGAAGACTCTTGAATTTTGCCAGTTACATGCGTATAGACAGTAGATACGCAGTAGATACCTCAGTGCAAGGTTACTTTGCATTTCCCCAGCTGCTAATGAGGTAGATGATCATTTCATATATTTATTTATATGAGCTTTATTTTATACCCAGTTTGTCATCATTATATTGTTTTGAGATAGGGTTTTACTCTGTAGAACATGCTGGCCAGATACTTGTTGTATAGCTTAGGTTGGTCATAAACTCATGGTCATTATCTTTTGCTCAGAAATCCCAAGTGCTGAGGTTAACACCAGGCTCAGTCCAATTAAAAAAGAATTTATTGTTTTTCTATTGTGTTTTTTTCATCATTATACTCATCATTATAAGAGTAGAGTGGTTTGTATTAGATAAATATTTCCATGAACAATTAGTTTTACATGATGGGCAAAAAAATCAAATGCAAAATTTTAATGCCTCTATAGCTTGCTAGGAATCACCTGAAAAGTGAAAAGAAAGAAAGAAAGAAAGAAAGAAAGAAGGAAAGAAAGAAAAAGAAGAAAGAAGGAAAGAAAGAAACTTGTAGGGGGATTATGTTGTTCCATTGTAAATAATTGTCCCACCTACTGGTTTAATAAAAAGTGCTGATTGGCCAAAGGCAGACAGGAAGTGCGAGTGGGGCTACCAGACTAAGAAAACTCTGGGAACAGGAAGAACAGAGCAGAATGCCAAAGAGAAGCCAGAAGAAGCAGAGGACAACTATCCTGCTCTGAGAAAAGGTACCGAGCCACATGGCTGAACAGGATAAGAGTCATGGGTTAGATTAAGGGTAAAGAGTTACAAGTTATATGCCTGAGCCTTAGGCTGATCAGCCTAAAATTAATGTAAGCATCTGTGTATTTCTGCAGGTCTTTGGGTCTGTGGGCCTAAACGTTGAGGCTAGGCCCGAAAGTCTGGTCCAGAAGCCTCATACTACAGAAACTGACTAAGACACATGACTTGAAAGTAACTAACTACACTGAGGCTTTTTAAGTTTGTTTGGTTTTTTTTTTTTTCCTCCCAGATTTCTCCTCCATTCACACTGCAGAACAGAGTCCCTGAAGAAATAAATAGTCTTAATGAACAAGTTGTTCAATGATCAGAGTTAGGTACTGCCAAACTGCCCGAAAGCTGAGAGAGAGTATGAACCCAGAAAAAGAGGGGACACAGTGGAGGGGAGAGCCAAACATGTACACAAACTTCTAGCAAATTCTTAGCAGAGTCTTGTGTTGCACATACCCATAAGACCAAAAATATCTTTAAAAAAATCAATGATAGGAATGAGTGTTTACTTGTCTGGGTTATATTACTATGTTCCAGAATGGAATGTACCAGCTCAGAGGACACAGCACTTCATTGGATCTCACTACTTACCTTAGGCTGACTTTGAATTCTGGTATTACAGCAACCCTCCTGCCTCAGCCTCCCACCTGCAGGAATTACAGCTTGTTTGAATATTGAATCATTGTTAGAATGGCTTTCCATACACAAAAATCCAACAGGAATTTATTCTTGATTTTTCTCAGCACTTTAAATATTTATACAACAAATTCAGTTAGAGTTCATTATTGTAAACTGTGTGAGCCACAGGTCCAATTTTGGTTTGGTTGAAATGACTATCCACTTGTCATTTCAGTGTCCACTTGTCTAAACACCCATTTACCCACAGTAATTTAAGTGAGACCTTTGGTTAGACACTTTCTATGGATCTTCGGACTTGTTCTTAGATATCCTGTTGTTTTCACTCATTTACCTGGCCATATGTGTGTTAGCACAATTAACAATTTAGTGAATTTCTTTTCTTCTATTTTTCTTTCTTTCTTTCTTTCTTTTTTTTTTTTTTTGAATAGTTGTTCTCCCTGGGTTATTTTCCTGGTTATTTTTACCTGTTCTGTTTTCCCACACAAACTTTTGTTCAACTTGTTTAAATCCCTAAAATTGCTCTTTGGTATTTTTATGAAGATTGCATCACAAAAATGCACATCTTGGCAGTGCGGAGTTTGTCAGTACTAACTAATGACTTTCAAGAATGGTTTTAATGTTGCCATTCTATAGACATTGGCATATTCTTGTTAAACATAATTTTAAGAGGACTGCAATGGTTTCCACCCTGTGTCTTGCATTTTAGAGATGCTTGCACACCTGCTTTTGTGTTGCATTGTTCACAGCCGAGTCACAGATCAGCCTTGGTGCCCATCAACAAGAGAATGGACTCAGAAGGTGGTCCTCACAATAGAGTAATATTCAGTTATGGAGAGGGAGAGAGTCTATCATTCGTAGAGAAATGGAGAAAGAGGATCACATCATAATATCCAGTCTCAGAAAGACAAATACCAATAAGCTCAACAAATGACAGATCCTGTAAGGCTACAAGCCAGAGCCAATGCCTTATCATCCTATTTCTTTGAAAGAGATGAACTTGACTCAGAGATTTCAAGGGCTCTCTCTCCCACCTCAGGTTCAGGGTGAGAGAGCTTGTTTTATGCCTTTAAAGGTTGTACTTTTTTGTTTTTGATGGGGGTTGTGTGGCTACAGTAGAGGGACCTTATAGAACCATTGCATGATGCATCCACCCAATAGGCTTTGAGGTAAAGCATTTGACTCAGAAGAAGGATTCTCAGGTCCTGGAATCTAGCAGAATTTGCCTGGCCAGAATGTGCACTTCTTTAAGCCACCTAGTCTCAGACCTTTCGTTATGGTAGCCTCTTTGGAGTAATACAAATAGCAAGTGCATTGTTTTTATAGAAAGTGTTATAGCTCTGTGATTGGTTCATTATATTTTGGGAAAGAAATGGGGAGAGAGATGAGTTAGTACACACACCATCACACATGTCATTATCTTTAGCTGGGGAATAACTATGACAATCAACTCAGTGGTTTATTTCTGGATCAACTTGTCTTGGTTCCTGATGTGGTTGTATTCTTCAGTTAGTTTCCAAGTATGTCATTGTATTTATTCTCTCTTCTAATTTTTTTTTTTTGGGGTCAGTGGCATCATGTAGTGGTGTAGTGATACTAATGTATGCACTAGAGAATTTTATTTATTTATTTATTTTTTACTTATTGTTAGAGACAAGTTGTTCTTACTGGATCTCTAAATCAATGATTTTGTTTTTATATTTTCTGTGAGGTTAAGTAGTATATTTCCTCAATTTCTTTCATGTACACATTGTCAAATCTTCTTATATTGTGTGCAGTGGCTCCTTTGGGGGTCTTGTGACCAAATGTGGGAATCATGAAAACAGAAAGGAATCTGAATGTGCAATGATGAGAAATTAACAATCAAATGTAGAATGAATGTGGGCAGTTTCTGGCAGTACGCAGCTGTGTGGCATGGTAACAATAGCAGGCACAGAGCAAAGTGTGCATGTAGTGTATTCACAACCAAGGATACAGCCATACATTGTGTGTATACCATGCACACTGCATCCTGGGTTGTGAATACACAACATGCACACTTTGCACTGCACATGCTATCACACAGCACACAGAGCCAATCAACAGCCAGAAACACACAAACTCAAATTTTAGGCTATTGCACAATATTAAATAATTGAAACCTACAGTGTTTTACTGTCCATTCAAAGTTTTCTGCTCCTATAGAAACATCATGGTTTAATTGCTAGGAGCAAAAAAAAAAAAAAAAAAAAAAAAAAAACCCTTTAATATTTTCCTATATCAGCCCTCAGCATGTAACTAGCAAATTAGTATATATTTGGCTTATATTGTGTTAGACAAGTACCTTCCATCTTGCTGGTGTGTGGATTTGTTTTCATTTTAAATAAATGGCAATATTATATGCCTGCCAAAGGATTATTTTTTAATAAATCTCTTGATTTATAACAAAATATTTGACTTACAGACCTATTTTGTATGCTTGTACCCTGGGGTTTATTTGGGCAAAAAGAGTCACAAGTGGAAAAAGTTTCCAAAGCTCTGAACTGTGGGGATCTCCATGCTGACTTCCCCGTACTTAAGCCATCCATAGAATTTTTGATTTCTACAGATGGATTTTCATTTCTAAAAGCCTGGTTCCTCCACATTTTTTTTCTATTCTCAATAATTTCTTAATGAATGTTTCTCCTTATATTGAATATTTTTTCATTTAAAATCATCTCATGTAGCCATGACATATATCCCACAAATCAAACATCTGCGGTTTTTGTGAGTCTAAATCTGTTGTCTCTTATTTATGCGTACTGATGCTAATAGCAGTGATTTTGCTAATTTTGTTTGTGTGTTGATTACTTGATCTTAATCATGGCGATTCCTCCAGGACTGATGTGTTAACTGAATCCTCTGTGGCTCTCTCTCCTTAAACCTCTGAGTTTGGTCCATTTGCTTAGCCTGATTATTGACTTTTTCTAGTGAGTTCTACTTACCTCGAGTTTCCGTTTACTTGCAATGTTTCTGATCGAATGCTTTTGTTTTGTTGTTGTTTTACTTAGCTTGTCTTCCTGCACTCAGATGTACACAATCACTATCTACAAATTGGTGTCCAAGGCACTTTCACCACTCCAGATAATGTCACAAAAATGTAAGTCAAATTAACTCCTTCAGATCTAGCTAAAGAAAAATGGCACCCGAACTTCAAAGGAGTTTATCTGGGGCTCTCTTCCACCTGGGATCCCTACTGAGGATTTCTGCCTCTCATTGGTTCTTTTTGGCTCCTCAGTCTCCTAGCCTTGGCTGTGGCAAGTCCTGGTCTTACTCTTCGTGGATCTCTAACCCGACTCCTCACTTCCCCCTCCTCACACGAGAAACTTTAATTCCTGTGTGTCAAGAAGTATTTATCAGTATTTTCCTCCAGCTCAGTGACCATTCATGACGACTTGCTGTGAACCTTTGCATTTTTTCCCAATAATTCCTTTTCTCATATTTAAGATGCTAACTAGTTTTTAAATGCCACTCTTGTTTAACGAGCTGTTGTCTTTCCAGATATGCATGTATCTAATGATCTCTTTTGGGTTACAATACTGTTGTTCAGTTTTGTTGTGTGCTTGAGAACTGGACAATGGAGAATGGAGCAGTGATCTTGCCTGTGTAGCTGGTACCACAGTAAGAAGAATGGTTACCACCAGAGTCTTTAGATGTCGGCATCGCTCAGAGGCATTGTTTTCCTTGTTTGGCAAAGAACAAGCAAGTTTTTCAGTCTTTCTGTATTCTATCCTCAGATCTAGACATATGTACCAAAGACCCCTTTGTCAGTCTATTATTTCTAGTCTTCTGAATCTAACCCTGCAGACTAGATCCCCATGTGCATGGTGTCTTCAAAATGATCCTGTCTTCAAAGGATCACTTTCAGAAAGGTCAATTCAAAACCCAAGATTTCAAGTTCAAGGTTAAGTAACTGTTTCAGGATAAATTATATGGTGCATGTCCATAAACACACACATGCACACACATACACAAACATACACACACAATCATGCCTGTATCAATATGTTAATATACATATCTACATGTTAATATATACATACATGACAATATAATCTGTAGAATTGCCCATTTCAATATGTTTCTAATTTTGAGGTGAGTTTTCTAGTTTATGGAAATTACCTTCTTTGATTTTTCAAGTGCAAGTGTAGATTAGCTAATTTGTCTCTTTTATAACATTCATGTGAATATGGTGAGAAATGTAGAGATTTCAGTTTTGCTGTCTGTCATTTCAAACGGAATACCTACTTTATATTCCACATTATCTTAACCTCCTGATAGAATGCCTTTTTTTCCCAGTGAAAAGCCTCCTGCTCCCTCTTTTTCCATGAGATGACACTTGCCAATCTGTTCAAACACTTCCCTGAGTTGCTGCAAATCATAAGATGTAGTTAAGTAAGTGGTGCTCTCAAGTCTCTGTAATGAACTTCATGTTCAGAGAGAAATTACAGGAAAGAAAAAGACCAGCTTGCTATGCTGGGGGAACGTCTTTCCTCTGTGATAGGAGCACAATTGTCCTTGCTTGGTTGTTGATTCTGCTTACGTGATTTGAATCCTTGAGCATGGGTTCTGGTGCCACAGAAAAATGGACTCTAGATAATGCCACAAATACTTAAAATGCTTGTTTTTTGATGAATAAAGGGTAGTAAAATATCTTCTTTGCAGCTCACCTTTGAGTTCTATTAAACGTAGAGGATGCTTGTTCAAGGCCGCCTCGCCCAATTATTTCATGGTAGAATGGAATCCCCTCTACCCAGGAGTCCTCTGAAGTAGGATGAATACCCTCAAATTCTTCAATGGATTCCTAAACACATGCTTTCATTTCCCTCCCACAGATAATGCAAAGTGTACAGACCCCCGTGGAGCGCCACTTGTGATTTCCTGTTCTGTCTCTACCTGAAAGTGCTTTTCTAAGGATTTATGCCCTGAGTAGGAACTGCCAGTTCACTAAGTAGCTGCCTCCATAGTTCTGCATTATTCCAACTGTGCAAGCAACAGCTGTGAAGAAGAGAAACGCATATCAACGCACAGCTTATGGAGCTCAATATGTTACTTCTGTTTATTCAAAAGACCACCTGTGCTTCTGGGGGAAATTGGAGATGTTCCAAATGTGAACGAAGATGCAACAGACAGGCATGGAACCTTAGGAGCTCTGAGCCTGGGCATCACTACTTAAAGATACCGTGACAGCCTCATGGGAAACTACATCCAGAATCCACAGCACAGCATTTTGGGTGAGAATATTAACAAATAGATAGATAAAATGTCCAGTTCTTCGTCCTTACCCATGAAGGAGTACAGCATTACAGCCATCATAGTGAGGGGAACAATATTGGAAACGGAAATTATACTGGTAGGTGAGAAGAAACGCCCCTGGGTGCCTATTTTTGCTGAAGATGTATTTTTCTGTGTTGACCTTTTCACATCTATGGAGGGACTTTTATTAACTGTTAATATATACTGTGTTTTGTGTCCTCTTGAATAGATAATTCACTCTGTGTCCTCCAGGTTACTGAGGGAAACCGAGTCACCTGAGAGTTTTTCAGGGCTTCTTGTCAATTAAGAATTTCATATCCACATTACTGTGGTAGTTTCTGACATTAAGGGAGAATGCTGGGGGGCAAGAAAATGGGAATAACCAGTGAATATACTGAGTGAACAGACTATGGCCACGATGGCCTTGAATTTGAGAGTTACACAGCCATAATTGCGTCAGGTTGGCCTGTGTGAACAGTACTGGGGATTTAGGGAAGAACTTGGGAACTTTCCTAACTCCTTATGCTCCCATGAAAGCTTCATGTCAGGGTTAAAGACATACCTTCAAAACCTTTTCACCTACTCTAAGCCAGGTTTTGATGTGACTTTTCCCAAGATGTTCCTTTACATAGCCCGAGTGTGTGCTAGGGTCTCACAAACAATTGCAGATATTTTACAATAGCAAAATAATCAGCCCCTTGAGAGCAGGTGATCTAGAAGTTGCATTTGATTTTTTTTTGATTATGTGCTAGCCTTGAGCACTTAATCCTCCATGCCTCACTCACTACAGTGCTGGGATTCTAGGCACAGAGTATCAGCACAAACCAGCTTAGAAGTTATCTTTTCTAAACACCTTCATCTTATATTTTCTCTTCCTCATTTCTCAAGCTTTGGTTGAAAAGCATAGACTTGTGAGTAGCAACATTTTCTAACATGATGTGCCATATTCTATAATTTCTTTGTACTGTGGCATTTCTGTAATTCTCAAAGAATTCATTGATTAAATTTCTAAGCATGTTTTTGGATAATGAAGCAGGGTAGAAAATATTAGATAGAAATTTTGTTCTGGAATCTAGATTATTCCATTGGCAAAAGCCAGCAAAACAGTGGCGTGGGATCTAGGCTCAGTTGTATTTTTTAGTAGAAGGCAAAGAACGAGCACACAGGAAAGTAAAGTAGGAAAAGTACAGAAAGAATGATGGCAGGAGGCAGGGTGCTAAACACCTAGTTTTTCTGTCCTCTCTCTCTATATTTTCAGCACGAAGTTATTGATGTGATTTGCCAAACAATGTGTATTTGTGCGGATGACATCCTGGGCCAGCACAGCTGAGCAGTCTAGTCATGGCTAATTGTAATGAGAGGTTTCTGGCCCGGACTTTTGGACTTTCGGGCCTAGCCTCAAGGTTTAGTCCTGCAGAGACACACAGATGCTTACAATAGTTTTAGGCTGACCGGCCTAAGGCCCAGGCATATAACTTGCTAACTCTTTACCCTTCAACTAACCCATGACCCATGGCTCTTATCCTGTTCAGCCATGGGGCTCAGTACCTTTTCTTAGAGCAGTACAGTTGTCCTCTGCTTCTTCTGGCTTGTCTGGCAACTCTGAAGTCTCTGTGGCATCTTGGTTCTGTTCTCCCTGTTTCCAGAATTTTCTTAATCTTGTAGCCCTGCCCACACTTCCTGTCTGCCTTTGGCCAATCAGCGCTTTTTATTAAACTCATAGGCGGGACAATTATTTACAATGTAACATCATAAATCCACTACAACTAGTTAACTGGTGGTAAAGAAGAAGCCTAGACCTGTCTATCAGAAATTTCCCGACTGCTCCTCACCTAGCTGGTCTATCTTCAAGTGGGTTTAGGAGCCAAGGTCTGCAGCAAGAAGGCCACTGTGGTTATGTCAGCTTGCCAACAAGCATTCTGAGCCCCTGTTTCTGTAAGACAAATTCCTTTTGCTATTTTCCCCTTCTCCATCTTTGCTGGTGTAACTGCTGTTAAAAAGTGAAAAAAAAAATCACTCCAAATTTTGTTTTTTTGTTTTAATCTCCTTGATTTGTATTCTTCCCTAGGAAGAATCAAAGGCATGTTTTTCTCTACTTTAAACCAAAATATTTGGACAGCATTTCTCAAGGTGACTGAGGAATCAATAGTTTCATGAGTGTGTAGCAGAGGATTAGAAATGTAGGCTTGGGTCCCTAACACAGGTGACTCAGTGAGAAACCTTGAAGCAGGAATGAGCGCTGTGCACTAAGGAGTCTTCTAGCTGGCTTTTATGATCTGAGTTTGAGGAGTCCGTGTGGGTAATAGGAGATTTGTTTCTGACTCTGGATTAGAATCCACTAGAGCTACCCAATAATCAGAGTAACATGCAGTTTCTGGTCCCATCCAGCCAGAGATCCAGACCCACAGACACAGACCTGCAGTTCCAGGTGCTTAAGCCACCTGCTGCTGCTTAGCAACACCCCCCCCCCCCCATGACTCAGATACTTATATTAACTTTATCCTGTTTGGCCCATGTCTCAGGCACATTGCTCTCTCATCTTAACCCATATCCATTAATCTGTCCTGTCACCCGGCCCGTGGCTCACCTGTGTTCCTTTACATGTTGCTTCCTTGGGTTGCTGGGTAGATCTCTTTGTGACTCCACTCACCTTCTCCTACCTATTCTGATTTCCCCACCTATTTTTTTTACTGTGCCAGCCATGGCCAAAACAGTCCTTTATTAACAATAGAAAGATATTCCTGCATCACCCGGGAGCTTGCATGATGGCCCAAACAGAAAGCCAGACACTTTTTTCCCAGGGCCACTAAACTGTGTTAGCCCAATCCCAACAAAAATGGGTAAGATTCCTGCCAGGTTTCAATTCCATTTTTTTTTTTTCCAATTCTAGCTGGTGGGAAACAAGATTCTTACATTTTAAAAAAGTAAATAATTTATGCATGTATCAAAGAAGCTGTTGACAGCCATTGCACACGAAGGGACACAAAGTATGCATCTTTTTTCCTTTAATCTTTGATAAAATTGGAAACTTCTTATATTCAATATCGTCTGAGAAAACACTCCTTGGGAGTGTCTAAATATTCATTCTGGCTAACTAGCTGGTACAAAGGAGAATGTGTTTCCTGATTTGCCTCTATATGAAAAAAAGGAAGAAAAAAACCATGAAAGGGTGTGTAGAGAATAAAAGAGTAATAAAGCCATGTGACAGTGTGACCAGTTTACCTGGGACACCTCTGCATATTGAGAAAAGCAGGTAAGACAGGAGGCAGGACCTGATGTTCCAGCCCAAGCACCATACTTAGCTGTGGGACCTCAAGCAAGTGACTTCTTATCTCCTGATACAAAGATTTTTTTTCTATTTCATATTGTCTTCCTACTTATATCAAAAGACATCTTATTGTATTTTTACTGGTTGCCAGAATCCTGTATTTGTGACTGGGAGACATTGCAGAGGGGGAACCAGTTCTAAGCAGGGCCAAAGTGACTGAACCTATAAAGAAGCAGCATGATGCTCCATACTGCATGGACACCCAATATTCATGTGTGCTGCTAAGTGCCAAGGTGACAGAGGTCTTTAAAAATGATGAGACAAGATTCAACAGAGCATTTTAATTCCGCTTATCTCACTCATCCTCAATTATTAGGACTATGTTCACTACTGTTTTTAAAAATGTGCATGCAAATGGCATCATTAGTCTCTAATTAATGCTGCTTCTCCCTGGGAGCTTTGCAGCAGCCTCTGGGTGACATGAAGGACACTGTGCAGGTTGCCCTTGCACGACTTCTCCCTGTGTACCATGAGAATACACCTTACTGGACGCCTGTCTGCTACCAAGCTTCCTGCTCCCTCCCCATAAACAGGCAACGAAGTGAAATTTGAAAGAATCCCGCTCTCCCAAACAGGTCAAAATAACTGTTCAGAGACCATCACATAGATTTCTTGTGCACATGAGATATCTCACAAAGTATCTTCCTGTGTAGAATTGAATCTGAGGTCTAGGCCATTTGGGGAGAAAAGTCTCCAACCACAAACAAAGACTCAAAGTTGTTAGCATATGATTTTGCATGTGATTTGCATGTTAATGGCCCAATGTCAAAACACATAGTCATCTACCTGTCCCCTTCCCTTCCCCTCTATTGTCAAGATGAGCTGATTGGTCTTATTAAAGCTCTTCAGCCTCTCCCAGCCTCTACTGTGAGGAGATGAAAAGCCTTAAAGGATGACAAGAGGGGAACATTGTTCTCTATCTGTGGAGCACCTCTCATGTTAGAAAAGCTAAAGGGAAGGAGTCAGTTGTGTGGAACTGTCAGTTTATAAGATGATAGATTGCTAACTGTTAATCTTGTCCTCCAGCCCAGTGAGGGTTTCCATTGTCTAATTCCTGCAAAGTTCAAATAATTTTTTTCAAATACTAGGTCAAGTGTCACTTCCAAATGGATTCATTTCCTAATTAAAAAAAAAAATTAAAACGTCTCCTCACACACTTGTGCTTCTCATGTTTCTATATGATTAAGTATTTCAGATGCTTAGGAATAGAAGAGATGCTAAATGAAGCACATATCAAGTAGAAAATTTTAATGAGGGAATATTTGTCCTAGGATGGCATTCCTGATGTCATTTTGATGGGTAGAATGAAGATTTGTTAGAGGAAGATATTTCCCCCAAATTAATAGCAGAACAGGCTGCATCTGGAAATACTCACTAATAAGGCTGAGATACTTGATTTCTGAGTCCAATTAATTCAGAAGTGACTCAAGGTCTCTAGCCCTATTAAATCTCACACACATACCACACACATATGTATTATACCTTCCCCTGACATATCCTTTCTTAATAATTTGGAGAGTTGTACCAGAGATAATGCCAAAGTTTGCACGTTCTTACTCAGAGATATAAAGTTGTTGCTAACTTTAGGCATTATCCAGAAATACAAAGGGACATAATGGAATCATTGTCCTCTACTCGGTTACGATCTAGCTAGGAAGAAAGTCAGCATCACATGAAAAAATAGCTAACATTTTACAATGCAGACATCTACAAGAGACAGAGAATGAGAGCTACAGAGTCTGTAGCTGGAAATTTTCTGTCCAGTCGGGCCCCTTGATCCTGCGGCTGCTTATACAATATTAGTTTCTATTAATCTGTGTATTGCCATGTGTTCTGTGGCTTTGCTGTGTTCCATTACATCTTGTTCTCTGGACAATAGGCTGCAGCTTCTCCTTGACTCTGCCCTTCTTCATCTTTATCTCTGCTTGGATTTCCCACCTGCCTCTAAGCTGCCTTGCCATAGGCCAAAGCATCTTCTTTATTAACAAATGATAAGTTATTTTCACAGCATACAGAAAGACATCCCATATCAGGAGTCAGAAAGTTTTCTTCAGAAATCCCATGAAAGATGCACTGTATTAGCCATTTGTCCATGTAGTTGGCTGATTCTCTGGGCTTAATTTGAATAGAAGGCTGCAAGGTATAAGGTCATTCCTGTTCTTTCTTCCCTAATAAATTCTTGTTTGTTTTTTTGAAGTAGGGTTTCTGTGTAGCCTGGCTATCCTAGAACTCACTCTGTAGATCAGGCTAGCCTCAAACACACAGAGATTCTTCTGCCTCTGCCTCCTGAGTACAGGGATTAAAGGCATATACTACCCCACTGCCCACCTACTAATAAATGAATTAACTGGAACAGCACAGTAAAGGTTATAGAACTCTTCCTATATTTGCTATTCAGTTTTAGAATCATAACTTGCAGGTGAAAGCATTTTAATGTCATTTTTGATTAAAAATACTGTCTGAGAAAGAAATGAATTTCAAGCTTCCATATAAATAGGGTAGCTAAGGTAGACTTCAACTCTGGCTTTCTGATAATATGCACAAAATACCTGGGGAATTTAGTAAGGATGAGACTATACAAGTTTCTTGGAATAGGCAAAGATTTTGGATGATGATCACTAGTAAATTCTGAATTTCTGCTGGGAAGTTACCCTAAAAATTCATCCTGTGGCTATATGCAGTTAGACCAAGGTAAAGAAATGACTGGTAATAGATTAACAATGACCTCCACCACAGTACAATATACCATTTCAGTCCACCATTTAAGGTAGGGCTAAACTTCATGGTTAGAAGTTGTCAAAGAAGTGTGAAAAAAAAAAATGAACGAAGATGTTTTAACAATCACTGACAAGACAGACGCCATTTGGCTTTGGGACCAAAGTTGGTGCCTAAAGTTTGTACTTGAGGAATTGAGAGTGAATGTTTCTTCATCCCACAGAAGAAACACGGATATGCATTAGTTGTCTTTTTAAAAGGACATGTTATGTCTGTACTTGGACAAGCTGAGAGGTTGCTATCCTGTTGAATAATAACCCAGATATGGATTTGAAAGAGTTTCAAAGGAATCAACTTTTACATTGGGAATCTCTGTCAGATGGGCTTAAAGGGAACTATGGAGAGGAAAGTGCTGGTCATGATGAGGGCAGCCATGCTTCCCGGTCAGTAAACACTTTCTTTTTGAATGGCCCTTAATCTATATGTGCTATCTTAGCCTGTGCTGTATTTCTGTCCCATGAATATGAGTCCAAACAGGGAAACAACACAAGAAATATTATTTATCTCAAATCCTTCGAGACTTACTTTTGGGCAAAATGCAAGAAACACTTACTTAAAAACTAGAAGTTTATTATTTTTTCTTTTTTCTCATACAGGGGTCCTAGATCTTAGCTTTTATACATGTGTGGCTGGGTTGAATATAGTTTATGAACCTAAAGAGAGGGCAATAAGAAGGAAAAGGTGTAGTAGGAGGTTTCTGGCCCGGACTTTCAGGCCTAACCTCAAGGTCTAGGACCCACGGACCCGCAGAGACACACAGATGCTTTCAATAGTTTTTGGCTGAATCGGCCAGAGGCTCAGGCATATCACTTGCTAACTCTCTACCCTTAATCTAACCCATGTCTCTTGTTCAGCCATGCATGCGGCTCAGTACCTTTCTTTAGAGCAGCATAGTTGTCCTCTGCTTCCTGCGGCTTCTCTCTGGTGCTCTCTCTGGCATTCTGCTCTGGACTTCCTGTTCTCAGAGTTTTTAGTCTGGTAGCCCCGCCCACACTTCCTGCCTGCCTTTGGCCCATCAGCGCTTTTTATTAAACCAGTGGGTGGGACAATTATTTACCATGAAGCAACACAATACCCCTACAAAAAGGTATAGAAGGATGACATAAAGGGTTAATAAGATATGTGTGACGTGTTGGCAGAAGGGCCATATTGGGGAGAAGGGGGTAGGGCAGAGAGAAGGGAGGGGAGTCCAGAGGAAAAACAAGAGTGACTAGAGTGAAAATGCCACAAGAGCAACCATCATTCTGCTAATTAAAAGCCAAGCAAAGGGAGAAAGAACAAAATGTTGTATGTAGTGTTCACATGGAATGATGGTTGAGTGGCAGGCCACCATCTCTGAGAAGACTCAGTCAAGCATGTGATAACAGAAAGAGATTTTGCTTTTAAGGACTGTCTTAGTCACTGTTCTATTGCTGTGAAGAGATGCTTATAAAGGAAAACATTTAATGGGGGGCTGGCTTACAGTTTCAGAGGCTTAGTCCATTGTCATCATGGTGGGGATCAAACAGGCCTTGTGTTGGAATGGTATTTTAGAGTTACATTTTGATGTGCAGGCCTAGAGGGAGAGATGCTGATCTGGCCTGGGCTCCAGAAATCTCCAAGCTCACCCCAGTGACATACTTCCTTTAACAAGGCTACACCTATTCCAACAAGGCCACATCTCCTAATCCTTCTAATCCTTTTCAAGAGTGTCACTCCCTGATGACTAAGCATTCAAATATAGGGATCATTTGTAATAAATCACCAGGAGGGCTGAAGCTTCAGTTGAAAGATGTAGAAGCAGGCACTGTGGTATGTAGGTGGATCTTCAGATCAGTATGCTGCTATCAGCAACATGACGATATTAAGACATATTGTCCTTAAGAGGTGACTAAGTCAGGAGTATAGAGTTCTCATAAAAGGGCTTAGTTGTTGCATGAATCCTAATTGGTCTTATAATAAACACCTGGGGTTAGATATTGGGGTAAAGCTGAACAATCAAAGAGACAGAGGAATAAGCCACTGTCACTTCTCACCTTGGCAGCTCCTCAAGAATCCTCAGACTGAATGCTCCCAAGTCTTTAGCTGAAAGGGGAAGGAAAGGAAGCAAAGGGCCAAAGTTCTGTCTCTTCCTGCCTTACATTCCTTTCTCTGCCCAGACATATCACTTCCTATCTCAACCTTCCTGGTGCTGGGATTAAAGGTGTGAGTCACCACTGCCTGGCTCTGTTTCTCTTTTAGACTGGATTAATCTCATGTAGCCCAGTGCAGCCTTGAACTCACAGAGATCCAGATGGGTCTCTGGCTGTGGAGCTTTAGGACTAAGGGTGTGTGGCTGACCTCTGTGGCTAACTCTGTGGATGGCCACTGATCTTCAGGCAAGCTTTGTTTCTTAGAGGCTTCACAAAATATCGCCACATTTGGTGGCCTTATCCAGGGGCTAGTAGGAACTAGCCAACCTCTTTGCCCCTTTCTTTGCTTCTGCTCCAGGAGGACTCCAGGCTTTTCTCCTGTGTAGGACCCAACAGCAAAGTGAGATCTTGGAAACAAAGATTCTGCCCTCACCAGACTTTGAATCTGCCGGTGCCTTGATCTTGGGATTTTCCCAACATACTAAGGTATGAAATAGATGTTTCTTGTGTATAAATTATCCAGCCTATGATATTTTGCTACACTAATGTAAATAGACTGAAACAATAGGTATTCATACCACTTGTTTGGAAATCATGGGAAGATAAGAAAGAACCTAAACAGCCAAAGCAACACAGGCAGCCTGAGTCAACTGCTCACTATTTAGGCATTTTCTGTAGGAAGCCTGGAAACACCAAATTTGTGGTCTAGAGCTGTTTTGGATGTTTGCTTGCTATTAAATAGATTGAGAGAAGAGACATAGATTACAATTAGAGGTAGGAGTAGCTTTGGAGAAAACTATTAACATATAGCAACAATGAGAAAGCTGGGTCAGGGAAGATGGCTTGGTGTTTGTTGCCAAGCTTGGTGAACTTGGATTGGATTCTCAGGACCTATGTGGCTGAAGGAGAGAACTGACTCCTGGAAGCTGTCTTCTCTCTCAACTCCATGTGCACTCCCCTTTCTCATAATACACGAATAAACATTTAAGATAAAAAATTCATATGTGTATATAATAGCTAACTTCAGTCTGGACTCGTTGGATTTATGTAGACTTGGGAGGGGTATAAGAATGCAACAATCATACTTAACTTATTTTATGTTTGAAAAGACAGAGTGGCTTTCCTGTGTCCCGGAAGGGCTGGGCTTGGGACCTGAGGCCTCACCACTTTGGCTTTCCTGCCCTTTTAACATTGAACCTGGTATCTACTACTTCCGGGACACTGTGCACATGCGCACTGTGCTTTCCATTAGTGTTTTCTCAGCTTTTCCTCCCATCATGGGCTAAATCCTTCCCTTCCTTTGTGATTTAAAACAGCAGTCCTTAATGGTAACTTCTCCAAATGACAGTTTGCAATTGCTTTTCCCACTGAGTTTTTAAAGCACATTCTTCTGATCTCATTCTTAATTACACACTGGTCTGAATGCCTGGGTGGATTATGGAAGCTTCTATATGGAAATATCCCTTCTGTGTACTGGTTCGTTCTATTGCTCCTCATTTCTTACTTTTTTCCATATTTGGTCAATTTGAATTATGTAGCTCCAGGTGACTGAAATGGCAACTTATCTGCTTCTCTGTATTATGGCCTTCTCATGGAGATTCCCCCATATATAACAAGCAAGGGAGAAGGAACTGTATTTTAATGAACAGAGGATGGAAGTTGGTCTGGTCAGAAGGGATCCTCCTTTAGACAGAAGCCTGGACTGGAGCTAAGGAACATTCCAGAAAAAAGCACTTCTGAAGTAGAAAGGCTTTTTCTTGTAGAGAACAGGTTTTGTTGACTCTCCAGTTAGGGCACTGCAGGAAGGCAAAGGCAGGTGAATCTCTGAGGCTTGGAGTCTAGGAAGGCAAAGGCAGGTGGATCTCTGGGGCTTGGAGTCTAGGAAGGCAAAGGCAGGTGGATCTCTGGGGCTTGGTGTCCAGGCTGCCCAGCTTATTTACCATGCTCTAACCAATTTGAGACCCTGTCTCAAGATATATGATGGACAGGAGCTGAGGGACTTCACATGCATAGACACATGTGCACACACAGCTGCATCCACTAGTGAATGCCCCCCTCCCACACACAGAGAAAGATGTAGGAGCCATTGATGAGGGACTTATTATAAAGCAAAAAACAGGCCTAGTGCTTCATGGAGAACATCATGCAGACAATTGTGCTAGTGTAATAATTCCAGCTTTCTAACTCTGGATTCTAGCAAGTTTGTTATGTACAGTAAATAAGTATGAGTCACAGCATTGGGCTCTTTGCAAAATTCTGCTTAATTAATTTACAGATACATTTTCTGAGTCTTTCATTGTATAAGTTTGAGAACTTTAAAATTATTTAGATTTCATCCACAGTTTCCTTTCCTTTGATTTCTGTATTTGAGAATTGCTGCACTGGACATAATATGTACATGTCATTATATTGTATCCTATAAACATATCCAATTACTATGCACTGATGCAAATTATTATGTCTCCCAACAAAAGTAATCCTGTAGATCAGTGGTTCTCAAGCTCTGGGTTGCAACCCTTTGTGGGGGGGTCCAATGACATTTTTACAGGTATTACCTAATACCATTGGGAAACACAAATATTTACATTATTATTTTTAACAGTAGCAAAACTGCAGTTATGAAGTAGCAATAAAAATATTTTATTGTTAGGGTCACTACAGCATGAGAAACTATATATATTAAAGGGTTACAGCATTAGAATGGTTGAGAACCACTGCTATAGGTGAAGTCTCAAAGTAATCATGAAATTAAAATTTCTATTTTAATTCAGAGATAAAGTAGCTAAGTTTTCAAATGGTAAGAAAGACATGTTAATTTGTTAGTCTCATAACAACTATTACAGTGTTCATTAAAATACTCCACCATGGCTGGGCAGCTTAACTTGGTTTGTCCAGTGTAGTGGGAAGCAAGTGCATCACCTTGACCTAGAGGCATGGCCTCTTGGCCAGTGTGGGTACAGGATTCACCTATGACCATTGAGACTACAGCATTGAGGCATGGCTGGAGATAGTTTAAAATCAGGGTGCACATTCACAGCTGTCTCTGCTCTGCTCTGCTTCTCCTTCGCTTGGAAGGAAGCCCTGTTTTGTTCTGTTGAATGGATTGTCTCATCCTTCCTGTTTAATCTTGGTATTTTAAGTTGCCATTAACCATTTAAATAAATAGTAACTTGTTAATCAGTTGCCTATGGTTAATAACCAGCTATAATCCAGTGCTTGCCTTGAAAGTAAGATAACCCAAGTTCAACCTCCAGAACTCTTGCAAAAACACTGGACATGTCAACATGTGCCTGGTATCCTAGGGTTAGGAGTGCAGAATCTGGAGTATCTGGGGGGCTTGCTGGCCCGGCTCACTGACTAGTTCAAGGTCAGTAAGTGACTGTCTGAAAAAGAGATGGAGAACAGAGGAACACCACTTGAGGTTTTCCTCCGGCCTCCACTTGCACACAAATTCACATGTGTACACACATATAGGCACATGTAGGCACACACACACATAAACAAACATACGTGGTAATCCTTGAATAAATTCTTAAACATGAAAGTTTTTCTTTTATTTTTTGAGTAATAATGGACTATGTCATACTTCTTTTAATTAAAAGATAAAGCTGATATCTAAGGCCAGAAAGACATGGTAATATCATATCTGTTACTTCAGTGCTATGCTGTCTCTTTAAAATCCCCATCTAGAGTCATTATGGGGTTAGAGAGAAACCTGGTTGTAGGGAAATACCCAAGAACTCACAAAATGACCTGGCTAAGACTCCAAGCAATAGCTGAGAGAGTACCTAAACTGACCTCCTACAATCATATGAATGGCCATTATTATTGTCATTATAGAACCTTCATCCACCAACTGATGGAGGCAGAAGCTGAGATCCATAGCTAATCACCAGTCAAGCTCCCTGTCCAGCAGAAGAAAGAGGAGAGAGTGTATGAGCAAAGGGATTAGGATCATGAGGAGGAGACCCACAAAGACTGCTGACCCGAGCTACTGAGAGCTCACTGACTCTGAAATAGCAGTTGAGGAATCTTCATGGAAAGGAACTAAAGCCTCTGAGTGGAGATGACAGTTGAATGGTATGGGCAGTTTGTGGAACCCCTCGTAGTTGGATCAGAGTTTATCCCTGGTGCCTGAACTGGCTTCTCAGAGCCTGTACCCTGCATGGGAACACCTAACTCAGCCTTGAGACTGGGTGGAGGGACTTGAACCTACCTCAACTGGATTTGTCAGACTGAACTGACTCATGTTGGGACTCCTTGCCCTCCCTGGAGAATGGATGGGGGCTGGGATGAGGGTAGGCTGAGGAAAGATAGGGAGAAGGGGAGGGAGGGGCAGTGGTGGTTATGGGAAAAAAGGTTTTTTTGTTTTTTTGTTTTTTTGTAAAATAAATAAAATCCTCCTCTATGCGTTCACCATGTCATGATTTAGCCTTACCACCACACCCCCAATTCCACTCTGCATCATGGAACACCAGAGTAGAGGTGACATGCAGGAGAGCACTTCAAAGAGATACAAAGCCACACAGGAGCTTCTAGGACTTCAGTTTTTCCTCTTCATAGACTATGGAACACATGATATGTTTCTACCAATGATGCCTTTAAAAAAGCCATGGGACTGGGATCCTTCTACCATGGATGAGGCTCTACAATCTCAAATACTTTGGTAGGATGACCTTACCAAATGTTTTCTTTGCATAACTAAAGAGAAAACACAAAACAGAAGACCTTGCCTTCAAAAGCAGTCTTCTGCCTTTCTATCAAATCTCTCTCAAACTTTTATTGCCTGCACACGTAGAAATGTGAGCATGTACCTGGAGGTATGAGGACCACTTCTGGGAGTTGCTTCTTCTTTCCTTCGCATCTCACCCTCGCTAGCTTCTGTTTCTTTTCCTGGCCAAGTCTCACCTTCTTTTTCCCACGTAGTCTTTGAAGCATACAGTGTGGGGGCTTCCTCTCTGTCTCTGCCTCCTGCCAGACACATTTGTGGGCTCTTCATCCTCTAAATCTGCCCACCAACTGAGCAACCCACGATAGGAATGTCTTCCCACCTCCGATTTCACATGCTTCTTCAATAGTTGACTAGGAGAGAAAGCAGGCGCACACAGCATTTCGCATTCTCTGGATGCACCACACAGTAATTCTGCTGTCTGAAAACTCTGTAATGTCAATAATTGATGCACTTGAGAAGTGGTAATTAAATTAGTTAATTATGCTGGTAAAATTACATGCAATTATGTGACTGCAGGGTATGTTTAGTAAATTAGGCTTTCCCATACTCGCTACATATTGTGGTGCCAATTTTGTTCCTTGATGATTACGTGGCTTTTGATACTTCTTAATTGATTTAATACCTGGATCTTCATTAGCCCTTGATTGCTATGCTATGTATGTCTGACATTTTTTTTCCTCTCTGATATTTTACTGAGATCGTACATCAGGGAAAATATATGTATATATTTGTGGATGGTGCATCAATATATGTAAGTTGACATATACTCATTGTTTTTGTTTCGTTTTTAGATGTTAAAAAGTCACCTTACCCACTGCTACCCTCCCTTCATGTAATCCTGAGTGTTGACTCAAATAGAATCCAAGGATGTG
The DNA here is from genome assembly GCA_033318265.1 of Phyllotis vaccarum. Classification (NCBI taxonomy): domain Eukaryota; kingdom Metazoa; phylum Chordata; class Mammalia; order Rodentia; family Cricetidae; genus Phyllotis; species Phyllotis vaccarum. Next base: position 52,223,462 of record JARWLC010000011.1, on the reverse strand, counting down.
AATCTTCTTGGACACTCCCAAAGAGGAAAAAAAAATGGCATGTTTATTTTACTTCTGAAATAGTATTATGAACTGTATCAAGCAGTGACAGAAAGAAAGCATACTTTGATATTTTAGGAGAGTCTTTTCCTTTCTTGCCCCCCCCCCCAGGCTATAATCTTCAAATAAGACACTTATCAATGGGGAGCTAACTACAAGGTCATAAATAATAGAAAAGGAAAAGCTATCATTTGATCCTAAGATGATTTTTAGTCTGTTAAAGGCTTCTCATGTGCATTTGTAGGCCCTGTGAGGAAGCAACTGGTAGAGAAACCATTAGTGCTGTGGGTGGAGATTGTAGATGGAGCATCTTGGTTCAAGATTTCTGAGTCACTGGAGGCTGTAAGGAAGACTGGGAACTTCTTCATCTACTGGCCTCCTGTTCCAGATGAGGACCAGAGATCCCACTGGATGCTTTGCTAGGACTCACAGCAAAGCAATGAGCAGGTTAGGTACTGAATTTAGAACTTCTGCACACCTAGCCACGGGCAACACCTTCTCATTTCCCCCTTTACTCTCAGATTCTCAGCTTACCCCTTTATGTGACCTTTGGCACTGACACTAGGCAAGCTTGCTGAAGAGTAACCACAGGCAGAGCATCAAGAAGTGGCTTGGGTCACTCCGAAGAGTGACCAGAAGTCATGGCATCTGCAGGACAGACCTTAGGAATCCATCTTCTTTGTTTCTTGGACAAGCTGGTGTGGCATTTAGCATCTCTGTTGAATCCCCTCCTTACTGTGAACAGTAAGGCATGTGGTGTAGAGAAATTTTCTAGAGGAGAGCATAATCTTAGCTGTTTGGAGTGGGGCAAGGCTGACCACTGCTCAGAGCTCTGCTTCTAGTGGAGGATGAACAGACTCCACCCTGGCTGTTCAGCACAAAGCTGAATGCCGTGGTGCCATGATTCCATGAAAAGGAGGAAATGTCATCTGTGAGGTGGATGAATCTTTGTTCATCCATCATTCCTTGCATGTGAAAGAAAGCATTGCCCTTTGTCTGTTGTATAAAGAGAAGGTGTGATGGATATCATGTAAATAAGTAACTTTCATTTCTGTAAATAGGAACTTGTATTTCGATTTCTGTAGTACCGGGTGCTTCTCCTGTCTTTCTCATTTTGAATTCTGTTGCCTTCTTAAAAGCAATAACAACAACAAAATCTGCTCTGAGATGCCAAAGATTTATCATGTGACCTCACCCCCCCACACACATTTTACAGACTCTTTTTAGTGCAACCTATGGGAGTTTTTCAACAATGAAATTTCCAGCAAATAGCTCTGAGAATCATGTAGGAATGGTGAGGCTTCTGTTTCAGGTGTCCTCTGAAATTCAATACAGCACAAAACCTGCTTCTGTGTATTCTGTAGTGTAAGAATGTTTTATAATAGAGTAGCCCCAGCTATAGAAACCAGTTTTCTCAAAAAATTAAAAATAGGATCTCCATATGGTATAGCTAAACCACTCTTTGAGTATAAACCCTGCCGAAATCAAAGTTGCCACATACCAGAGACATTTGCAAACAACACACCTGCTTCTCTTGGCACCATTCAGTAGCCATGTCACAGAGTCAGTCTAAGTTTCCACTGATAGATAAGTTATAAAGTAAAGGTGACAGATATCAACAGCACAGTGTTACTTGGCCTTAAAGGAGAATGTGATTACGTCTTTTGTGGAAACTGAATGGAACTAGAGATCATTACGTTAAGTAAAATAAGCCAGACTCAGGAAAACAAATAACCCATTTTTGTCATCTGTAGAATGCAAAGGGGGAGACAGTAGAAACATAAGATATGAACTATTAGCAAGGAGGATTAGGGGTGGGAGGTTACTGGGGAGATAATGGAGTTAATTTAATGATCAGGGTTCATTATATGCATATATGGAAGTGTCACAATTGAACCCATTTTTGTACAATGAATAAATAATAATAAAAACTGAAATTCAATCAGATCTTCCCTTGAGGCCTTCTAAGAAGCACTTGACAAACGTCTCTGAGTTCATGTTGTTGGTGTGCATCCCCAGTCTGCTTTGTTAATGAGGTCACATGTCCCCATGTGGGGTAGATATTGAGGTCCTGATGAAGACACTGTTCTGCCTGATGTGTTTCAATCACTAATATTTCACCAAATACCTGGCATTTTGTAGATGGCCTACTTGAAGTTGTTCAATGAGTGAACATTGGATATGAAAAGCAAAATGTCCTCAGTCAGGCAACATCTGAACTTTCATGCCCAGGTTCTCCCTTGGGTGCCTGTGTCTATCATCAGAATTCTTGCAAATGTGTGTAGAGTGTTGCACAAATCCTAATTGGCTCTATAATAAAAACTTGGAGCCAGATATTGGGGTAAAGTTGAAAGATCAGAGAGGCAGAGGAACAATCCACAGTCAGTTCTCACCTCTCCATCTTTTATGCAGAAAGGGGGAAATCCTGTCTTCACGAATCCTCAGACTGAATGCCTCAAGTCCTCAGCCAAAAGGGAAGGGCTGAGCTCCTGTCTCCTCCCACCTCATATTCCTCTCTCTGCCGAGCCATATCACTTCCTCTCTCAACCTTTTTAGTGCTGGGATTAAAGGCATGTGTTCCTCCCAGTTACTGGGACCAAAGTCATGAGATCCAAAGTGCTGGGGTTAGAGGTATGTATCACTACTGCCCCAGTCTGTTTCTCTTTAGACTGGATTAATTTCATGTAGCTCAGTGTGGCCATGAACTCACAGAGATCCATCTGCCTCTGCCTCCCAAATGCTAAGATTAAAGGTGTGCTCCATTACTGCCTGACCCCTATGGCTGACTCTATGGCTGACTCTGCCCTCTAATATTCACAAATCTTTATTTCTTAGAGGATACACAAAATATTACCACATTACTGTATTTAATATCCCCACATATTCTAGATAACTGAGTTTGTTTAATTATTTTAAAGCAAATTAAATGGAATATAAACTAAAAATTCTCTCTGTCATTGTGGTGAAAATTTTTGTTCTAATAATTTCCAGTGGTGTTTAATGCCACTGGATTTGCATGCTGCAAAGTTATATGACACCCAAAGTCCTGGTACAGTGGATTCTAGTCTTGCATGAACCACTCCTTTCCAGCATGCACTCCATTTGAAATTCTTTCCTTGTGTCTTATAACATACTTGAATGTATTTTAACATTTCCCATTTTAATTAGCACGGATACGATGGGACAAGGGAAGCTTTAGTAAATCCTACAATAGTGTAAGGACTCAGAGAAAAGGGGAGGAGTCACCTTGTTAAAAGGGGAGCCGTGGGAACCAGAAGACTCACTAGCAGAGTATTGATGGAAAGCCCGCTGCTTCCCATCACCCCTGCCAAGAAGCAGGCAATAACACCACCTGTCTGGTTGGCAGCTACAGGTGTCTACAAATGGCTCATAGTTTTTTTTTTTTTTTTTTTTTTTTTTTTTTTTTTTTTTTTTTTTTTTTTCTCTCCAGACTTCAGGATTTAGATTGGAGACACAACCAGCTAAATCAACAGGTGAAGCAAAATGTCATGAGGCAAGAAACCAAAACCAAAACCAAAACCCACCCTCAGCTTTGCTGCGAGGTGAAGGCCGTCCAGAGCTGTCTTTGGGCATCTGTTTGCATTTTGTAAAGGCTTCTTGTCTGAAACCTTTTCTTGGCCCCTGGGCTTTGGCAAAGCCAGTCAGCTATCCTACAAGCTGGCATGATGCCATGGTAACAGATGACCAGGAGCGTAGGCAGTGAGAAAAGCATGTAGGAGCTTCAGTAGTGAGTGCTGAAGGTGAGGCTCTATACAAGGCCTGGAGTCTGTCTGTCCTAAAGCTACTGCTGTATTCTTGAACAAGCTGGAGACAGGATATACTTTAGGATACACTGTGGCTATGACCTGCTCCAGGGAGAAAGGCCAGTACCACACCACTGGTGTTTTTATATTAACATTTCTTCCACTTTGATGCTGTAAGAGGGAAAGACAGAAATAGATGTTCTGGATGAGAGCTCTGGAAGGTCTACTCTCTGGTCTGGTTCAATTCACTCCATTCACTTCAGCTGAACTTTTTTCTTCAGACACAGCTTGTAACGTACCTCTCCTTTGATAAAGATAAGGGTGGTCTTGGTAATGGGACTGGTGTCCCCAGTCAACTTGATAAACATTTACTATGTAAAAAAAAATGCTTTTTAATTTTATGGGCAATTAGGACTGAAAAATTAGTTTCTTTAAGAAGCCTTGTCACTTAGAAACTTTAGAATTGAGAGTCGAATCTCTACCTGTCCAGCTGTAGAAAGGACCTTACCAAAATAACCCCTATATTTGTGAACACATACAAACCCATCTGTTAAAAATTCTTTGGAAATGTCTTGATTGCCATCAACTTACAATTTGACAAATAGGACTTTTTATTTAATTAAATTTTAGTAATTCAGATAAAAGTTTAGTAATTTTAGTCTTGATATATTTCTTGAGTATTTACTTTTTAAGAGTTTTTTGGTTTGTTTATTTTTGTTTGCTTTCTTGAGAAATCAATTTTCATTTAATGAAGACCAAAGTAAATGACGTTTTACAGAAAGCACTGTGTTGACACTTGCTCTGGGGGTAGAGCAGGTTACCACGAGAAAACATTTCTTAGCTATTTCAAGGAACTGATAGCCTCATTTTAATCAAATGTCACTTCTATTGTCTATGGAATTCTCTGAGATTTTACATCTGACATTAGTAAATATGAGTTAGCTATTGATGCATTAAAAATAATCACAAAAATTGAGGGCAGCCCGAGGACTGGCTATGGAAGCTGATACAGGCTCAGATCACCCCTCATCCTCAGTTGAGGGGAGGGCTAGCTTGGGCCAGCTTGTCTTAGCAATGGTAGAAGCTGAAAAAGAAAGAGGCGATTCCTCAAACCTCTCTTCAAGTCTGTGACCACAGCATTTGTATAATCTGTGCTGGCCAGAGTTCCATGTGCAACCCATAGTGACAAAGTATCTTTGGGGCTCCTCCTTCTCCCTCTCCCTTCCCTTTCTTCTCTCCCCCTCCATCGATCCCTCCCTCCTACCTACTTTCTGTTCTTCTCATAATGAAGATTAATGATAAAGGGAGCAGTGGAGTCCTGGAACCAGTGATTATCCTATATAGTGTACCTCCTGCTGCTCTTGTTTTATGTATGCCAATAAGCCAATACTTGGATGGCAATGCTTGTGTCAAGCCATCTCTCACTACACACACACACACACACACACACACACACACACACACACACACACATGCATACACACACATGCACACACACATGCATACACACATACACACATGTACACACATGCACATACACACATACACATATACTAACACACACATACAAACATACACACACATATATTTACACACACATACACATACACACACATACAAAACTCACACACATACACACACACGCACCCATACACATACACACGCACACACACACAGACACGCACAAACACACACACACACACACACACACACGTTTTTGCGTCTGTTCAAAGTCTACTGTAAGTAATATATAAAACCTGGTGTTCCAATCTGAGTGTGAGGTGTACCCTAGAGGTTTCTGTGTTCCCCCACACAGTCCAGCTAACGGTTCTGTTTTAGAACATTTAGGAATTGGCCCAGCTGAAGGAAGTGTGCTGGTGAGGGTAGGACTTGAAATGTATAGCCTATTCCCATCCTCTTGCTGATTCCTAATCCCTCTAAATGTGAACAGGAGGCTTCAGGTTCCTATCATACCAGCTGAGAGGCACGGCTGCACACCTCTCTCACAGCAGCCTGATCCTAAAGCCATGAGCCCAAATCAACTTTCCTACCATAAGTCAGATATTTGGTCACAGACACGGAGCCAATACAGATGGCATTTTTCTCCTTCAGGAACATCTAAGTCTTTTCCAGGAGGAAACTGTCATTACAGAAATTGTGCCTGATGTTCAATACATTGCAAGGCTTTGGGCTCTAGCCCTCTAGCCCATGAATGCTGCATGTCCTGTCAGCTAGCAGAACACGTTTCTTCGGCAGCAAGTATAACCTCCTGACAGAAACTGAGCTAATCTTGTTTTCTGCTTTAGGCAGAACCATGAAGGCCATCATCCTTCCCATGAAACAGTGGCCTCTTCCTGGCCATCTCATCTTACCATTCCATTTCAGGATCACGTTTATACAAACTACCCTTTGGGTTTCAACTGTCCTTTATTGAGGATTGGTTATGAAGCAAATAGGGGAGACAGGGAAAGAAAAAGAAGGGAGAGGATGGATGGAGGGAGACAGAGACAGAAGGAGTCTGAGGGAACATTCCTGGGATGTGACCTATGTGTATCCATGATTAAGCAGATTATATGTATTTCACAATTAAGCCAAATATCTACATCTTATTTGCATAGGTGGAGTGTGTGTGGGGGGGGGCAAAGAGAGAGAGAGAGAGGCAGAGAGAGTGAGCGAGCTTGTGTACCATGGGCACATATGTGTTATATGACTGTGGAGGCTGTAAGTTGACTCCAGGCATCTCCCTTTATTGTTTTCCACCTTGAAACAAGGTCTCTTAGCAAACCCAGAACTCACTCACCAACTGACGACTATCCAGCCAGTAAGCTCCAAGCATCTAGTTGCACTCCTCCCTGCAATGTGTTTAGAGATATGCACCATCATGCTTGGTTCTTCATATGGATGCTGGAGAACAGAGCCCACATGTAGCAGACACTTGACTGAGCCATTTTCTTGTGGTCCTCTGAGAAGGGGACAGTTAGCTTTATTCACATCCTCCTGTCCCATTGAGCTGTCAGACTGGCTGACCCAGATGTTGGAAACATCCAGGCCCCAATCTACTCCTTGCTCTGTGTGGCATTTAATGTCAGCAGCTCTAGCCTTGGCAACCGAACCTTAAGTTCAGAGCTCACCATTTGCATTAGAAGACGTTGGGAAAACTTTCCATTTATTTTAGGGAATTCAACCCATCTTATGCCTCAGTTGAGCAACAGTAACAACAAAAATGACCATGCTGTTTCCCAGAGAGGCTGTAGAAGGGAATCCTAGCGGCAGGCTGTTATTTCATATAAACACCCCAAGGGCAGAATGTATTTACACACCTGTCTGGGTTTGTGCATGCATGTGGATGTCCCCACATGTCACATGTCTATTATTTAGAGAAGCCAGGGCTAGATGCATTTGAATTTTACTCTTTACATCCACACACTTCATGTTCTCAGGCTACCTCCTCCTCTAGACCCTATTGAACCTTTAAGAACTACTTGGAGGATGAACACACACACACACACACACACACACACACACACACACACACACACACACACACACGCAGACGTGGCTCTAAGCTTGTGCTCCCAGCGACTGTGACATTAGTTGCCAGACTGGTTGTGGTTGCTTTGTGGTACTTGTAGATTCTGAGATTGTGGTTTGTTTTGTCAGAAGAATGTGTCCTACATTTTCAGTAGCTCACAGAGCACAGGAGTCTTCTGAGCATGCTTGATCAGCTAACCAAACAACAGATAACTCTCTCTGGAGTCAGTTGCCCTTCCCACACCCATGGCCCTTCCAGCCTGAGCATTGTTTAAAGTAAAACACCATGGCTTCTTACTTTAAAGGAGGTAAAGCCGCCCAGACTCTCTTCCTAATGCCAAGCACAAAACCTGTTATATAAAATAGTTTGTTGAATAAACTTCTGAGTAGGTAGGTGGATGGTCCTCTTGGATGTGCATACTTTTAAAATAAATGGCTGTTACGGAATGCCAAGGCTATAGGAAGGCTCATCTCATTTTTATTTCTCTTCTTATTTTGAAGTCCCCTGCAGATATTATTCTCATGTATTCAGATGCTGTGGGAAACATCATGCATCCGAAGGACCAGTGATAGGAAACTAAAATGGACCACAGCTTCTAGCCCATTAATCAAACCCATAATTTCCGTTAAGGCAGGTAAGACAATGAGCTATACTGAGGGAAAAAAATAGTCTATATCAGGAGCATATTTAGAAGCTACAATCAGCAAGTGTTGTTCCAGGACATGGTGGAGATGCTTCTGTAAAGCAGAGAAGTTTGAAGACCCTCATTAAGAAGGGGTCACCTAGGTACACAGATAAAACAGGGAAGAAAAATGTATCCAAATTTCTAACAAAACTAAGCTCATCATACCTGTCTGTCAGCCCGAGATACACAAAATGGGACCAGAGGGTTTCTTCTATGTGATATTTCAAAGGACTTGTTACTCCTTTGCCTTCTGCAGAATTGCTTCCTCCCTGTATAGTGTGGAGGGAAAAGTGTGAAATGCCCAGCCAGTGTAGTTCTTGTCGGTGATTGCAACCACCCTGTTCACAGATCTCCCACACTTGGTGCATCCTGGAGCTATATCATGTGTTTGTGCCACAGGTCATCGAAAGAGCACTTTTTGTATCTGAACTGTAATTGAATGCCTCTTCTGTGGATAAAGCTAAGCCCAGAAGCCAAAAGCTATAGCAGTTAAATATGCACCAATTCTCATAAAAAGAGCAGCCACAGGCAATGAGGGCTGGCTGAATGCAGGGAAGCAGAAAAAAAATTTCTCTACTGATTTCCTGCTCTGTAATCAGCATACCTGCTTAGCCCTCCGCCTGGTTAACAGATGCGCACACCCACGGATGTCCTATCACCAAAACAAGAACACATTTCATTTCCTTTCCTTAGCAAAAATATCAGCATTTCCCTCTCTCTTCTCCCTCCTTTCTCTCTCTCAAGCCCAGTTCTAAAGAATTATGCATCTCTAAATCACCATATTGGAGATTTTAGGAGAGAGTGACTTCCAGAATGATTTGCACTTTAAATGGGAAGGGTGACAGCCAAATGACCCATGTTCCCAGTTAGCCATGTTAACATGTAGTTTGAGAGCTCCTAAAACCCTGAAACAAGACCAACACAAAGTGAGATTTCTCCATCGCTCAACACACAGATTCAAAACCTTCCTGAATTACTCAGACTCAGCCATTCTTCCAAGGAGATTAGAACAGGCAGCGGAAGGCCTTTGTTCCGTCACCCTACAGAGTCTGTACCTTGATAAGCATTGTGTTGGGTATGCGATGGCCTCCTAGCAGAATACAGACACTCATGGTTTCTTTTTTCATGAATTCAACAATCAGATACTAGGACTTGCGTTGTTTTGTAAAGAGTGCAGAATGAATTAGTACACATTCTCTGTCTTCAAAGTTCGTGATGTAAAGAGAAAAATAGACACAAGCACAGACATTCATAAAAATTCTACATTTTGTATGTCACTAAGCCATAGAATATACATATGAAGACAACAGTAGAGTCCAGAACCCAACCCAGAACTGTAGTGGAAGTGAATATGTCACTTTTTTACGGCTCTGACAACCTACCTGTCAAGAGCAACTCAAGGGAGGGAGGGAAAGAGAGAGGGAGGGAGTATACACCTGCAACTTTCCTCCCCCACCTCACAGTTTCCCTAGTGTCTCTGCATCCTTACAGGTCAACAACTTTCCCATTTCCAGAATGAAATGAGACTGTGTTTCCCACCTTCCTGGGACTTCCTCCTTAGCTTGCTTTCCCGACGTCTCCACAGCCCACCTCCATCCAGCTTCCCTTGAAACTCTTATTTGAAGTCCTACCATGTCCCTAGGTCTTCTGACTAAGAAATAATCGCCTAAAAATTCAGACATGAGCACTTAAACTCCTCAAGAGCCCTTTCCATTTCTGTTTCATCCCAAGAATGTTCTGTATCTGATGGTGGAGGATTTGAAAGATTTCCTTTGTGTTAATTAAGTTTCTTGCTGTGTTAATCAAACAAGGGGCAGGAAGAAATTTAGGAAGGAAGGGTTTTCTCTGGCTCAGTTTCATGGTGAGGAAGGCTTGGGAGAGGGAGTAGATTCCGTCTCTGACAGTGGGAGCATGTGCCTGGCTCGCTCACATAATCAGAGGTCCAGATGACAGAAAACTCAGTCCAGAATATAGGCAAGCTATGACGCCGTAGCTCTGCCTCTACAGACTTACTGCAACTAGTTGCTAAGCCATGTCCATAAGGCTCCAAACCTCCCCAAACAGCAGCACCAGCTATGATCCCAGTGTTCAAACACATGAGGCTATGGGGGTGTATGACACTAATCCTGAGGTGATGTGAAAAAACATATATTCACATCAGGTAGGGAATTGGCAACAGACCTAAGTAGTGATACCACAAATGTCCAACTTAGTGAACCAATGTGTTCATTGGCATTACTTACAGGAATTTGAGTGAGGAGTTACTTAGAGAAGTTCAGATAAGTCAGAGGCAATGAATACCGAAAGCCTGTCCAAGCATTAGTAACAACTCCAGAGGCTGGAGTTCTTTTCATGTATGTATGTAACCCAGTAGGTCAGAGTCTCCTCTTTTTGGACGGCCTTAATGCTCATATAACCTTGGAGAAGGAGGACTATTGAGTATCTGGGAGGTTTCAGGGACTTCCTGAGACTTTTGAGTTGATTATTTCTTAGTCTTAATGAGTGTCTCTAGGTTGGAATATTACAGCTAAGAAGAAATTGCTGTGCAATGCTCATTGAAACCATGACACTCTTTAAACCTGTATTTCCCATGTTTAATCACTATTCAGTCAAATACCTTCATTCTTGTGGATGCTTAAAGAGCTTGTTTACTTTCTAAGAAATAAACCATAATAGAGGAGAAAGATTCCTAGGTTTGGAAACAGAAGACTAGAAATTAAATCCAGACTTTAGGTTTCTGTGTCTTCTGGTTGCCATAGGACTTTTCTTGCTCAGATTCTGGTGTATGAAAGTTGACAGCAATATTCTTAGAGGATCATTGTGAGATTCTAGAAGATAATTTCACAGTTCTTTGTAAATCTTGATACACTCAGATTTAAATTTTAGTCTAATCAAAGGATGTATTCCCCAGAGAGCTCTCATTGGGAGAAAGACTTATAAGGTCAAAAAGAGTATATGCTAGTAAGAACCAATAAGTTCACAGCTGGGCTGTGGTGGTGCACACTTTTAATCCCAGCACTCAGGAGGCAGAGGCAAGTTGATCTCTGTGAGTCTGTGGCCAGCATGGCCTTCAGAGTGAATTTCAGGACAGCCAGAGCTACCCAGAGAAACTCTGTCTCAAAAACCAAAACAAACATAGGCAAACTGTTCTGTACAAGTTCTCAAGCTTTTGGTTCGAGTACATAGAAGTCCAAGGGTAGCTGCAGGGCCCATGTTAGCGCAATTGCTGGGAAGTACCCATAGTCCAAACTCGTCACAGTAGTCCCTCCTTCTCACAGTTTCAGGAGAACCTGAACATCCAAAGGCACATGGTTCCAGTGACACTGCACTAAGAAATTCTTTGCTAATAACACCATGGTGAAGGCAAAGGTTATGTTAACCTTCATGATGTTAGCTTCAGCATTACCATCCCTGGTCACTAGGATATCCCAATGTGGTGTGATGTGAAGGATGAAGGGACTCCCTCCCCATTTACTTTTAAGATTTGAACTCCCCAAAATGAAAATATGTGTAATGAATCATACTTTTATCATTAGGCACATTATCAACATCATGGGTTCTACTCTTGTACTGAGACTCAGTGAGATAGTACATTGATTAACTAAAATAAACCCAATATCAAGACTGCCCTGATAGACATTCCTTTTGGAATAAGGCTATCTATCTATCTATCTATCTATCTATCTGTCTGTCTGTCTGTCTGTCTATCTATCTATCTATCTATCTATCTATCTATCTATCTATCTATCCCCTTTAGATCCCTACCTTGCTTACATTTCAAGGGAACTATGAAAGAGAAATTGCTTTCATACTATGTACTGCCCGTTTCTGTGAGGGTGTATATGTGTGTGTACGTGTGTAAAAACTCTGTGATTTTGCTGTTAGTAAACATATCCTTTATTTATCCAGACATCTTGACCGACCTTGAGTTTGTAAAGTGAAGTACAAGCCCCCTTTAGATGTGCACTTCTCTGATTCTGTGCTCAATTAGGTATAGACGCAGACTCCAGTTCTTATATAGTGTTTAATTGTATAGATTCCATAAAAAAAAAATCACTGAATCTAAAGACAACAAATACGCTCTTTTATTGCTACACTAAATACTTCTCCAGCAAATGCTTTGGGGGTACATTTTATTTATGGTATTCTTCTACAATGCTAGAGAGCTTTTGTCTTTTTTAGTACCTTCTAGTCCTAGTAGTAGGCTGAACATTTTCTGGTTGGATTCACATCGAGCTGCTGCAGAGCTAGTTGGAGTGGTAATCGCTTTCTACTGTTTACACTTTGTCCCCCCCCCCCCGAGTCTTATGCTAAATTCTTCCCGCTCTGTCAAGAACTTTGCAGTACATTGTGCCATCCATTTACTTTGGGCACCAGTAATGACTTCATGGATCTATTGAGTAAAACATGTAAGTGCTTCTTATGGAAACAAGAAAAGACAAAATATATCTATCAGCAAGACCCTATCAGTAAAAGAAAAAAGAGAGGAATACTGCCCCCCCCCAAGTGAGATTATGACGGAGAAACAAGTTTATAAATCCCAGTGTGGGACAAATTATAAAAGCAAATTATAAAAGACCCCTAAAGGAAGAGATTTGGATTGCTTAAAAAACAGCTTGTTTGGTATTCTGTTCTTACATTTAAACCTGAAAATAACACATTTGAGAAATCAGCCTGAGCCACATACCAGTTTTCTCAACTAGAAGGAGACACCTGAGTTTGTCGGGAGGAAAGTGAGAAAAAGCTGGAGACCTGTCAATGACCTTGAATCCCAGGCACTATGCTCTGAGAAGAAGCTGAAGGTCTGAGGGAGCCTGGGAGAGCTCAGCGTGGAGATAAGAATAAATGTGGCTGCTGCAAAACAGACCCTCTTGGGGTCTTCAGCAAGGGCCCCAAACACAAGACACTGGACTGACTAGAAGAAAAGCTACCAGTGTCTGCATCTTTTTACACAGAACTGATTTTCTTATATACATGTATGTGCATGTGCTTGTCTGTTTTTGCACACCTGTGCAGTTACCCTCAAAGGTCAGAAGTGGCCTTGGATCTCTGAAATTTCAGTTACAGGTGGTTTTGAGTTTCCTGATATGGATGCTGGGAACCAAACCCAGGTCCTTCACATGAGCAGTGAGTATCCCTAATTGCTGGGCCATTTCCCAGCCCCTACACTTGCATCCTAAAAAAAAAAAAAAAAAAAAAAAAAAAAAAAAATGAAGATTCTTTGGCTCTAAAAACCAAACCCAAACACCCAAGTCTTCTCCTATGTTTTAGAACATATAGGGTAATTCAGACAAATAGCTTTCCCAGAAGAAACACCTGTGTGGACATCTTTAGGAGAAGGAGTCTGTGCCTGAGAACAGGGTGAGGATGGGAGAGACTGAAATAATGCTCTTGTGCACTATAAAGATTTTTCTTTTGAATTGGTTTAATAAAGTGCTGACAGGTCAGTAGAGGCAGGAAGCAGAGGCGGGGCAACCAGATTAGGAAAATCCCGGGAAGAGGAGAGACAGGAGACACCAGCAGATGCAAAGGGAGCAAGAAGAGAATGATGCACTAAAGAAAATGTACCAAGCCACATGGCTAAATATAGATAAAAATTATGGGTTAATTTAAGTGTAAGAGCGAGTCAGTAATAAGCCTGAACTACAGGCCCAGCAGTTACTATAATATTAAGTCTCTATGTGTTTATTTGGGCCTAAGTGGCTGTGGAACAGAGAAACTTCTGACTACAAGAGGTGGAGGAGAGAGCAGGATTGGGCTAAAAATAAGTCACACATCGAGTGAATAAATGAGAAGATGGGTAGGATGTGATGGGACAAAGTAGAGGTAGCTGCAGTAGAAGGGAAGTCTGACTCCTGCTCTAAACTAATCCAAACTCAGAACCAGAAACGCAACAAGGTAGGTACCTACAAAAGTGAGATCAGAAAATGTTTTTCTTGATGCTTTAAGGGAGGCTGAAGGAAAATGCGCAAAACACTGGGGCTTCTCCTGAGGCACATGGCACACCGCCAGCCAGTCTTGGTCCTTCCTTGCTTAGATATGCTTCCTTTGGGACAATGGGATAGTGAAAGTACACAGCAGCGGCATTCTCCTGCAGGGTCCTTAAAGATGTTCATCCGTTTCTAGAACACGATGTCTGAGAGGAGCAAGGTCTGCAGACAGGAAGTGATGTTGCAGTCAGGTTTGGTGTTAGAAACAGGGATTCTGGATACTTAGAGGGCTACAGGCCATCAAAGCTCAATGCTAACCAATAATGCAGTCAGAGAGGCCAGACCCAAAGTCATCTGAGCAGTCACTTAGAATTTTGACAGTACAGGTAGGGAAGCAGCACCAGGGAAGAACAGAGGCTGGAGATGGAGAGAGAAGTTCCGTGTGATGCATATTTCCCCACTTTTATAAGGTTGTATTTTCTTAAATTGTCTGTGCATAAGAATTCAGGTAAGCTAGATGAGGGCATAGGATTCCCTAGGGGTGGAGGGAGAGGGGGTTGTGAGCTTCTCAGCAGAGGTGCCACACACCAAACTTGGGTCCCCTGAGAGAGCAGTATACGCTCTTAACTGCTGAGCCACCTCTCCAGCCTCCATTTTTCCCTCTTGCTAAACTAATTCATTGTTATTCACTACAAACTATTCAGAGCTATTTGGATTCCCTAAGTTCATCATCTGGTTGCTATTAGAGATATCATCTTCAAAGAAAACTTAAGGGACTTCTGTAAGAGGTACATGCACAGGTTAATGCTACACAGTGCACCTTGGCCTTTTGGGACACACAGTGGATAGCTAATCAGTGTATCTGTTGTTTCTAGGAAACACAGAGAGAAAACAGTCATCACCTCTGTTCTCCTCTCCTGGCTAAAAGAGTGAGCAGTAATGAGAGAGCCTGTGAGGGCACCTGGGAACCTCAAGCCCCAACACACAGGTTAGCATTGCTGGCTCACCTAACTCACAGGTGCTTGGTTGCCAGGTAACGATGAGGGCCTCTGAGTGCTTTTAGAAGACCTGCAGCTGGGCTTGGAGAGGTGTGGGCACAGCCTAGGGCCATGGCAAGGCAAAGCAGAGGGAGTTAGTTCTGGGCACTTGGCAGGGCAACCGTTGCTCACCCGTGTGGCAAGCAGAGGCATGCTGGGTTTGACCCCAAGTGGCAAGTCAGCCTCAGTGCCTGTGCTGTGAGAAGCTTTTCTGATTTCCTGGGACCCTATAGGTGTAGAATAGTAAAGATGAAATCTGTGCATTGATAAACATTAGTAATTATCTTTCTATTTGTATATGTTTTTGTTCTGTGCATATTATATTGTTTATAGTTATAGCTACATATTTATGCTCCTTTACACTGTTTAAATTTATATCCATATATATTGATAACCTACCCTTTCAAAGCTATATTTGGTTTTCTCTTTTGATCATTGTGTGTGTATATGTGTGAGTGTAGATATGTCAGGGCCGGGGGATTATCTTGGGGGCCAGTCTGCCTTGTTTGAGACAGGGTCTCTTAATTTTCAGTGGTGTGCACACCAGGCGAGGAGCCAACCCACAAGCTTCCAGAGATTCTCCTCTTTTGACCTCCCACCTCTAGATAAGAGCACAGGAGTTAGACCCACCATAGCATCTGGTCTCATGCGGGTGCTGGGATCCAAACACAAGACTTCATGCTTGTGTAGCAAACCTCTACCCTCTGAACCTTCCTACTAGCCCCAAGTTCTTACTTTTAAAGTCCCTCGAAAGCTTAGACAAGGGTATGGAGTACATTTTCATGTTTGTGGAGAGCATTGCAGTTCTGAAAGCCTAAGTGTACTTTTAGAGCCAATGATAGTTTGCAAATGCAGGAGATTTAGTCTCAGCGAGAAGCACTTTCCTCAACTATTTTAGAGACTCTGGAAGGGTTGGTTTTCTCTGTACGTCTGTCTTACATAGAGTCACCATGGTCCCTTGCACATGGCTTTGCTTTAGAGCCTGCCAGTTCTAAACAGCTTACCTGCAGGATTGTTGAATCTTATTCTCAAATAATGTCAGAGGTGTCTGGCCCAGCTTTACTCTAAGCAAATGCTGATTTGTCTTTAGTGGGCCATAATAAGTTTTGGTCAGTTTGCACACTTCTGGGGTTCTCATTTCATTCATGTGTATGTGTAAATATATATATATATATATATATATATATATATATATGTTATATATTTGGAGGTATATACACATATCCATGCACAGCAGAATAGATTGTGCATTATCATAGACCCCAGACTGGAACTAAGCCCAATGTTTAAGCATCTGCATCTTCCTGGGACGGTTTCAGAAAAGGGTAACTATTGAGAATTGGGCAGTCTTTTCTGATCTCGGTCCTCACATCCAAGTCTTTCTGGGCATATCCACATAATTTGGATCTGTCTGGGATGAAGGAAAGATGAACAGGAGAGCTTGAGGTTGAAGCAGAGGCAGCCAAGTTGCTTCCTCACCACCTGGAATGGGGAGGCTTGGGGAAAGCATGCCAGCCAACCTTCCTAGCCCAAGGGCTATCATTCTGCTTTATGTGCCTGAGTCACTGCGAGGAGAGAAGGATTTACAGATGTTCTTTCAACACCTATTTGCCAACTATTTATTGAACACCTACTCTCCCCTGAGCTCTGCTGTGAGTTCAGAAATCAAGGCTGCAAACAAGTCACCCTACTTTGTCCATTTCTGAATTGTAATCTTCTTTTTAACCATCTCTAGGTCATGCTTGAAGCATAAATCTAGATATATATTTGAATGTGTCAGCACAAAGACGTCTATAGAAGTTTGCTATAGACAATTTGCATGAACTGGAGACTTGGAGGGAGTTTGTTTCCTGCAGGTGTGCACTTTCATGCACCTCACAGTGAAACCCTGTTTCTAAAGAGAACCTGGCTGAGCTCATGTTCAAAACCCTGCTTAAGATACCAAAAACCAGCCAACCAACCAGTCCTAAATACATGAACTTGTCACACAGACGGATCATCTGACTGGACAAGGAACACTTTCAAAGCACTTCTCAGAAGCCTGTCTCACATGTTGCCCTTGGTCCTTGTACTGCAGAATCTAAGCATCATGTAGGAGTTTGAAAATATGTCTTAAGAAAACTGTAAACACTGCTGTAGGGATATTAATAGTTGATAGGTGTGGGCTGAAGAGATGGCTCAGAGGTTAAGAGCACATGCTGCTCTTGCAGAGGATGAAAGTCTGGTTCTTAGCACCCACACGATAGCTCACAACTCTCTATAACTCCAGTTCCAGGGGGATCTGACAGTCTCTTCTGGCTTTCTTAGGCACTGCATGCATGTGATGCACATACATAAATGCAGGCAAGATAACCATGCACATCAAATAAAAATGTATAAAATCTTAGACAATAATGGTTGTTTGCTGGGCATGATGGTGTACACCTTTAGTTCCAACAATCAAGAGGCAGAAACAGAAGGCTCTCTATGAGTCTGCATACCAGATTCCAGGCCATTCAGCACTACATTATGACCCTCTCTCTCTCTCTCAAAAAAAAAAAAAGTTAAAAAAAATAGTAGCTGACTCCTTTTTTCTATTTGATTTGCTAACTCTAGAGTCTATGAGCAAAGATGATCATGTCTGCAAAGGAGGCCTCATTTATCAAGGAAGGTAAAAGATTGGCACTAGTGCTCTCTCGTCTCTAAATAGCCTCTGCAAAGCCTCTGACCCCAGCCTTGATGTTCAAATGCTAAGGACAAAGGGTCAGTAGAGAGCTTCGGATTCCAAATGCACTAGCTCTTTAGACACCTGAATTGAGGATTCAGGTACTATTCATAGAACCCAGTGAGGTGATGGGCTACTGAGTCGTTCAGGACTTCCTGTGATAATCATCTCCAAACCCTGCTGAAGCTCCCTTTCCCAGGAAGCCACAGTTCAACTTTCCTTAGATACTCACAGCTCAGAGCTTACTTCTGTTCTTATAGACATTACTAATACATTCTAAATTTGAAGGGTGAGATATATGATTCCTTTTCTTTAACTGGAATCTTAATCTTTGCTCAGCTGAGACTGTTTCCTCTGGAATTAGCAAGACTTTGTCTCTCTGATCTGTCTGAATTTGTAAGTCATTTTAATCTCCCCATAATTCAGTACAGCCACACAACTACTGAGGTTGTATAGACAAATACTATTTACTTCCTTTTCAGTGATAATGCATAAGATGCTAGTCACTTGAATCAACTTTCTTTTTAAGATATGGTCTTATTATTTTTGTGTGAGTATTTTGCTTCTATGTATGTATTCCATGTATATGTCTGGTGTCTATGAAGGCCAGGAAAGGGCATCAGACCCCTGGAACAGGAGAAAGTCACCATGTTGATGCTGAGAACCAAGCCTAGATCTTCTGCTACAGTGGCAAGTGCTCTAACCACAAGGCCAGCCCTGTCACATCAATCAAATTATTTTGATCACTGTCTCAGAGCTCATTCTTTGTCTACAGAGCTGCATGGGATAGATAGAGAGATAGACCCTGGAGGGTCTTTCACAACCAACAGGTAGGAAGTGGAGTATGTTTCATCCATGTTAGGAAATTAGAGCTTCACATTAAACAAATGAGCTGAGGTTTTTCAAAAGATGAATTATGTGACTCAAGGTCGGTTCCAAAAGTGTGTTGGTAATGCACGGTGGTATGTATTGTAATCTCAACACTTAGAAGAGAAGATAGGAAGACGGACAGCCTGGATTACATAGTGGGGCCCTGTAACAAGCAAACAAACAAAGGAGACTATTTGAAGGGTGTGTGTATCCTTCTCATGTGAGAAATGGTAAAAGTTGCTTCCTTTTGAATTCAAATAACAAAGCACTAAGATTCTGAGCTAATCCCAGCCAGATTGCTAGTACCTCTGTTCTAATCTCTCAGATGTAGGCCACTGGATATTTCTGTTCTTCTCATATTTCAGTAAGAGCTGTGTGCACTCTTACTGTAGCATCTCCAGGCAGACTTCTGTTCAGGATGAGTCATGTGATTCCCCATGTGTGCCTATGAATTGCTAACTGCTTGAGAATTCATAGGATGAAAGATGCTTTATTTATTGTCCTTTCAGATAAAAGATGCATAATTTATAACACGAGGGTTACTATTTTATTTACTCTTACAATGCTGAAATCACATTCTTTCCCAGTGATGGAATGGCAGAGTCCCTTTTCATTTGCTGGCAAGCAGCTTGTTAAAAGCCCTGGAGTTAGAGGGTCTGGCTCCACAGAAGTGGGCGTTGTATGGAGGAAGCAGTATGATCCTTTTGTTGTGAGCACAAAGGCTTTATTCTCCAGCTCTCAAGCACTGGTGAGATGTTAAACATGTGTGCATGAGGTAAAGTTGCTGGCTTCTGTGTGAACTCATGTCAGCTTACGGCTTGTGATGACATCATTAGGTAGATTCTATAAAAATGTCTTAGTATATCACAATTATAGCTTTGGTACAATCTTCTCTTCCAGTGAGACCATAGACCTTAATCTGGCCTTTTATTGTTCCTGGCAATTACATGTTTCTAGTATCTAAATACATGGACAACTTAGTATTTAGGGAAAGTTCAGTCTCTTCTTATTGGAACTTGTGGGTTTTTTTTTGGGGGGGGGGGGAGGCTGTAATCTACACACAACCCTGTCAGAAAGCATGCATGTGCCTGCTAGTCTGTCTCTCTTGCACAAAGCAAGGTTTGGGAAAACTTCTTTCTTTCTCCTTTAATACCAGTTCTTTCACCATTCCGTGCCCCATGGGTCTGTGTGTAGATTGGGGAGAAGTGGGGGAGCCAGGGAACTGGTTTTTAGCTGGTTTCCCCCTCCCTGTGTCCTGCCTTTTGGGGCACATATCTCATGGCTCGATTTTGGAAACTTGACTAGGGGCAGCGAGGGCATAAGGAAAGAAAAGACAGGACCACAGAAAACTAGGGTTAGGTGGGCTGTGAGCATTCTGATAGAGTGCCCCAACTTCTCGGCAACGTGGCATCTCGGTGGGTTTATCATGCATAGCACAGTGGGAGCAGTTAGCTAGTCTCAGTAGGCAATGGGGCTCTGGTTGTAAACATCTGGAAGGAGGAAACTACAGTTGCTGTTTTATTCACACACTAGTCAATCACTGATACACAGGAACACCTGGGAAGAGAAGGCTTTGCCTTTATTCGGAGCCTTATCTGAGGAAGGCCTTGCTGCTCCGGATGAGCAGAGGCACTGGTTCTTGATGTGGCTATGCCCTTGTCAAAGTTATGCATACTCTGGGCTTTCTCAGTGCCTCATACTTTGTGGAACTATTGCCGGTTGGATGATGTCTCAGCTTTACAGGGATCATGGCAACAGGGGAAGGATTGGAAACAGGAGGGTGTGGCCTTGAGGGATTCTGATTGCTTTTATTTATTCCTGCCAAAAGAAAGTGTAGTGGATTTATGATGTTACATTGTGAATAATTGTCCCTGCCTATGAGTTTAATAAAAATTGCTGATTGGCCAAAGTCAGACAGGAAGTGTGGGCGGGGCTACCAGACTAAGAAAACTCTGGGAACAGGAAGAACAGAGTAGAATGCCAGAGAGAAGCCAGAAGAAGCAGAGGACAACTATGTTGCTCTGAGAAAAGGTACCCAGCCCCATGGCTGAACAGGATAAGAGTTATGGGTTAGATTAAGGGTAAAGAATTGGCAAATTATATGCCTGGGCCTTAGGCCGATCAGCCTAAAATTAATGTAAGCATCTGTGTCTCTGTGGGACTGTGAGTCTGCAGGTCCAGACCTTGAGGATAGGCTAGAAAGTCTGGGCCAGAAACCTCTTACAACAAGGAAGGGCTTTTCCTTATCCTACAGCCAAGAAGCAAAGGGAGAAAGCCAGGATATGGCTATGGACTGTGGGTCCCAGGGCTGCTGGGTAGCTCTGCACAGAGCATCCAACATACACTCCATGGACCACCCAGGGAAACCTCATCTTAGAAAATGACATTTGGCTGCCTGATTGGTTTATTAGGATATCACTTTGTTTTCTCAGCTGGCTAGTCTGACAGTCTAAGAACACTATTTCTTAAATACTAGAAACAGTAGTTCCCCTGTTGCTATGGTTTATCTTGATTGTAAACTTAATAATCTGGGATCAACTAGGAAGCACTTCTCTGGGTGGACCTGTGAAGTTATTTGCCTGAAGAATTAATTGAGGGTCTCACCACACTCCCTCAGGGTGGACAACACTATCCTGTGGTTGTGCAGGTATGGAGAGGTGTGAGAGAGCCTGCTAACCTTTGACCTTTTCTACTTGCTAGCTAATGCTACTTCCTGAGCACAGAACCTAGATGTGCACCATGTAGCAACTAAAATTTCTTTCTTTCTCTCCCTCTCCCTC
Source organism: Phyllotis vaccarum (assembly GCA_033318265.1). Taxonomy (NCBI): domain Eukaryota; kingdom Metazoa; phylum Chordata; class Mammalia; order Rodentia; family Cricetidae; genus Phyllotis; species Phyllotis vaccarum. The sequence continues at coordinate 52,202,121 of JARWLC010000011.1, read as the reverse complement.
CATCCCTCCCTCTCCCTTTCCCTCCATCCCCCCCCTCTCTGTGTGGGTGTGTATGTGTGCGTGAGCGTGCTAAATGCACCTGTGGTGTACACAGTAGAGGTGTTTCTTGTTGCTTTGAAAACACATCTGGCTGGTTAGAATGGCACCTTGTCAGTGCCAGGTCAACAGAGCTGCAGACGTAGCTGCATGTCCCTGAAGCTGTGACAAAGACATCTGTGTTTTACCACTCATGAGGGATGCTTCATGTCACTAGAATAATTTCTAATTCTAGAAGTAAGTTGTTCACCCAAGAGACACACATGGCATCATTTCTGCAAAAAGGAAGTTCTGTGGGAGAAATGAGGTTAACATTGCTTTTCCCAAACAACTATCTGTGCTCCTTTGCTGAGGAATATTTTCAGACTGCAAGAACCACAGACCTTCCTCCACATGCCAGTAACCCAAGGAGCTTGATTGACTTTAACAAGCAGGAGTCAGGATACTCTCTATGCTCTCTATTTCTTCATTTTACAAATGAAAATCAAAGACCCCGGGAGCTAACACATATTTTCTGGGAGCATACAATGTAGTTTTTTTTTTTTTTTTTTAATGACTTGGAAGTTTCCAGTGTTCTTTATTGCTATATTTGTAAATTTGTTTCATTTTCTTATTTTATTTTTTGAGATAGTCTCACATAATCCAGGCTGGCCTTGAACACTTGTCCTTCTGCTTCTACCTCCCAAGTGCATATGTGCACTGCTATGCCTGGCTGATGTACATTTGTAAAAAGCATGACATCGCTTTGCCACCCACTTCAGAGAAATCAAAAACAGTAATTTTTAAAAACATAAAAGAGGCAGAGACACAGCTAGGCCCAGTGGTTCAACATCAAGGTCAACAAGTATATACAAAGAGAGATGCTTATACGCACCTTATAGATATCTTTGGACACAAACATGGAGTTTTAAGACTACAGAGCAGGACATCCATAATGACTGTATTTTTTATCTGTGTGGTACCTGCAGCTCCAGGGCAATGTTGCAAAGTGAGCAGTGCAAACCCTAGATGGGAATGAAATCCAAGTGGGTACCTATTTCTTTCCCTTGACTGTAACATGGCCTCCCAGGGTCTTAATCATGGCTGACAATAACTTCAGCAGTGTTCCTGTCTGCTGAGCTCTCTGCCTGCTCATTACTCTGATTTCATAGCATTTATCAGGCACCCATAGAGAATCAAGAAAGGAAAACAAACGTGTGTTCATTTGTTACAATTGCTGCCCTGTGACTATGGGAATGGTTACAAGGGGACAGAGCTGGCCTGTGTCTCTCAGACCTGAGGACTTAACATTTCTGGGTGTTTCATGTGAACATAAAGCATTCCCTGCCAAGTCAGCTCTGTCTGGATCTGAATCTGAGCTGCCTCCCTCAGGATCAACTCTGTTGGAAGCTTAGACTTGCTAAGTTAGGTTGGAAGCTGTAGAATCCCAGGGTATGTTTCTGTACCCACCAGCATGTACTCATGTATGAGGAATGTTCCAACATTGGAGTATTTCTCAACTTATTCGGTTACTACATGTTATAATTACCCTTGTATTCTTTCTTTTTGATTAATGGCTGTGCACTGATACCTTAAGATCAGAATTAGAATTAGGATAGATGTAGATATATTATTTTAGTTATCAATAATGCACATGTATTTGCATTGCATGCACATATGCGCACACAGGTATATGTTAAATTACAATTCACAACTCTGCAGAAATATTGTTCTCTCTTAAGAACAGAGACCTGGCCAAATTCCCACAGCCAGGGTTACATCATATATAATGTCACTATTCATCCCAGTTGCCCTGGGTAATGACAAATGCATCTCCATCCTACTCAGAAGGTTTTACTCAATACCTTACAGGTCACCCTAAGTAATTATCTGGGGAGGAGTTAGTTTTGGCTCTTTAATTGCATCCCTCACCTATTGGGCTGCCTTCCCTGTTCCCTCCTGAGGAACCACTTTTCCATCCTTTCTATCCCTTATCCTCTCTTCTCTTCTTCCTACCCAGTTAATAGTTGTTTGTTGTTCAATGATGGTCAACTAATTTCCTTCTGGTATTCATCACAGATGTGCCCAGTGTCGCCAACTTCTTTATTCTACACAACTGTGTCCAGACATTCTGAAAGCCCGTTGTGATTCTTATGTGAAGATTTTGAGTAGAGAGTGCTTGCCTTCTGTGCTTGAGACCTACGTTCAGTCCTCAGGCCTGCACCAGAGAATTATTGTCTTTTACCAAAAACAGTCTAGTTTCTTCCTGCTGCTCCACATAACCTTACATGTGAAATTTCCTTTAGTATTTAAAACACTATATGATTATGTATTTTAATCATATTTGTTAAAAATACATAACATTATTTTAAATAGTGATTTTAAAAAGACAAAAGATCACATTTGTAATCACAATCACTTGAAAATATATATTTCAGCATACTAAGCAAATTCTTAATTGGTTTATATGATTTTTACAATACCACAGAGTGCAAAGGTAATCCTTTGCTAAGACATTCTTAGCCTAGCACTGGGAAATTAAAAAAAAAAGCCATTGAAGATTTGAATGAATGGAAAGATCCAGACTTTTCTGCTGTTTTCTCCAGTTCTTTTAGCTTTATGACTGACGACAGTGATGGCTGATGCCATTATCAGCTTGTCTGGGGTTGGAATTCCCAAGGAGACATTTCTGAGTGGATGTACAAAGGTTTAACCGAGGAGGGACAGTCCACCCTGAGTGTGGCCAGGATCCCAGACTGGATAAAGAGGAGAAAGTGAACAAAGAAAAAACATTCATCTCTCCCTGCTCTCCCAACTTCAGATGCAATATGATCCGTCATGCTCGCAAGGCGGCCTTCCCGCCACCATGGACTCTGACCCTGCAAACCATGAGCCAAATGAATCACTCTTTCCATGAGTTGCTTGTTGCCGGGGATTTTGTTGCAGCAATGACAAAAACCAAAGCAAACAAATGAGACATTGATGGCTCCTTACTCATTTTAGTCTTCTTGTGCTTCATTGCGATTCCTGGTGTTTACATTGTGATAATCCTCCTGCTTCTTGCCACCTTTGAATCCATCACGTACCTTGATGTTGTAGAAATTTCAACTTTGCAAATGCCGGAATTGTGTTCGCGCTAAGAACTGTCTACCTGTATGGTTCACTTCAACCTCCTGGATCTTTTCATGCTCTGACCCGCTTTGTTCTGCTCACAAGATCTGATCTGAGCGTTAGAAGAAATGGATTTGAACCCAAATTTTTGTAATCAGTTAGCTTCTTAATCAGCCCTTGGTCTATCTGAGCTCACTCCTCATAGTTATAAAAACAGATAGTAATGAGGTCCTCTTGGGAATGGATGAGGTAATAAACATGCAAGAACTTGGCAGGTCAGCACTAAGCTGTTTCTGCTACTTTCCATGTTGATGGTTGTGACTGGCACCAGCTCAGAAGAGGTTCTTAAAGACAGTAGTCTTTAAAAGACTTTAAAGAGCCCTTTAAAGCAAGAAGGGGAAATTAGGATTTTCACAGCACCCCTGAAAGACAGATAACTCAGGACTAGACCATCTTTCAAGGCAGAATTAATAGTTTATAATTGGGTAAGTTCAGAATGTGAGATGTATTATGTATAGAATGTTTTGTAAACTTCGAAGTTAGAAAGTTATTTTTAAACCAGTTTCTTCACATTTGAAGCAATTGCAGATTGTTGATGCCTGGCATGTATTTTCTGCAATGTCTAATATAAAAACAACAGATGAAGGGCTGCCTCACTTATTCCTCACTTATGGCCTCAAGTTGCCTCTACAAACAGGCGAGAAATAGAAAATATAGGGGAAAACCAGTCACAGAACCCATGTTAAAAAAAAATAAAAAAAACAAATGAAGATCGTATATAAATTTCAGGTGAACTAGCCCAAAAAGCTGAGAGAATTCTGCCAAGTGGGAGATGAAAATGAAAATCTGTTGCAAATGTATTTAATTCATGCACAGACTAGCCTGATCATGTTTCTGCTGTGTGTGATCACACACACACTTTATAAGTTCACACCAGTGAGGTGCTGTTTTCTGTGTAAAAAAAAACAACAACCCCATAACCCAGAAATTTTAATGAAGTTACTTTTTGTTTATAAGGGATATTTCAGAGATTTTGTTCAAGGAAGTTGTTTATAGAAAATATCAGACAAATGAGAAAGGGGGTCACTGCTAAGTATAATTGAGGTTTTGGTATATTATATAATACTGCTGTAGAGAGTTTTTTTTTTTTTTTCCTAACTTGGTATAGTTTAAAAGATGCTTTTAAACATTATCCTTTATGTGAAAAAGCTTTTGCATGCTCTCTGTGCTAAAGTGGTTTGAAAAGATTTGGAGATTTGAGCATCAACATTGCCCAAATGCCAAATGGCTTCCTGATCAGATGTGATAGATGCCCTTTGCTCAATGACACTGTTCAATAAATCGGTATTTATTTTTTCCATGTACTGAAAATTTCATTTTTCTTACTGATTGAATAAGATCTTACTGCTTAAACATCACATTTTCATTATCCATTCACTAATTGATAGACATTGAGGCTACTTTCTATCTCTGCCTATTGTGAATAGAGCAGTAGCCAGCATGGATGAGTAAGTGTCTCTATGAAAGGATTTAGAACCCTTTGAGCAACTGCCCAAATGTGGTTTAGTTTAACCTTGGAGTGGATCTATCCTTAGCTTCCTGAGGGGCCACCACACTGATTTTCACAGTATCTATACTGAAATTCGTACTCTCACCAGCAATGGAGAGGTACTCCCCTTTCTCCACGTCCTCGGCAGCATTGCCATTTGTTCTATTGATCTTGGCAGTCCCAACCAGGGTAAGATGAAATTTCAAAGTACTTTTAATTTGCGTTTTCCTCATAGCCAAGGAGATGTTGAATGTTGTAAAAAGTGTTTCTTAGCTATTTTTCCTTCACTTTTTTTTTTTTTTTTGGAAACACCATTTAGTCCTATACCCCATTTTAAAAATTAGCTTATTTAAGTTCTTAACATTTAGTGTTTTAGTTTTTATTATATTCTAGATACGAACCCTATATCAGATGTATAATTAGTAAACATTGTTTCCCATTTTGTAGGCTGCTGATTTGCTCAAATGATAATGTTCTTTGCTATGCAGGAGCTTTTCAGCTCCATGAAGTCTTATTTATTAATTACTAGTTTTAGTACCCATAATATCACTTTCTTGTTCAGAAAGTCCTTTCCTGTGCCAATGATTCGACTTCCCCTTCTGTCAAATTCAGGTTATCTGGTCTTAGGCTCAACTCCTTGATTTATTTGGAGTTGAGTTTTATTCAGGTGAGAGAGACAAATCTATTCCTCTAATGTAGCCATCTATTTTAACCAGCACCTTTGTTGAAGATTCTGACTCATCTCCAGTGTGTATTTGTTCAAGGTCAGGCATCTACACTGGAATTATGTCTGGGTTTTCAGTTTTGTTCCATTGATTGACATCTCGGCTCCTATGAAAATGCCATACTGTTTTTACTGCTGCATCTCTGTAATATTCCTTGAAATCTGAAATGATCATATCCTGAGCAAATGATGAAGCTAGAAAGAATCATCCTAAGATAGACAGTCTAGATCCAAAAGACAAATATTGTATAATTTCTCTTATATGTGAACAATAGCTCTTAGAGGGAGGTTGGACTGCAGGATAAAGGGGAGAATGTGGGGAGGGATAACTAACATTAAAAGCCCTTTGGAAAGCTATGTGATAACCTACTATTGTAAAGTCTTTCTAAGATATATATGTACATAGATGAAAGAAATTTAAATGGAGTCACCATGTATCAGGCAACAATGCCCCAACTAGATTTCTTAGACTGCCAAGTAAAACCTCCAGTGCCAGGAAAGTTATATCTTTTTAAGTTACTGACTGGAAGGTCCCATAAACCTACCCTCCCAACGTCACAGGATATTTCCAGTACTACTGGTTACTCTATAATCTGATGGTAAATCCCTGTCACTGAAGACAACATGTCATCCAACATGGTGAAATCAAGCTGGTGCCTGTCTAGAAGCTTTACCCCTATGTTCATGGTGCTGATAGGTGTTCTTCATATTACCACTAATATTACCTGGTTACTAATAGCTCAACCCATAACAGTGACCACCTGCAAAATGAAATGGCATAACAGTTGTATGAATATTACTAGGGCAGACCTCTTCTTAAAAATGGATTTAAGGTCTACTCCATGAGATGGAACTCATACCTTGCACTGGGAAAGTGGCCAAGAACCTGAGGCAAGGTAGGTCATAGGCCCTAGAGGAAAACCTACTGCTATTATCCTGCTAAAGGAACACAGCAATAAAATGGCTCTTAGTGGATATATTACTATATCCATAGATCAGAGCATAACTCAGTTCTCATCAGAGAAGCTTCTCACAGTAGATGATAATTAGCAAAGTGATGAGAAATGTCTTTCTGTATGCTGTGAATATCAATCTTTAAATAAAGGAGATCTTTTGGCCCTTGTTGAGCACCATAGAAGAAGTAGGTGGGGAATCAGAATAGATAGGAAGGGAAGGGCAGAGTCACAGCAGATCCAGCCAGCCACCCAAAAGGAGCAACATGGAAGGAACACAGGTGAGCCACGGGCCACATGGCAGGATAGACTAATGGAAATGGGTTGAGTTAAGATGAAAGAGCAAGCTAGCAATGTGCCTGAGCCATAGACCAAATAGCATCTGAATCACTTTTGGGGGACTAAGCAGCAGCGAGAGGCTAAACGGTCTGGCACTGCAGGTCTGTGAGTCTGGACCTCTAGCTGCCAGGGGCCAAGGAATCACATTGTAACAGCAAAGAGTTCCACAAATAGACAATGTACAGAGTGTAAGAAACTTTGAAGTATTCATACTTAAATGGTCTCTCTTTATCAACCCCCGACCCCAAGACTCAGAGATTTAGATAGAAAGAGTCCAAGAGCCAGAGGTGGTGGGTGACTCCAAGGAAACAATCTTCTAGACACAACAGGACTGATGCACAAATGACTTACAGAGACTGTGACAGTTTACATAAGACCTGCACAGGTTCAAGCCTGGAAAAATTCTGCCATGGAGAATAGGAATCCAAAGAAGCCCCTATAAAGAGTGGGATTGTAAATGTTTCTGCCTATGTTGCAACTTCTCAATTCTGTTGCTGTTGTGTGACCCAGACATGAGCAACAGGTGATAAAAATATCCAATTTCCAGTTAAGCTTTATGGGAATGGGCAGCGGGGCAGCGGGGCAGCGGGGCAGCGGGGCAGCGGGGCAGCGGGGCCTGTGCCCTGCCTTTTTCACATCTGTTCTATGCAGTGTTTCTATGACTGCTTTAAAATAGTCCACACCCTTTTCTCCACATAGTATCCAGTTCAGGAGTGATCAGAGATGTTGATTATTATTAAATCTCAAAATAAGAACCCAGACTTATTGTTGATACCACACACGCTGCTTTGGAGAGTGTAGATGAGGGCCTTTCTAATCCATAGGCGCTGCGCAGGATAAACAGCCAAGGCGAGAATTTCAGAAGACAATGTAGCCTTCTCTTTCTTGGGTGAGTCTCAAAAAGCCCATATTCTCTGCATAATTACCGAAGCCTTGATTACTTATGGATAGATAGTCAATAATTAACAGGCCAGAGCCAAAATCCGGGAAAGCAAAGTCAGGCACTGGGATCAGAACCATCCTAGGGCCAAATAGCTGACGACTGACTGATTCCTAGACTTTCCCTGTGGTGTAAATATAGCATTTCTCACCTTGCTGGAACCTACAACAGCTGTGTGTGTGTGTGTGTGTGTGTGTGTGTGTGTGTGTGTGTGTGTGTGTGTGATAAAACAAATAAAGACTGTTTAGGAGGACGAGAGAGAGTTAAGGGCGCAACATTTTTAAAGAGTGGCGGTGAGAAAATGGGTAATTGGAAGCTCAGGCTGCAAGTGATGTCTCTAAAAAGTACAATACTCTCCTGCACTTCCCTTGGCCCCTCTCTTACCTCACCTCACCTCTTCCAGTGGCCAGGCAACAACTGTACTTGGGAGATACTGAAAATTTCTCCTGGCTTTGGACTCAATCCTGTCTCTTGGCTTTCTGTGTGGGGATATTTTCAAATATAATAAAACAGTCAGAGATATCAGAGGACAGAGCCAACTCTTCCAGTCTTTGTTTGTTTGTTTTGTTTTGGTTTTTTTGTGAGACAGAGCTTTCTGTGTAACAGTCCTGGCTGTCCTAGAACTTACTATGAAGACCAGGCTGGCTTTGAAGTCACAGAGATTCTCTTATTTCTGCTTCCCAAGTGCTGGGACTAACAGTGTAAGCCATGGCTCCTTCTGCCTGTTTTCTGTCTTTCTATGCCTGCCCTAAATACTTTCTTCACACAGTTAAGGCATAGCATCACCACTGCCTGCCTGGGAGCCTTGAACTCCTTCTGTAAACTAAGATGACCTCAAACTCAGAATGGATTAAGGGCATAGGTCACCACTCTCAGGATACTCCCTGTGCTAGGATTAAAGGTGTGAGTTACCACTGTCTGATCCTCCTAGACTGACTGTGGGTAGATCCCTCTGATTTCTCCGAATGTTTTTATTATATTTGAAAATATCCCCACATTTCTGTCTCCTCTCCCTTTCTATTCTCTATTGAAAATTTCAGCTAAAACAAGCTGATTTCTAAGAGGAAGGGAAATGTGTGTAAACTAGCTTTATACTAGTATGAGAACCTGAATCTCTCATACAGACCAAATTTATCTGTAATTTTTAATGCTCAGAAGTGTAAGCAGGGCTGAGTGGTGGCTCAGCAATTAAAATGCTTACTGTGAAAGTATGAGGACCAGAGTTTGGATCCTCTGAAAGCCACGTGGGTGTAAATAGCCTGCCTGTAATTCCAGCTGAGGAAGGCAGAAACCAAGACACCAGAGCAAACTGGCTGTAAGATTAGCTGAGTGAGAGAGACCCTGCTTCAGAGACTTGGATGGAAGGACATGGAAGATGATTCCTGTCTTGAGATCTCTGGATTCCACATGCACATACATGTGTACACGTGTACTCACATATCTGATAGCAATACTGATTATCAAACCCCAAATGAACTCCATGGCGCTGTGATAATGCACAAGTCACTTGAGTGGGTACTATAAAGTCATCTAGACTTTGATAATAACCACTTTAAAAACCTTGATTTACTTCTCCCTTGGTAGTGGAGATGGAAGCACAGCCACATTCTAGGCAGGCGATCACCATGGAGTTACTCCTTCATTCCTACCCCCATTCCTTCATTATAACACCCCAACATGGTCATCCTGGACTTGACCTTTGTCCTAGCTAGTCTGAACTACTGCCACAAACATTATAAACAACTATCTGGTTCTCATCTCAGCACCCTGTCCTTCAGTCTCCAGTGTGTTGTGTTGCTTCCTGTACTCTGTTCCAGTTCCTTTATATTTTGGATCCTGTGATAGTGTAGTAGCTTGGTTCTTTTTATTCACAGAGCACAGACTGCTCCTTCATTTTTATGTTTTATGCATTTTTTTTTTGTAGCAAATCGTAGGAACTGCAGGTTAAAATGAGTCACAATCTGTGAGTCAGGTAAGCAGGTTGGTGGTGAGGGTGGGAGCTGGGGTGTGTGTCCCAGATGGTAAAAGCCAAAATCGCCAAATTTCCTCCCTGCATCAGTAACTTTTCTGTTGCTGTGATAAAGCACAGTATCCAAAGCAACGAAAGGAAGAAGGACAATCTTTGAGTGCTTTGGACCGTAGCATCTCGTCCAAGAAATAGTTGAAGATGATAACAGAAACTTAGCAATTATGGGGAGGCTTTCTGTTTATAAGGAAGACATCTCCAGTATGACCTGGACCTCATTATATGTCTTCAAATAGAATCTGCATCGTCACGAAGAGTAATGGTTAAAGCTTCGAATCTACCATTTAACTGTGGCATTCATTAAGTGGTTAATGGGTGCATTTATTTAGCAACATGCCTTCATTTCCCATATTGAAATTCTCTGTCTTAACAGAGTATGTGCAGTGAAAAGGGAGCTTCCCAGCAGACTATGAGCCGTGGGTAGAACGCAAAACCATGAAGGAAGACGACGGGGATGTCAGAGTTTGAACTCAGTCAACTGTGAAAATAAGCTGTGGTTATAAGAAGTCTATCTTCTGTTCTCTGAAAGTGACTTGAATTCAAAATCTGTTAAAATTAATTGGAAACTCTAAGACCAGTTAGAAGAACATGTCTAGAATCTGATGCTCTTGGAAGAATCCACACTGGGTGGGAGAGGGCTCCAGTAGGAGCTGGTGGTGACAGATGGCTTGCTACTCCATAGAGGCCGGTGTGCAGGATGCTGTTATAGTAAAGGGGACAGGAATTTAAGTCCCTAAACAAAAATGCATCCCGTTGCAAGAGCACACATAGCCGGGGAAACTGGAAAACGACCAGCTCTCTTGGTTATTCTATTAATAGCCACTATTCATTTATGCTCGTCACAGCTCCAGTCCATCAAGATTTATTAAGGAATAAACTATAGGAGAGAAGAAGGCGGAGGGCAAATAGTGAAGTGACCTAGTTTAGGTGAAACACAGACAAGAAATGAAACAGGCCAGTGGGACAGATAGATTGATAATAGACAGACAGACAGATAGACAGATACATACATACATGCACACATTTACATATATACAGACATACAAACATACATAAATGGATCATAGACATATGAGGGGAGGGTCCTGGTGCAGACAGCAAGGGAACACGCTCCATTTAATAGTCTTGGAAAGTGAAGGAGGGCTAGCCACACAAGGCAGTGAACTCCAGGAGAAGCAACAGGAAAAACAAACAAACAAACAAACAAAAAGGTAAGGGGGATGGTGACAATGACCACAACATAAAGGTGGAAAAGGGCTGCGTGGCTAGAGCATAGGAGGTAAGGAAGACAGCAGATGGAGGTGAGATGTCAGAGGGAACCAGGTGCCAGGTGCACTCAGACTTTTGGCAGAAGAAAGATGCTTTTATTATAATAGCAATTAAAAACTATTGGAGAAAGGGGAGGGATGGGGAGAAGGTGGGGGAGCCAAGCCAGCACACTAATCCTTTCACCTCCTTTAGGGGTTCACACAGGCATCCAGGCAGAGGCAGAACCAGAGACTGCTGTGTCCAATTTATGCCTCCTGCATGGTTAATTTTGATTGCCCACTTAATTGGATCAAGAAACACCTCCAGCATTAATGAGGCAGGCCTCTGGGTGTGCCTGTGAGGGCTTTTCCAGAGAGGTGACTTGGAAGACTCACCCTGAATGTGACTAGCACCATCCTGTGGTCTGGGGCATCGAACACAAAGTGAAACAACAGAGCATCCCATCAGCTTCCTCTCTGCATCTGGACCACTGTGCAACGAGAAAGCTATAAATGGGAAGTTAAACAGAAAAATAATCGAAAGTTGTGGAAGTGAAGTGAATTGGTATTCTGTGTGTATGACACTTTTAGACCATAATACATAATTTATATTTTAATTAAGAAATAGTCTGCAAAATGTGCAAAATCAAGTTATCATTTATAAAGAGCTGTGACTTTCGGAGTTCATTTCCTCACAAATATGGCCGAGGAGTGACGTTAAATCAGACTCACTTTCCTTGGCCCCAGAGGCATGCCTGGCAATATGGCTGGAAGAGATTAGCACATGGTTTGTGGGCCTTGATGGAGATGTCTTTCTGTAGGTCTCTGGCAGCTCTGCAGATAATCTGCCCATATACATCTGGCATATTGCTGTGAAGTGTTGCTCTCTACACTTCTAAAGCACCTGTTACTTGTTACTTTCCTTGCTGTGAAACAAGCGGTTTAAATTTTATCTCCTGGCTTTTGGAGATCCCTGGCCAAGCTGCACTGTTACAGATGAATATAATAGGATGTAACACTCTTGCCATAAAGAATTGGAGTTTACAGGCTGATCAATGGCAGACAGCAGAAAGGAAGCTGGATCCCCTACCTCTCAATTCAGTGATGTTTGTTAATGCTGTGTTTGGTGCTAGGAAGGCTAATAATAATAATGATATTAATATTATTATTATTAATAATAGTAATAACAACAATAATAATGCCACAGGTGGGAAAACTGAAGAGTAGAGACAGATTTGGCTGAAGAAAAGCAATGTTGGTAAAAGTTAAAAAGAGATTAAATAAAGACAAAGGAACATAGAGTGGGGTCAGTATGTAAATAGACATAACGGACTGACTGTGAGTACACAATGCAGAACAGTAGGCAACGTAACCTAGTACCTGTTCTGAATCCAGTAAAACCACTTTAGGTCTCAGAGAATTGTTTATATGGCAACACCTTAGCTAGACTGATTAATTTTTAAAATTTGTTTTATTGAGACAAGGTCTCTCTACATAGTCTTGGCTATCTTGGTACTTGCTGTGTAGACCAGGCTGGCCTTAAATTCAAACAGAGGTAGAGATCCTCCTGCCTCTGCCTCCCAAGTGCTGGGATAAAGGCAAGTTCCATCATGCCAGGATGGTTAATTTTATTTTATTTTTTAAAATAAGGGGCTAGAGAGATAGCTTCGTAGTTAAGAACTCTTGCTGTTCTTTGTTTAAAGGTATATATAAATAAATATATATATAAAATGCATGTATATACAACATTCTGTCATGCCAGAAGAGGGCATCAGATCTTATTATAGATGCTTGTGAGCCACCATGTGGTTGCTGGAAATTGAATTCAGGACCTTTGGAAGAGTAGCTAATGTTCTTAATCTCTGAACCAGCTTTCCAGCCCCTGGTTAATTTATTTTTAAAGATTTATTTTATTTTTACTTATATTTGTGGTAGGGTGCTTATAGGGGCCCAAGAAGGCATTATATCCTCTCCTCTGGAGCTGGAGTGATAGGCGGTTGGGTGCTCCTGGGTGCTAAGATTTGAACTCTGGTCCTCTGAAAGAGAAGAAAGTACTGTTTGTAAAGTGTATTTTAAGGGTGTGTGTGTGTGTGTGTGTGTGTGTGTGTGTGTGTGTGTGTGTGTGTGTGTGCTTCTACATGACAGGTACTTACTCATAAGAAGATATTAGCTGTTAAATAAAGGCTAATAACCCTTCAATCCACAGACCCAGAGAAGTTAAAGAGGAGGTCTGGGAGGACACATGGATCTCCCTGGGGAGAGGAAATAGAATAGATTTTGTGGGGAACAGGGGTGAGAATCGGCACAAGAGGGATCAGGTTGGGGAGGAGGCAAAGAGAGAGTGTGGGAAGAGACCACTGAAGTAGGTGGGCACTTGGTGGGGGGTGGAAACCTAGAACAATAGACACTTCCTGGAACCTATGAGGGCGACCCTGTGAAGGACTCTAGTCTTGGAGAATATGGACATCAACCAGCCATCTTCTGTGACCAGGCAAGTCTCCCAGTGGCGAGACTGGGACACCAATCCAATCCAGCCACAAAACCTTCAACTCACAACTTTGTCTTGGTTGCAAGATCCTGCTGGGAAAATGTTGGCTCAGAGCTTATGGGAATTGGCAACTAATGACTGGTCTAACCTGAGCCCACACCCCACAAGGGAACACATGCCCTTCTCTGCCTAGGTTGCTGGGATCAAGAAGCTGGATGGCTCAGAGAACTAGAGTAGAAGTAAATACAACTTACGAGAGAGAGAGAGAGAGAGAGAGAGAGAGAGAGAGAGAGAGAGAGAGAGAGAGAGATCAATGAAATGATTCCTACTGTTATTCTGCTATAATCATAGGATCAGTTCCTAACCCAAGGGTCATCAGAGAGGCTTCCTCCAAGAGCTGATGGGAATGGACACAGAGAGCCACAGCCAAACAGTAAGCAAAGCCCAGGGACTCTGCAGAAGAGGGGGAGGAAGGGTTATAAGTGCCAGAGGGGTCAAGGACACCAGGACAACATGGCTCACAGAATCAATTAAGCATGACTCATAGAGGTTCACAGGGCCTGAAGTAACAATCACAGAGCCTGCATGGGACTACAGCAGAGCCTCCATTTACATGCTATAGGTTTTAGTTTGGAGATTTTGTGGGCCTCCTACCAATGGGAGTGGGGTGTCTCTGACTCTTTCACCTGATTGTGGAACCTTTGTCCTTCTACTGGGTTGCCTTATCTAGCCTTGACATAAGGGTATACACCTCATCTTACTACATCTTGTTAGGTTGAGTTCTGTTGAGATCACTGGAAAATGGAAGACATTGCCTCTGGGAAGGGGGTAGTGGGAGACCGGGAGGAGGGAGGGAGCAAAGACTGTAATTAGGATGTATTATATGAGAGACAAAAAACCAAAGTTAAATTAAGAGAAAGTGCTCTCAACTGTTGGACCCAGGATTTCTCTAAAGCACTTTTGTCTTGAAACCAAAGAGTAATTTTCCAGCAACACAGCCTATCATGATAGACAGACAGACAGGCAGTCACACAGGAGACAGACGACAGACAGACACACACGCACGCACACACACACACACACACACACACACACACACACACACACACACACACTGATTTGTATCTGGAACATCTCTTAAAAGCCTAAGTGTTGTCGATGTTTTCTCCAAAACTGTGTCTTTAGAAGGTTGTGGAACTTTTGCTGAGCTATAAGTTTCCCGCCAGGATGGGCTACCACAGCTCCAAAGCAATGGGGGAACTGTGGACTGTGGACTGAAACCTTTAAGACTGTGAGCTAAGATACACATTTTTTATTTGTATTTAAGATGTTTGTTGTCGGGGTGACAAGGAGGCAACACAATCTGTGCATATATATTACTTTATCAATAAATATATTGGTCATAGTAGCATATATGGCTTAAATATTATAAACAACGTACTCCAATCTGTGAATTCCTTAGAAGTGCTTGATAGCATCTCAAGGAATTTGAGTTCAGATTGAACACTACTGAAAACGCAGTGTGGTGCTAATTCGAGGGCATATTGGAAGGATTCTGAGCAATGAGCAGGTGGATCATTCCTGGAATGTAGGGCTGGATCAGCATCTATATTATATCAGTAGGCTACCCCCGTACTAACAAGTCAAAGATAGAGGCCTCACAGTCACCCCAATTGATTAAAAAATAGGTTTTTGACCAAAAAACCAATACATTTTTCATTATCAATAAACCACCTAGGATTGGAAGGAACCGCTTCAATACAAGATGCTTAGTGCCACTAAATGGAAAAATTACAGGATTTTCAAATTCTTAGGACCAGGAGTGAAGTAGAGAAACTAGGGGTAAACAGAAACAGGCAAATTGAAAAGAAAAAAGAGTATCTCTATTCTAAGATCACAAATTTAAGTAGAAAAATCTAGAAAAAGTCAAAGCATCATTAACTGTAGGGGATTGTGTTGTTTCATGGTAAATAATTGTCTCACCCACTGGTTTGATAAAAAGCGCTGATTGGCCAAAGGCAGGCAGGAAGTGTGGGTGGGGCTACCAGACTAAGAGAACTCTGAGAACAGGAAGCACAGAGCAGAAGGCCATAAAGAAGCCAGAAGAAGCAGAGGACAACCATGCTGCTGTGAGAAAAGGTACCGAGCCGCATGGCTGAACAGGGTGAGTCATAGGTTAGATGAAGGGTAGAGAGCTAGCAAGTGATATGCCTGGGCCTGAGGCTGATCAGCCTAAAACTATTGAAAGAATCTGTGTGTCTCTGTGGGACTGTAGGTCTAAACCTTGAGGCTAGGCCTGAAAGTCCAGATCAGAAACCTCCTACTACAGTTCAACATCAACTTAATGCAAAATTTAGCAAAGTTGCAGCTCCTGGAACCAATATACGTAAAGCTAGCTGTTGTGCAGGAACATCTAACAGTCTGAAAAAGAACAAAGCAAACAGTTTCATCCACATTAAAATGAATAAAAGTATGAACTCAGTCAAGACAAAAGATACACGAAGAAACTGAAAGACAGGAGCAGATGGAGAGGGATCCCACGCTCATCCTGTATTAAGAAAGCTTAATATCCTTCAGATGCCATACCGCCCAGAGATCTACAGACTCAATTTCCATCAGAACACCAGTGATATTTGTTGCAGAAAAAAAACGCCATAGGGTGCCACGAATGACCCAAACAACCTTGAGATAACAGAAATACATTATTTTAAAGCTGATTTTAAAGCTGCTTGTGCAGCTCTGATTATGGGATGCGTGTGGAATTGGCACGACACGCACATCAGTGGGTCAAAGTAGCCCAAGGATAAAGTCTCAGGCACAGGGTTAAATGAATTGCAAGGGTATAAAGACCATTTGCGGGGGTTTGACTAAGAATGCTCCCCCACCCCTTATAGGCTCTTTTCTTTGAATGCTTGGTCCCCAAATTGTGGAACTGTGTGGCCTTGCTGGAGGAGGTGTGCCACTGGAGTTAGGCTTTGTGTTTTCAAAAGCCCACGTCAGGTCCAGACCTCTCTCTGTCTGTGCCTGAATATTACAACATCATGCTCTCAGCTACTAATCCAGAACCATGCCTGCCTGTTGCCATGCCTCTCATGATGATAGGAAACTCACCTCTGAAGGTGCAAGAAATTCCTAATTAAATGCCTTTTTTCTATAAGTTGCATTGGCCTCTGTCTCTTCACAGCAACAGAGTAGTAACTGAGGCACCACTCAATGGAGAAAACAGTTTCTGCAGTAAGTGACATTGCAAAATGGGGCATCTATCGTCAGAAGAATGCAACTGTGCTTTGTCTTCTGCCACATATAAAAATGAACTGAAATTGGGCAGTCCTAAATGACCAGCCTAAAAGCTCCTAGAAGAAACCATTGAGAAAAAGTTGCTTGCACAACTGGATTTGGATTTTCTTAGTAAAATGGCAGCCTTCAGAATAGGAGAAAAATATGTCCAAATCATGAATTTTGCAAGAGATTTACATATACAATAGATTAAAAAAATCTCTACAACTCAAAAGCAAGCCAACATGAGCAACTGGGTTTCGAAAATGATTAGATCAAAGAGGTGTGCCAATCATAACAAGCAGATGGAAAGGCATCTACAACGGGAGCCATTATGAGAAGTCCAGATCAGAGCTAGGACACGGACACATCCACTACAATGTCAACTAAAATAAATAATCATAAGAGGCAAAGAAGATGACAGAAGCTGACCGGCACTGATGGGTAGACACTGGGACTCTCCATCCTCCTGGTAGACCACGAAGTGGTGCAGCTGCTGTGGAGAATGGCGCATAAGTTTCTCAGAAACATTAACATGGAGTCAGCAGGGCTCAGCAATCCTGGTCCCGGTCACATAATTTAGAGCCAGTCTTCATGTATAGCATATAAGAAGCAGAAGAGGTTGGCAAAGAAACATAACCGGGCCTGTATTCATTGCAGCAGGATTCACTGTGGCCAAGGGGAGAAAGCACCCCACATTTCTGTGGATGAATGGAGGTGTGGCCTCTGCAGCCAATGGGAATTACTTCTTCCTAAGGAGTCCCAGATGGCTTTATTCTGCTACGAGGCTTTGCCTTGAGAACAAGCCAGTCTGAGTCCACTCATAAAGGTAATTGAAGTCTCCAAAGCCATAGACAAGGAATAAGGAGTGGTTTCCAAGGAATGAGCCTAGAGAAAAGAGCAAAGATGGTGTGTGGGGGGAACACATTATTATTTGTTATTAATGTTATTAATGTTGTTAATAAGGGTTGTTATTTAATGAATGCTGAGATGAAAACTTTCCCAGAGGTCCACTGGAGAACAGTGTGGAAATATTTTCAACTATGGAACTATCCATTGAGCTTTAAAGATAAGAACGTTTTGTATTATATGGTATTTTTGGTTTTGTTTTAAGATACACATTTCCAGGGATCAGAGAATGCTCCAGATTCACTCTGAGGGCATCAGTTTACTGCTCTGGTGGAGGACTCCACATTCCCAAAGCAGAGAGAAAAATATGAGATGAGAGGTGGTCACCAGAGCTGGCCTCACCAGAGCTATGGGATAATAAAAACTGTGAATTCTTCTCCAAGGTGAAAGAGAGGAGGCTGGAATAGTTTACACTCACTGTTTGGGAAAAGCATTGTAGGGAGAGGACACATTAGCCCTGGGGACAGGATGGAGAATTATTATGTGGGCTGCATGTCACGTTTGTTAAGTCATATGAATTGATCCCACGTCTTTTGAGAATGGAAAAAAGAAATCCTAATAATAATCTAGCCAGCCAGTCTGACTTCCTCTCATGCAGTGCACTTAATTGATTCCCACAGACTGTGTCTAATAGACATTTATTTCAATTTTTGTTAATTGAAAGTGATTACTTTGATTTTTGCTTTTGAAAAAAGTATTTTGGATTCCACAAGGCATAAGTTGATATCTATTTTTTTTTCCTCTGGCAGAGATGTGGTTTTTACTTTTGCCTTGCATATTTCATTTGTTTAAATTTAATTATAAGGCCTTTGGCTTGGTCACTAAGTATTTCTTTTTCTTCTTTTTTCTATTTGGTGAAGTTGGTGAAACTCTAAACAAGATGTCCCCATGCATGTCAGACAAGTCCTCTGTAGCTGGGCCATACCTCCAGCTACCTTCCTATTTTCCTTTTGGAGATGATCCCTCTATAAGTTACCCAGGCTCTCTTTGACTTGCTCTGTAGCCTGGGTGGGTCTTGAACTTATGATCATGCTGCCTCATGCTACAGTAAAATGTCAGCAGGCTCATCTTTTAATGTGTAACTTCTAACTTCCAGAGCATTCTATACATTAAAAGGATCTCTATTAAGTTGGTGTGGTGGTATATGCTTGCAGTCCTGGCATCCCTAATATTTGCAGGATGGAGGCATGAGGATCAGGAGTTCAAGGCCAATCTCTTTTATATTGTAAGTTTAAGGCCAGTCCAACTAACCCTTCAGGATACCCAATTATGAATTGGCCCTCTGGGCAAAGGGGCTTTCTGTGTAAACATGGTCACCTGAGTTTGATCCCTGGGGCTGATGTGAAGTTGGATGGAGAGAATTGACTTCACAATGTGGTAAGTGGTCCTCTGCCTTCCACACGCTTTCCATATTCATAATTTAAAAAGTTCTGTAGTTTTACATATTTTATAAAATACAGATTTTACTTCTATGAATTATTTAAAAGATTTAAAGTGCTTTCTCAAGATACATTCCTTGGAATATTTATTTCCAAGTTGTTCTGTGCCTGCTATTAGCTTGTCCTGCAGGACTGTGTTGGTAGCCTTTCCCCTGGTCAGCTTTTGGAGTGGCTGTTGCCGGTAGACGCTTCTTCCCTTTGTCTCAAGCAACAGTTAGCCCAGACTAGAAAGGCTGGAGATAACAACACAATTGGAACAACAACACAGCTGGAAATAGGTGCTCCAATGTTTTCACACTGGTTGCAGGGAACAGTTTATGAAATGGTGCCTTTGAGGGTCCAGTATATGCTTCTGCTTTAACATGTTGCCTCTAGAATCTGGGACATCATTTACTAAATATTCCCTGTCATAAAGCATGTTGCAGAGATTTGGAAGATAGAGGACACATGTAGGCAGGAGTTTCTGTCCTGCCAACAACTCCCAAGTATCCAGAAGCCACTTCCAAAATTACCACACAGAGGCTTATATTAATTATAAATGATTGGCTGGTAGCTCAAGCTTATTTCTAACTAGCTCTTACACTTAAATTAACCCATAAATCTTATCTATGTTTAGCCATGTGGTTCGGTACTTTTTCTCAGTACAGTATTCTCATCTTGCTGACCTCTGCATCTGGCTGGCAATTCCTGACTTTGCTCCTTTTCTTTCCAGCATTCTTAATTTGGTTGTCTCACCCATATTTGCTGCCTGGCTACTGGTCAATCAGTGTTTTATTATACCAATTTAAGTGACAAATCTTTACAGTGTACAAGAGGACTATACCATAGCAGACACATTTGTAAAGAGTCTGATAAACACAGATCCTCTTTGAAATACAAGGAAATCCAGGTTAATTATGAAATAAATTTGACTGCTGGGACCTCTGGTCAGAGCTTGAAGTACAGGGAAGATGGAGAGCCTTGTCTGAACCCTAGCTGCTCTCACAACAGAGACTATCAGGTAAAAAGATGGTAGCAGAGGAAGCTCCCTCACCTGGCATCAGAATTCTCACCAGGGTTCATTACCAAAGACAGACCCGACATGGTCATGGGCTATTTCTTTCACTTACATACAGACCCTTGTAGCTTAAGGTGTCCAATATTTCTACTGTCTATATAAAATCAGATCAAGCCAAGAAATGTTATTGTGCAAATAAAAGAAACGTGTGCTGAGTAGGAATGAGCGTTAAGAAGCCCTGTCTGTAGTTGCTGTTGTGCATTTCATAGGGAGGAAAGGAAGAAGTATTTGACCTTTTCTTACAGATGGGTTGCTACATCTAAACACCCTTTCTGAAAAGGAAGCAGAGCTTTTAGAAGTGACTTATGTACAGCAGATCGGCTGCTTCTAACCAAACCATTCAGACACATTTATAAATCTTACACACTTGGTTCTGTGATCATGGCTAATGTTTGCAGAAATCAAGAGAAGCTGTGGCTTTGATATTATGGCTGGTGAGCTTTGGGGTATGTCTAACCCTTTGATTCCATTTGTACTTTTCACTGATGTTAGAAATCTTGGAGATTTGGGCAAATAGGAATGAGGGCAGAATCACAAAATCCCTAACAACCACTAAGACCGAAAAGAATTTTGTCTTCCTCCAAAAGGCCCATTTGCCTCTTGCCATGCATATCTTCTCTTTGAAATCAGCAACATATTTTTAGGAGTTTCAGTGTATAATTACTGACTTTGGATTGTCAATAAAAACTCATCTTGAAAAAAAGAAGCCATTTCTTTAATCCTAGACTTATTGAAGATGTACAGATCTGAACAGAAGACTTTGTGTAGCTGTCAGATTTCCTGGGGTTCTGTTGCTTTGATGTCTTTCTCCAGGGCACTCCTTTGGCATTCCACTCCAATCAATGTGTTTATGATATGATGCTAAAATGATAAAAAGAATTCAAAGCTATAGTCCTTCCATGAATATATTCATATTGTGATACTTAATCAAATGTCACCAATGTTGACACTGTGTGGTGTATGAGGTAGGCGAGTGAAAATGACATTGTGCTTCTCCCTTAGAAATTCTTCAATATTGCTCTCAAGACTGCATGCATCCTTCATAAAATTTTCCACAATAGTAATTTCAGCAATAATATATTTTTGGAGGCATGATTTGAATTGTAAATAAGCCAATTAAAATTGTACTTTATCTTTGAAAGTCCATTGGCCAGTGAAATAATAAATGGAAGTGTGAGGTACTGATGTTGGGGCTTGGGTGACTTTTCCTGAGGAGATATTAATAAATTTCTACTTACCTCCAGACAGTGTACTGATAACAGATTGAAAGACAGAAACAAACAATGATTCTATCCAGGTCTATCTCAGTGAACCAGTAAGTTCACTGGTCTTATTTATGCAAACAACAGATAATTCATCCAGGTCCAGAATTGCTCACCAGAGCAATGAGTGCAGTTCTTCAACATGGAGGAAGCTGGTGTAGGCTATTGTAGTTATTAACACTTTCTGGAGAGACTGAGGTGAGTACTCCTCAAATGACACTGTAAGATACACATATAATTAATACTCTTCCCCCTCTTTTGTTTTCTATACAATTAGTCCCCTCCCCTTTCATGTTTTTTTAGGTACCATCCATTACACTTCCAGTTGTTGACTAGAGTCCAAGTTTTGTCCAACTCGATTTAGACTAGTGTAACAGTTTTCTGGAAACTGTTATAAAATGTCCACAAGGCAAGCATGCAGTTCACTTAGTCCAGTCAGATGCAGCATGACTGTGCCCATGCCTTGGGTTTATTTGACAGTCATATTTGATATCAGTTTTCTTGATGTGATAGCAAAAGACCTCCCCTTTCATTCTTGAAAGAATTGTGGCTTGGGAAATAAATGATACTTTCTTCCTTACTATAATCTCTATTTGGAAGAGACATCTTTATGTCTCTAAATATGTCCTTTTGCCTCTATCTCTCGCATAATGCTTTGAATATGCACATAAATTTATATAACCTTGTTCACTATCATCTCTCAAATATGAAGGATATCTGTTTTAGTGTGACCCTCACTCTGAAGTCTAGGAGGCAGAAAAGTCGAATCCTGGATTTCTATGGATTGACAGAGTCATTGTTATTGCAGATGACAGGAAGATTATTGTCATTCTTTCAGATATGCTTCAACAATAAGGTTCCCTTGCCTTCTATAAGTGTCTTTAATCTACATGTGTGCATTAGTTACTTTTTAAATATTGTGACATGTCAAGAAGCAACTTAAAGGAGAAAGGGTTTATTTGGGTTGATAGTTTGAGAAAGTAGTGTAAAGAAGATATAGTCTAGAGAAGATTGTCTATCTAGAGAAGGTATAGTATAGAGAAGGTACAGTCTAGAAAAGGTACGTTCTGTACAGAGAAGGTTTAGTCTAGAGAATGTGAAGTCTAGAGAAGATTCAGTGAAGTGAAGGTACAGTCTAGAGAAGGTACATTCTGTCTAGAGAAGGTCCTGTCTGTCTAGAGAATATTCATTCTGTCCAGAGAAAGTGTAGTCTATCTAGAGAAGATACAGTCTAGAGAAGGTTCAGTGTGGAGAAGATTCAGTCTAGAGAAGATACAGTCTAGAGAAGGTACAGCTTAGAAAAAAATTATTCTAGAGAAGATTCAGTCTAGGGAAGGTCTTATTTAACATGATAGGGAGGGCAAGATGCTTGGAGCTAGAGGCTGAGATTCTTTGCCTCATGTCTCACTGAAACAGTAACTTGAGACTGGGCAAGAACTGGGGTAGGGCCATAAGTTTCAAGGCATAACTCTAGTGGCCCAATTCCTCCATAAAGACTCCACCACTTGAAAGTTCTATAATCTCTCAGAGCAGTGTCACCATCAGGGGATGAGCAGTTAAACAGGTGACCTACTGGGGACAATTCACATTTAAAGGAAAACAATGTAATCCAGCCACATCAAACTCCTCAGATATACTTTTTTTTTTTTTTTTAAGTGTATGTAGCCCTGTAAGAACTTGGCCAATTTATGAAAATTACTAGATTTCCTAGGGGAAAATAGGAATTTTCTATCATCAAAGATAAAGAAGAAAGTTCTAGAACAGAATTCTTCAAACTTCAGAGTGCCTAAGAATCACATGGAGAATGTGTGTAAGGCAGGGTCCTACTCAGTAGGCCTCAGTGGGAGCCGAAACTGTGATGGTATCACAGGCTCCCCAGTGAGGACAATTTTTCTTGCAGCCCAGATCACACCAGAAACGAGACCCTGAGGGCTCTCAGCTTTGAGACATTAGCATCATCTAATAATCTCTATGTATTTTAGCCCTTCTCAATTATCAATTATTTGGCTTCTCAATTTCTTTCCAACTCACAGAAAATCTCTTCAGTTTTGTTTCTGGTAGATCATTTCCCAGGGCTATTCAAAACAGACATATGTTTGATGGCATGCCTGAAAGACACAGTGGAGATATTGTTAATGAAATAAATGTTCCTATTTGTTTGAAATAAAAAGAGTATTGACTTTTTAAAAGAATAAATTTGAAAGATTGCCTTTATTATTATTATTTTTTTGGCTTGGTAGACAATAGTGTGTGGCATACAACTGGTGGGTGGAAAGCTAATTTCAGTTCAGGCCTGTCTTTTTCTCAATTTTAAAAACAGGGAAGTCAGTTCGTTTCCGAAGTTTTTTTTCAGAATCTCAGCTCTGCAAACACAATAAGCAACATTCTATCTTGACTTTCAAAACCATTGGAGGCTATGAATCAGGTAACAAGGCCAATAGTTTGCACATTTCAAGGTTCTTGGTTCCCTTCAGGCCTTCCAGCCTCCATGGCTGCAGTGAAACTCTCTGCAGGTCTACGTAATTTGAATTTTGCCTTCCAGTGCTCAATAGGTTTCTTATGTTTCTGAAATCAGCAGGACTATGGCTCCCAAGCATACATTGCTGGGCCCTGCCACCAAGATAATTCACTGGGTCAGGGAAAGATTCTGAGATTGCACATGAATGTGTCCTCAGGTTATCACTGTGCTCCTGGCCCAGGAGCATGGCATGCCTTGATGTTGCTGAACAAAACTGTATACCTCAGAGTTTCTGTTTCTTTGCTTCTGGCTGGGCTTTCCTGACCCACTGGGAATAGATGAGGTAGCAAGGGGTAAGACTGCTCTACAAAAACAAGTCTGTTAGACAGACAGCCATGCCCAGCCATACTCACTGGACACTGAATAATAAGAACATAGTAATAAGTGCCCCTCCAAAGCTCCTGCATGTAGAGTTGTCTGGAATTTGCAAACTTTAATGTTTGTGAGTTTCTCAACAGATTTTAAGCAACAAAAATGTGAAATATTTTTACTTCCTATTGTTTTGCATGTGGGCATCCATTTGCTATGGTGTTCATGTAGTGGCCATGGGATAAAGTGTCCGTTAACTCCCTCCAGGTCTTGGGGACTCAATGTTCAGATGGCCAGGTTTGGAGCCAAGCACCCCTCCCCTCCCCTTTACCCCTTCCCTCCCTTTAAAATAATTTTTTATTAAATTATACCTTTAATTTTTAAATGCAAGCAAACAATAACTCAACAAATATAAATGTGAGTGTTCACTGCTCCTAA
The DNA here is from genome assembly GCA_033318265.1 of Phyllotis vaccarum. NCBI lineage: Eukaryota > Metazoa > Chordata > Mammalia > Rodentia > Cricetidae > Phyllotis > Phyllotis vaccarum. Next base: position 52,177,521 of record JARWLC010000011.1, on the reverse strand, counting down.
GACATGAAGAATATTACAGTTTCATGTATTTTCTTGCAGATTTGCTATTACCTGTGTATATGATTTTGAATCTTAGTTCCCCCTTTCTTCCCATTTCATATGATGGCTTTGTTGTTTTAAAAATCTACCACACTAATTGTTCTTATCGTAAATCTGATGTGATTATGGATATAGTTCAGCCATTTACTCCATAGTCAAATACTTTATTAATTTCCAAGTTTTCATGATCTTAGTGGCTTAACAGATCTTAAGCTTCATTCTGAGGGTGACTATATTGTCTTAATGGTAGATTTCTTAAGAGTTTTCATCATTGTCAAGTGGCTTTGTAGAAAGTCCACAATAGCAGATCCTCCCAGAGAACGAAGGGAACATTTCTGACTTTTGCCTCCCAATATGTCCTCTCTTAAAAACTTTTGCCAGATCAATGAAGGGTCTTACTTCTCACTATTATGTGATTTATATTTTACAGCCATTGTTTACCTGTGAGTTTTGTTTGTTTGTTTGTTTTTAAGACATACCATATATCTTTCCAAGGGGTATGTGTCTTTTGGAGGAAATTTAGAATTATCATCATAAAAGAGAAAAAACCCTCCAATATAAAAATAAAAATGTGATCACTTATTAACAGAAGAATTTCTTTTTCTATGTATGTACATTTGTGTTTATTTGTATAATTGTGCTGGATAGTGTTATTTCAATTTAACATATAAAGTAGTGTTGCCTCCCCTTTGTAGGGGTCAAATGATCATTTCACAATGGTTGCATATCAGACATTCTGAATAGCAGATATTCACATTAAAGTTTGTAGCCATAGCAAAATTGTAATTATAAATAGCAATGAAAATAATTTTCTGGTAGAAGGTCTCCACAACATAAAGAACTGGACTAAAGGGTTGCAGCATTAGAGAGGTTGAGAATCACTGTGCTGCGGTCATCTGAGAAGAAAAAACTTCAGTTAAGAAAATTCCTCTATAATATATAGGTGTAGGGCATTTTTATTAATTAGTGACTAATGGGGATGAACTCAACCCATTGTGAGTGGGACCATCCCTGGGCTGGTAGTCCTGGATTCTATAAGAAAGCAAGCTGAACAAGCCATGGGGAGCAAGCCAGCAAGAAGCATTCTTTCATGGACTCTGCATCAGCTCCTAAGTTCCTGGCCTGTTTGAGTTCCTTTCCTGACTTCTTTCAGTTATGAATTATGATGTGGAAATGTAAGTCTAATAAAGTCCCTGAGCCCAACATGCCCTTGGTCATCATGTTTTATTACAACAATAGTAATCCTAACTAGAAGAATTATGAATATAAAGAACACTTATTCACAAATTTTGGCTACATACTCTATAATCTCTAATTTATTTAAAATAAAAATATTAAAATAGGACTTGAAGAGTAATTTTAATTTATTGAATAAAATTTAATTGTGTAATGGCATATAATGTTTTATCTACTCTCTGCTTACATAACTCTGTAATAGAAACATGCTATTTTCCATTAGAAAAAATTTCTAGAAATGGAACTTTTTAGTCAAGATGTATAATACATACACGTATTTCCTTCCTAATTATATATATGTAAAGCAATATAACTGAAATATTTCAGAGATTATCTATTTTAATATTTTGCATATTATTCTTTAAATTTATTTTCATATGTTAGCATTTCTGTTAATCTACTCAGATATGTATAGTTTATGTAATTCATACCTATTAGTAGATCTCATATGGGTGGGTTATTTATTATCTAACACTGATAGATGTTGAAAATATCAGATTTTTTTTGTGAGGTGTATCTTTCCACATGTAAAAGACTTTTTCTTTTAGAAAAAAAAAAACACCTTATATACTATGTGAGATGATTGATACCTGTAATCTCGGCACTGTAGGAAGTGAACACTGTAGCTATGATCCATTACTTATTGACTTCCTGTCATGGATAAGAACCATGCTGCTTTCCTAAGCACTGAGGGTTGTGATCGATTTGAGGCTAGCCTAGTCTAAAGAATGACTTTCAGGACAGCCTATGCTATGGAGTGAGAATTTGTCTAAACAAAACAAACCACTCTATAAGTGGAAATGGTAAATAAATGTAAACATTTTAAAAACTAAAAAAAAAAAAACCAAACTATTGTTCAAAAGTATGTCACTACTAATGGTGTATAATAATGAATACATGAACTCTTCCTATAGATGTTAAGTAACTATTGGAAATTTGAACCAACTTAATCTTTCCCTAGAAATAATAAACAGACAGAAAGGAAGGGAGGGGAGGAGAGAAGAGAAAGCATGTACTGGACTAGTTCTTTGCTTACAAATTATTACTGAAATAGATTATTTCAAGCCAGCCTTCTGCTGTTCTTTAAGCAATGGTAGTACCATAAATAACCATTGCAGAGATTGTTCAGAGATTGTGGAAAGCAGTATGTGGGTGTGGTGTGCAATTACAAACAGTCCGACTCTAATCCTCCCACAAGCTAATAACTTGGGGGTGGTGAGGATAAAGCAGGTGTTAGTATCCTTACTTTGTTTAATTTCCCCTGATTCAGTGTTCACATGTGTATATGTGTGTGTTGGATAATGCTCTTGTACACTGAAAGATTTATTACTAGTGTTGGTTTAATAAAACACTTACTGGCCAGTAGGCAGGCAGCAAGTATTGGCAGGGCAACCAGAATAGGTGAATTCTAGGAAGAAGAAAGGCAGAGGACCAGTATCTAGCCAGATGCAGGGGAAGCAGGATGAAAATACTGTGCTAAGCAAAGATACCAAGCCATGTGGCTAAATGTAGATAAAAATTAAGTTAATTTAAATGTAAGAGCTACTGCTCCAGCAGTTACTATAATATTAAGCCTCCAAGCTTATTATTTTATAAGCAGCCGCAGAGCTTGGGCAGGACAGAGAAGCATCAGACTATATGTGTGTATAAAAATTCATATGAGTGTGACTACATGGGCATGTACAGGTACATGTAGAGGTTAAAAGTTGAATTTCACTATCTTCTTCTGATCTTTCCACTTTATTTAAGCAAGGTCTCTCTTGGAACAAGAGACTCACCAGTTCCATCAGGTCTAGCCAGCTTGTCTGGGGGAATCCCATGTTTCTCTCTTCCCAGTATTGCAGTTCCTGCTGGATTGCCATGTCAGACCAACTTTTACATAGATTTTGGGTATGCAAACTCTGGTCCTCATGTCTACATGGTGTGTTCTTTATTCACTGAGTCAGTTCTTTAGTCCTGACTCATTTTTTTTTTTAAACCAAGTACTTTATTGATAGTCTATCATGTGATAAGGCCATGCTCTTCACTTAGACATTGTGGATGTATAAAGGCATTAAATTACTGGTTCCTAAGTTTTTCCAGCTTGAATCATATGGTGACCCTTAAAATGAAATACTTCTTTGCTGGGGAGATGGCACAGTATGTAATGTATTTTGTGCAACCCTCAAGAACTGAGTATGGATCTCTAGAACTCATGGAAAAAGTTTGGTGGCCTATGCCTATAGGCCCAGTGCTATGGAGGTAGGAACAGGTAAGTCTCTGGGGCTTACTGCATAGTTAATCTAGAATGCTTGGCAAAATGCCAGGCAATGAGAGAGATTCTGCCTCAAACAGAAAGTAGGAAGTGTCTGAAGAATGATACAGAGTGTCTAATCTCTATGTGTACCTATACATGTGCATGTTTGTACTTATACACACTAAACCCCCTAAACAGAAATGTTTCTTGGGGTTCATATTAGCAATAAGAGGGTATATCTAACAGGACTCAGCTGTCTATTAACCACTTGCCTCAGTATTTTATTTTCTGTATATTTCCAAGATCAGAAAATGCAGCATCCACTTGTGACCTCAAGCATTCTTAAAGGTCATAACAGAGCCATGTCACCTCATAAGAGGACTGTCTTAAAAGACATGAAAATAACACCTAGATAGTAGCCATGGATGCATTCAGCCTCTGGTGTTTGTACATAGTAATCTTTGTGCTACGACACTAATTCATGTTTCAAGTCCAATCTTTAAATGAACATTCTGCTGGGAAACAGCTTTATTCTCAGGTTATCATTTTTGAGGATGGGTCCCCTTGTCCATTAATAAAGAAATGCAAATGAACTATGAAATCAGGTTAAGCCTTACCAATTGTGACCGCGCTAATATTTTGCCTTTGATTTTTTAAAAAATTTTTAGCTTAGTTTTTGATGTAAGCTGATTATTTCAGATAAAAATGGATTTATTGTTTCTTATTCTTTGAAAATTCAAAAGGCTGATAGCAAATGATAATTTATCAGGTAAAATAACATTGGGATATTTGACAAAACCCGGGGCATCTGATGGCCTTTGATGAAGCCTGCAACTCTGAGATAATATAGAAAAAAAAATGATCTCTGGGAATAAACTCAGCAGATTGAAACTCAGAAGTACAGTTCTCTACCTCAGCCAATATGCTGTTATTAAAGAAAGGATGTCAACAATATAGAAAATGTATTGCTTTCAAACCTAGATTCTTTTTGAGGTGAAATGATAAATTAAATATTTCAGAAATTCATCACCATGTATTTTGTCTGGAAGCCACAAACAGGAATAATCTATTTTCTTTTATTAAAATAATTTGATTTTAATTTTGACAGTCACTGGAAGTTATCTACCATCTCCATTTTTTTCACAAAGAAGCAGGGAAAGGGTCCTTTGAATAGGACTTTCCTGTAACTGGGGTAGTTGTCATTACTAGAAGGTTTTCTGTGAATAATAGATACCAAGCTTGGCTTGACTCCTCATTTCCAGGCCTTTTTCCTTCCTTTGTATCGAATTGCTAATAAGTAGCTTCATCTTTTGTTACCTAAGAAGAATGGCTTTTTTGTTTGCCTAGGAAAGAGCATCACCCCATGCTCACTGCTGAGTTATCAGAGGTTGATAAGCCCCTCTGCGGAACAGGTTGGAATCCACAGGCACTTTCCCAGATAGCAGACACTTCTGTGCCATTTTGAAAGTAGTTTATTAAATCTAGTGAGAAACTGGTTGACTAAGAGGCAGCTACACTGATAGGACCATTTCCCTATCTGTACCCACAGAATAGTTCACAAAAGACTTGAATAACATGAATACAGTGTTGTTGCCCATCCAGGTATGTATCTCCACCCGAGTCACCGTTTTCATCATGAGAAATACTTAAAGAACAACTGTGAAGAATAATTTTATAAACAGAGCTAACAATCAATAAGAGATCCTTTACATTCTAATTCAGTGTCCCCCGTAGGAAAATTACTAACAAGAAAAACATAAATCACATTTACAGGAAAATGATTTATTATGTTTCTTGTATCTTGAGATGTCTGTAGTGGATATGTGTGGTGATATTTTATATATTTAATAAAAATGGTCTGGGATACCAGAGGACAGATTTTTATTGAATATAAAATGTCACCACAGATATGTGCAGCAGTAGGAGAGCCATTGTGAGTTAAAGAATAAGGTTAAGACAGAGTAAGAGGAGCTGAGGAACTAGCTGATTGGCCAGGAAGAGTTAGACTGAGTCAAAAGCCCCACAAGGCCAGCTACAGAGATGGACAAAATGGAAGGCCGTGGAGGTCCTCGGGTTACTGTGCTTTGGTATAACTCTGCCCCTATGGGTCATTACCAAGCGTGTGGTGGTGGGCTATTGTCAATCACTGTGGACATCTGAGATAGGAGAACTGGACACAGAATGAAGGAAAGTGGGGATAAACAGAAACCCTTCCACATGTCTCTGTTTTCCATGACTTCTGGAATCAGAAGAAGCTTCATTCAGAATGTTCTGGCCGGTGGTTCCCTTCTGCATCTGAGTCTCAAGTGAGCTATTCTTGGAAACTGAAATTGTCAGGAAAGAAATGCCAGGTAATGTTTCAGCTTATTCAGGCTGACTCCCACAAACTCTTGAAACATCCAAGAGAATAGTCATTCTTTTACGTACTACCTTTGTTCCATATTTGAGCTCCTCTAAGAATTAAAACCTCAAAACAAAGCGTCTAAGAAAGAAATAATGGTAAGGTTTTACAGTGATTACAGCCTTCAGCGGCTGCCTACAGTGTTTTCCTCATTGACAAATGGTGTTGCTATTAGAAGTGCATATCTCTTTCATTTCACCCTTCTGGAATATCCACTAGACTGGACTAGGGAAACTGAACAGTCTATGAGCATTTGATATTTTCTGACTTCTGCCTCCCAGCAGAACAATAGTTAGAACAGCCGTCAAACATATTTCCCATCTACACCAAATCTGAAAACACATTCTAAAGATAGACACGAAGATAGAGGAATATTAGATATTATATAGAAGATTTTATGAAATTATTACCTTATTCCTAAATTATTCCATGCATAGGATTGTACTGTATTTTTATTTATTTCTTTGATTCCACAGATTCAGGACAGGGATGCTTGCTGTCATCAACTGACTGTTACAGAGATTCCCAAGTTTACTTTGTCTCATTAATGGATTCATATTTGTCTTTGGTCAAAGGAAATATTTATAGTTCCATTGATTAGTTTAACTTCAGTCTGAGATGATCTTATTATTAAGTTAATTTAAGTGAATGAAATCCTTGTAATAGTTTGTGTAGTTTTAACAAATGTCGTTCATTTCTTTTCAAAGTCTTCCATGTTAGCAGGATGGTGGTAGTGCATATCTTTAAACTAGCACTCAGGAGGCAGAGGTAGATGCATCTCTGTGAGTTCGAGGCCAACCTGGTCTACTGAGTGAGTTCCAGGATAGCTGGGTCTACACAAAGAAACTCTGTCCTGAAAACAGAATAAAAACAAAATTAAACAAAATGTCCTCCATATTAGTTGACCCCAATACCTAGGGTGCTTCAAGACATGGTTGAGAAATGTAGTGCTACTGAAACAAAGCTGGATTGAGGCTGAATTTTCTCTGTTGCTTTGCATCTCTGCCTAGGTCTCTTTTAGATAATTTTTTCAGTATACTATATTTTAAAAATTATTTCTCAGTGTAGCTATTGAATTCTATATCTGTCTCCGACAAACCAATAGCACATTGGGTTTATTTCTCGGGAATAATTATTTGAAAAGTCTCAATATCATAAATCCACGTGTACATATCTCTAAATATGTCTGTGTGTTGTGTGTGTGCGTGAATATGTGAGTAAAATGTTTGCTGAGGTCAGTAGAGGGTATAGATTCCTTAGAGCTGGACTTACAGGAGCTTCTCCTCACCCCATCCCCATGCGGGTCTTGGAGATTGGACTCAGGTGTAAGGAGGATGTTTCTGGCCCCCTGCCAGAAGTCCAGACCCACAGACCTGCTATCCTAGACCGCCTAGCCACCCGCCGCTGCTCAGGCCCCCAAAATGACTCAGAGGCTTATATTAACTTCATGCTATTTGGCCTATGGCTCAGACACATTGCTAGCTAGTCCCTTCATCTTAACTCAACTCATTTTCATTAATCTGTCTGCCACATGGCCCGTGGCTCACCTGTGCTCCTTACATGTTGCTTCCTTGGGTGCCTGGCTCAATCTCTCTCTCCCTGACTCTACCCTCCTTCTCCTTTCTATGTTCCTGCCTATTGCTAGGGTTCACATAAACCAGACTGTCTTCTCCCTGAACATGAATTGTCTCTACTTTTAGCTTCCTGGGATCAGGATTCTCTACTGCCAAAGGTGATATGAGTGTAAAATAATAAATTAACAGGGTGACCACTTGTGCCAAGATGCCTTTTGTCAAGCTCATTTTCCCAAACCTGGTATGCAGTGAACATAACACGTGAGTGCACATTCCATATACATGAAGACATTTAAATGCACATCTATTTCTGGCCATCTCAGGTCAAATCTTAGCTCCCAAACCACTGGGGGCATTGGGAGTTTCATTTGAATAAGGATCATGGCTGACCACAGGGATGCTTGAGAATTCACCTTTATTTTAGCAATGAACTATACAGCCAAGCTTCACAAAAGTCTAATTTTCTCTATGAAATCTTTATGAAAATTTCTCAACCCTGGTGACTGTAATCATTTAATGAAACTCTTATCTTTCTGCTGTTCCACCTTCTGAATGACTTCTGCAGCCAGCCAAGTAACAGTGCAGTCCAGAGAAGTTTTGAATGAAAATAGATGCGGGTGGGCTCAATTTTGCATGCTGTCCCAGAAGGGCATCCCTTACAGCTCTTCCGATTCAATTGGAAAATTTTGGCTAATTAATTTTAGCCTAAATGACTCAGATGTGGAAAGTTCATTAAGAGACTTATCATAGCAGCACACATGCTATTGCTTATGAAAACTCCTTGGACCTTTTTTTTTTTTTTTTTTTTTTAAGTATTGTAATTTTTACAGTGCCCTTTAGTATCTTTACATTAGACCTGAAGCAGAAGGGTGATATGACAGATTAGTGCCGAAGTACTTATCTGGGACAGACCTTTGCAAATTTTTATAAGTCCCTCTGTTCAATTCCCTTCAGAGTTGAACTTTTTCCACAGTTTTCTATAAAATGGCAAAAATAGCTTGAAAGTGAAGGTGTCTCCCCAAAGCTCAAAAGCTTTTTGCATTTGTGAAGTGAAGGTTAATTCTGTAAAATTTGTTTTAAAATTAAATGCTGTTTTAAGTGGCTTAAGGTTCTTTGATGCTTAGCAGAATTTTACACTGGATTTTTCTAGAACAAAGAATAGTTGGATTGAGTCATTAGATAATTCAGAACATAAGTGTTGGTTAATTTTTTTCTTTTTTTATTTGTGTGGTGTGTATGTGTGTGCATGCATATGTGTGTACATGTATTTATGTGTGTGTATAAGCATGTGTGTGCATTTATGTGTGTATACATGTGTATGTACGTGATGTATGTATGTGTGTGTGTGTGTGAGTGAGTGAGTGAGTGAGTGTGTGAATGTGTGTCAGAGAAGGATGTTGGCTGTCCTGATTGTTACTGTCTGCTTCAGTGAAGGGTCTCTCATTGAACCTGGATGCAGTCTGTACTTGCCTCCAGCTTCTTCTCCCACACCCTGAATGACTCAGAAGCTTGTATTAATTATATTCTGCTTGGCCTATGGCTCAAGCATATTGCTAGCTAGCTCTTTCATCTTAATTAAACCTATTTCCATCAATATGTCTTGCCACATGGCCTGTGGCTCACCTATTTCTTTACATCTTGCTTCTTGGGCAGCTGGCTCATGGCACTCTTGACTCTGCCCTCCTCCTTTATATATACTTGAATTTCCTACCTACTTCTAATAATGTCTGCCATAGGCCCAAACAGTCCCTTTATTAACAAATGATATTCACAGCATACAGAAAGATATCCCACATCATCTGGAGCTATGCTGACAGCCAGAAAGCCCCAGAGGCCCTCCTGTCACTAACCCCTACAGCGCTTGGGTACCAGGCATGTGCAATGCCTGGCAAGCTTTCTATATGAGTTTGTGGAGTCTAAAACCAGGTCACCATGTAAAATCAGCAAGCACTCTTATCTATTGGGGCATTGTGCCATCTCCATGATTACATTTTCTAGAACAGACTCTTCTTCTTCTTTTATTTATTTATTTTTTTTGAAGTAGCAGAGAGAGTCTTTGATCTAAAAGGTTGCTCATGTGAATTGTCCCTCATCTCCCCACCCCCTGCACACTGACTCTCTTCCTTTAGAATAAAGGAAAACCTTAGTTAAAAGGTTAGTTGATAGTCACAAGACCTAAGAGTGCACTCTGCATGCACTTCTAGATTAGTGTCTCTATGTGTGCTGCAGCATAAATATGATGCCCAAAGGCCCTCTAGATAAAGGCATGGCTCTTAGCTTTTACTGCTCTAGGGTGTTGGAACCTGTGAGGTGTGAATCCTAGAGGAAGGATGATCATGCGGGTATGCCCTTGACCTAAGAAGATTGATGTTCTAAGCCCTTGCATGTTCTCTCTCTGCTTCCTGGCCACCATGACGGGAGCAGGCTTCCCTGATAAGTACCCCCTCCCAGCTTTGCTACCTAACCAAACCCGAAAGCATCCAGTGCACTGGAGTTTGTAAACTCTGAGCTTCAATGAACCTTCCTCCTTCTGAGTTGATTGTCTCGGGCATTTCATCATGTGATGAAAAATGATGTGCTCATGGATAGCCTCCTCCTTCATGATCCTCATTCTGTCTTCTTCTGTCTCTACATCCCTGTGTCTCTTTTTGTTGACCTCTCTCTGTTCGTGTCTCTTCCTTTCTGTCTCCCTGTGTACCTGTATCCTCTCTGTGTCTACCATGTATGGCTCCCTCTTTGTCTCCCTGCCTCTCCCTCCCTCTCTCTCTCTCACACACAAACACACACACAGACCTCCCTCACATTTCCTCCCTGATATGCTCATAGTCCTTCTGCACCCGACTTGTATGTTTAACAGCAGTGCTTGAATAACCACTTTTCAGTGCATCGCCCACCTTTCTCCTCAGAAGGAGAATCACACATTGATGGGAGATTCCACTGACTTGCTGCATTTTCCGTCTTGGTGAAAGAAGGAGAAGATCCTTCTGTTCACTTTCAGATTCTCTGAGGAGATCTGTAGCTCTCAAAGGATAGGGAAAGAGAGAGAGAAGAAAGCAAGAAAGGGGGATATAATGGGAAGAAGCATCTGGTTGTACTATTTGACTGTGCAGCATTTGAGAATATTCAAGAAAGTCATTTATAAATGTAACCTATAAATAAAAAGAAGATGAATGTATTATTTGTTTTTCTTGTTACTGTGACAAGATGCCAGATATAATCATCTTAAAGGGAAAGAGGCTTATTTTGGTTCACAGTTTCGGGGGACAAAGTCGTACTGGGAAAGGCAAAACAGCAGCAGCCATCTGTAATGGTGGGAGGTAAAAGGGCAGATGATTTTGGGAAGAATCTGAAGCTCATGTTGCCTTCATTGACCCACTTTCTCCAGGTAGATGACCTCCCAAAGTTTCATGGGAACAGCACTAGCAGTTTCAGAACAGTTTCAGAACAGCACTAGCAGTTGGGGAACCCAGTGTTCAAACACAGCCTGTGGGTGACACTTCACATTTAAACTACAATGATATTCATGTGTTTAGTATGACAATCTGAACACAGGCCAGGTCCTTAAGGATGGAAAGAGAGGTACAGTCAGATGAGAGGCAACAGATGAAAACTGGAGGTGAACTTATAAATTTTTGGAGGGAAAACCTCAGATATGTCAATCAATCCCCAATAAACATACTGAAGAAGAATGTGTGCATATGCACACACACTTTGGTGTACATGTGAAGGTCACAGGACCATCTGTAGGAATCAGTTTTCTCTTTCCACTATGGGTGTTCTGGGAGACAGGACTCTAGTCATCATGCTTGGCCAGAGATTCCCTTACTCCCCGAGGCCATATCACTGGCCCTGATTATTTTTAAAATATTTAAGTCACTTGATAATTGGAGAGCCTTTCTTTCTCATAAACAAATATCCTCAAAGGGTGTGATAGTTGTGCCATGTCCTTTTGATTGCAGACAGGTGCTGTGGAAGTATGTTCTGGTATGTTGTAAATAAGTGTCCTGCTTACTGGTTCAATGAAAACTCTGACTGGCCGAAGGTAGACAGGAAGCGTGGGCGGGGCTACCCAACTAAGAAAACTCTGGAAACAGGAAGAACAGAGCAGAGATGCCAGAGAAATGCCAGTGAGATGAGATGAAATGCCAGCAGACACAGAGGAAAGAAGTTGAAATGTTGCTGAGAGAAGGTACCAAGCCACATGGCTGAACAGGATAAGACTCATGGGTTAGTTTAAGAACAAGAGCTAGCTAGCAATGTGCCAGAGCCATAGGTCAATCAGCATAAAATTAAGGTAAGCGTTTATGTGTTTCTATGGGACTGTGGGTCTGTGGGTCTGCGAGTCTGCAGGTCAGAACTTCAGGGCTAGGCCAGAAAGGCCAGATCAGAAACATAACACTACAGACAGGAGACCTTAGGACACTTAAAGAAACAAAAATGTGGTAGTAGAGCCAATTTGTGCCACATAATATTTTAACTACTAAATTGTCCTGGTTGTTGACACTAAACTTAACTGGAGTTTATTTCTATTGTGTATTTTGATGTCAAATTGGAACATTGAGTTATATAAATATCATGGCAATGGAGTTTAAAAACCCGTAGTGAAGAGTTTCTGGGAAAGATGTGTTTGAACTCCATGGACAAGGGTTTGGTTTTTAGTAACAAGGCTATTAATGGTCTGGTGTGTATAGTACATACTTAAATATATGTGATTGCTGCACCTGGAAAATGTGGTTCATAACAATGAAATATTCTAAAGGACCAGTTCAATGTCAATATCCCCTCTCTCTTTCTCTCTCTCTCTTTCTTTCTTCTTTTCTTTCCTTTTTTCCTTCCTTCTTTCTTTTTCTTTACCTCCTACCCCCTCAGCTTTTCTTTGATCAGATCCACATCCTCTTCCTGGACTAGACTTGACCATTAATGATGAAATTGGAAGGGAATCTTGGATTTAGAACAGGAAAGTTGGAGCAGCTTATAGCTAACAATGATTGAAGTGACAAAGCCACAGGACAACAGGTGGCAATGGCAGTACTTAACTGTTCTTTGGATTTGGGAAAAGGAGGAATCTGTGACAATTCTTTGTATATCTGCTGGCTGTAATCCTGATGGGATCCCATGTGTTTGCTGTGTGCTGTCTCCCTGGGTCAAGGTTGACAGAATATCTTGTTTGGATGTGTTGACTATAACCAGATAATAATTTTTGTGAGCTACTCTTCACTGTCTTTCATCGTCTCTTAAACTAGGGCTGAGCCCCCTTCTGATCTCTCCAAACAGTGGACCCATTGCCCAGCAAGACCCTCTGATCCTGATCTTAAAGCTTCATTCTTGTATATAGCCAATTTCCCTGGACCATGCTGATTAAAGGATTTGTATTTACAAAATAATTACTGTCGGGCTAAAAGGCAAATTGGCTTTTAGAAATAGAACTTGAGAGTACCAGGGAGACAGGAATATGGCAAGTAAAGGTGCCTCTGTGGAGAAATCCTGAGGGCAGGTAATCCGTGAACACAAGCTCTGGTGCTCAGGGACATGTTAGGAGAATACAAGCATTCATTCAACATTTATTACATATTTACAATATTGGGCGGCACCTTAATGTTAAATTCCAGCCAGTTAACCATCGCTTAGGTACTTTTGCAAGGGCAGGGATTAAATCATGACACTCTAGCTTGTGACTAGGTGGGGTGAGCATGCTTGCAGAGAAAGAAATGTCCAGATAAAACTAAAGGAACGGATTAAACTCAGAACTTTCCAGGTGAACCTACTGCATAGTCAAGTTCTAGAATTCCCAATTAGGCACACAGCATTGATTCGGATTCCACATGTCTTTAAAGCACCTGCGGCAGGTTTACATGCAAGGATGAACTTGATAGGACCCCTGCTTTTGAGACATCAGTGATATATGCGTACATAATATACAGACTGAAACTAAACAATGAAAACAGATGCAGGGTTGTTGATGATGATTCAGGATCAACTGTAAATAGAACAAAGTGATCCAATGGTTGTTATTTAAATTATTTTTAATATTGAGGTAACATATTTAACTTCGGAATATTATGTCATAGAGATAGATAAACTGCATCAACATATACAAAATAGTTCCTTCATAGATATCCCTCATGGATATATTGGTATACCTTTTTATATTTTTAATTAAAGATATAAATATGCATACAGACCAATAGATACATAATTGGATGGTTTATTTTATAAAATGGAAACTTTTTGATATGTGCTAGTTTAATAACTTGATTTTTCCAGTTAAAAATACCAACACTTTAGGAATTATTTTATGCCCAACAGTATTAATCTATAGAATAATTTATTTCCCTAAATAAAATGTCATTGTACATAGATGATTTTAATTCATATAATTTTATCCACCGTTCTAAGTTTGGGGTTGTTTTTCCCCTATTATAGCTATACTGAAAGGAAAATCCTAAGGCCTTTTTTTTTTTCCCTCAGTGTTGAATGTTTAGAAGTGGAATTCCCAGGTCACCTGAATGCATAGGTCAAATGGCTACATCAAAGACAGAGACATATTCCAGAGTAGGAATACCATAAATAATACCGGCCTACTTACCGACAAGTACAAACAGTAGGGAATAGGGGCTGAAGATTGGCATTGTCAGCTATAAAGAAGATGAGGTGGGAGGTAATAAAAGGGAGAGAGTAACAATAAAGTATGGTTGAAAAATGAAGACCCAAAGCTGCAGAGTGTTCAATCCACAGGTCCAGGGATATAGCATTATCAGCTCCATGCTCAATGACTTTTAATTTGATGCTACAGATGGACTCATCATCTCAGAATCACCAAGGCTTTGGGGTAAATTGCTTGCTTGCCTTGTACTGCTGGATGTTTATGTATGGGCTTGATAAAGCCACAGAACCTGTAAGCTTGCAGAAATCAATGCTTTGCTAAATAGGCTCCCACGCTGCTTTCAAATTGAATTTGAAGGAACTCTATGCCAGGGATCCAGCGTCGTTATTTGTCTTCCTGCTATAAACACGTTATGTTGGGCACTTTTCTTATTGCTATAACAAAACACAATTTAAGGGAAGCAAGATTTATTCTGTCTCCCGGCTTAAGAGAGCACAGTTCTCATAGTGGGGTTGGCATTGAATGTGATGGTGAAGCACATAGCTGGGTCTTCTCACATCCCAACCTTAGTGCAGAGCATGGGGCCATTCAGTTGGCTTTTCCCCTTTTTTTAATCAGTCTAGCCCTGGACACCAGCCCATGGTACCCCCCCCCCCCCATGGGCAGTCTTACTCCAGTGTTAATCTTCTCCAGAAATTCTTACAGATATGCACAAAGTTGTGTTTATCAGATGCCAGTGTTATTTCTTAATCTTGTCAAGTTGACAGTCAAAATTAACCACCACATACATTAAAGAACTATGAGATGATCGGAAGCTCTTATTTTTTCTTGGAACAGAAAGAGCTGCTGGTCTTGTTTTTCATGGTGTACCTGAGATGAGATTTCTAAAATGGTAGCACCGAAAAGCTTCTTAATCATAATGGGAGAAGATGGAGGTCTGTGGGGACAGCCTGCTCCAGCTGTTTTCATTTAGGAAAAGTTCCATTATCCTTTGAATTTTCTCAGTCTAGGGAGTCATTATTCTGGCACTCCTCCTGACATTTTTATGACTTTGTTTATTTTAACGCATGGTTCATTATTTGTTTTAGAGAAGCCCTCCCAACTATCCTTCTAAATGCCGCTCCAGCTCATCCAGTATGATGCTGCCTCCTCTCCGTTGCTGTTCCTCTTCCCATTTGGCTAAACTTTCCTGTTCATGAGGGGCACACACTCAGTGACAGCACTTCCAGACAGTGACATTAATTTACTCCTTCCCATGATCAGGGAAATTAATTATTATTCAGTTCTAGAATAGAAGGATCTGTGTTGGGTTGCTAAGTTTCATGGGGAAAAGTATGATTCTGCTCCCAAATGACAGCTTAGAAACAAATATAGTCACCTCCCCTGCTCACCCCCAGTTCAATTCACTGAAGTAATGCCCGGCAGCACAGATGTAGGCTATGGAGATGGAGTCTGACTTTCCTTTTGCATGCTTTCCTTTTTCAGCCTCAAAGGGCTTCTCTGCAGCTAGAGTCTGTTGATTGACTTGGCTCCTGAGCTGATGTTTACATTGCTGCGTTCATCTTGTTCAGCTGATGGGACATGCCGCCCGATGTGGCAAGGCTGACAGACAATGTGAGAGCGGCCAGACAGATGACAGCATCTCTGTTCTTCAGAGCCATCCAGGGTGATCTGTCACCTGATGATAGGCCATGGCCTGCCATTTATTTACTTACAGCTTTAATGTGGGAAAAATGAGGGGGTTGTGGTGACGGGATTGACAAAGGCAAGGAGAAAGTGAAAGGTTACAGGAGAGACAAATTTGACAGACCTTTTGTGTCATTACAATACCAACAGCCACTTCATACATCCCAATGGACATTGGGACCAGCCTGGGACCCATGATTAGCAGCATTCAGGGGAAGAAACCAGATTTACATAGCAGAAACTTTCTCCATTCAACTACTAGCAGGGGGCAAAACCAGTGTCACTTTCTATTAAGTGAATTTGAATTGATTTTTTTTCCTTACAATTTAATTTCTGTGGCATCCTCCGATCAGCTTGGTAAGCATGTTTCCCCTTTTCTGTTTTGTAATTGGTGCATGTTTATGAACTCACCCTCATGGGCCATTGAGTCCTTGTCTACCATTTGATAGCAGCCTGTGACTAGAAATCAACCGTTTCGATGATCAAGCATTTAAGAACTGTTGACTTACTTATTTCATATAACAGCAACTTGGTTGTAAGAAATAAATGCTGTTTACCCAGGAAGATAATAAAGGTTTGACTGTTGAGTTAAATCTGTAGAGATGGAAGTTTCACTATATATTAAGGAGATTAAATAAGTAAAAATAAATCCATGCATGAGTTTTTCCTGTGTCTAAAGCAAGTTAAATATTTCTGAGACAACAATTTTCATTAAAAAGTACATTAAGTGTTTTGTATAAGAATAATGATTTAAGTCACTAAATGTTTGAATGGCATCTGGCATTTATAGCTTGTGTATCATTTTAGTATTTTAGGACACTAGATCTTATTTTGTCATACAGCAACTGGATGGGGACCTGCAGACTTTCCTGCATAAATGATTTTGTGTAGAACCAGGGTATGTCTGGTACAGAGCCAACAGGCTAGGGGCGCACCATGCTGGAATACCACAAAACATTTGCACCCTAAATAAGGTATTTAATGAATCTCAGGTGTTAGACCTAATATTATGTCACTAAAATAATCATTCAAAGTACCAAATAACTGACATATTCCATAAGGAGAATCATTCTTATAACACACAGCAATTGGAATCCTGAAATCCCGGAATCCAACAACTGAATGTACTCCACAATGGTCTCTGAATCCACCTTCTTTAGAGTCTGAATTTTACTCTTTAATAGCTTGTAACTATGTAGCCTAGACTGAGATCTCACTCTGGGGAAGTTTTCCTGCCTCAGCCTCCTGCATGGTAGTTTATTAGGGGAGCCACCATGCCTGGCTATTTTCTATGTACTTTAATGCTACAACAACTATCTTTTGGTGGATCATCTTGCAGTACCCAGGAAACCCCAGGAGGGCATCCAGGGATGCATCTGGTCTCCCATTTGTCCAGAGAAGATGAAATCTCTAAAGATATCAGAACCATATCAATGACTCCAGAACAGCTTGAGGAATATTGCATCTTAATGGTACTACGAATGATGTTGAGAAGATTGTTGGAGTAGATCCAGATCCAGTGCATCTCATCTCATGGCTCCCAAGGCCCCATATTCTCTAGCTGTCATCACTACCCTTGGATGTTCCTATGTCTGTTGCTCTCATTTTCTATGTATACCACTTGGCATCTTCTTCGCATGATTCTGGTGACAAAGTAGAGTCAGGTTAAGTGAATTTGAAGACAGTCTACTTTCTCTAGTGTACTTCCAGAGGTTTCATTTTGTGTGAGATGAGGCTTACCAAAGAATTTCAGGATGGAAGAGAAATTTTTGCCCTTTGATATATTTGAAGTGTGTCTTAGAAGCCACAAACAGCCCCAATCTCCTGTCCATTGTCTGCCAGTCCTGACAAAGAAAGTCAATGCATCTTGAGTCCTTGCTTACAACTGAGCCAACGTCTGTCTATGTTGGACTTTTGTGTACACAGGTGGTATTCCCAGGGTCCAGTCCTTCCCAGAGAACACAATCTTCCTTTTTTTCCTGTATCTAATTAAGAGACATTCAGGTGGGCCTAGGTCACAACTTCACATTCAAAGAAATGAAGAATGTTGCATGTTATCATTTTGTTATCGCTAAGCATTCTGTTTCTAATTCCCCATGATTACTTAGCCTCCTTATATTCCTGATTAAAGTGTTGTTAAGACCAGTGACATGGGGGAATTAACAAGGACAGAACATTCCTGGAGTGGATCCTACCAGAGAAACAACCATACTCAATCTTCTCTACACTACTGGTGTTTTGTAATTCAGCAGAGATTTAGTTTCCATGATCATAGTCTTCTGTGGGAACTGAAGTAATCTTAGCTAAGTTTAGGGACCATACCATAGATAAATATTCAGGATTTCAATGGAAAACTGCTTTAAGTTCTGAAAAGGCTGATTTTGCAATTACACATTTATTAGAAGTCATGGCCATCATGGGAATACCTGTACAAATTAAGACTGATAATGCTCCATCATATGTTTCTAGTATAAAACAGTTTTTTTTTTGCATATTACAACATAAAGCATATTACAGGTATACCACATAATCCTACAGGTAAGAAGTTATAGAAAGATCTAATCACACCTTAAAAGAAACAGAAAGGGGTAATAAAGACCCCCTGAGATAGATTATACAGTACCTTGTTAACTCTAAAAATTTTAAACGTTAATGAAAAAGAACAACTGCAGAGAGACATTGGACAGTAGGAAAAATTGCTGAGTTAAATCAGCCTGTATATTTTAAAGTCATGTTGACCTCAGAATGGAAACCAGAATATGTGTTATGTTGGAGAAAGGTTTTTCTTTTATTTCCACAGGAGAAGAAAAGCTATGCATGCTGTCAAGATTTATGAAGCTTAGATTCGAACAGGAGAGACCTCCTGATTAAGGAGAGGCAATAGTTTATCAAAGAGCTTAGTTATCCATTCCTAACTAACTAACTTATAAGACTAACAAATGCCTTTCATTTAATCAGGTATGGGAAAAAAAAGAACTCCCCAAAGTTAGGACTGGGGCAGGGTTTTGTTTTTGTATTTTCAGGAGAATAAAAACATTCAACTGTTTTGGATCCAGAAATCCAAAGCCCAATGAACAAACAAGACATCTGAAAAGGACAAATCATCAAGAGAAAATGTCCCAAGAACAAGAATAAATTGGCCTAATGATTTAGCCCACATCCAACAGGGTAGAATTGTATAAATCTCCCGAAATGCTTGTCTTTGCTGCTCTCTACAAACATAAAAGGCAACTGGTCTGTTTGTGGTCCCAGTTCAAATTAAAATTCAAAGCTGGCTTTGGATTTAGACCATGGCTCTCTTCTCGAAACCCAAGCATACTTGTTAAAGGAAAAATTCAAAGTTTGTCTTATTTCAGAAGAGCCATGTGGTATAGGACAGAAGAGAAAACAAAATTAAGGAACTACGCTATTGCCACTAATCTTATAATTTGGTTTTATTTTGACTCTCTAAGACTTTTCTTAAGAAGTAAATATTATCTCAAACTCTATAAGATTATACACACACACATATATATGTAAACTTTATTGTTGGAATATTAGTAGTCATACAGAGAATTAACCAACTTTACAAACAAATCTCATCTAGTTTCCCATGTGTGTCTTCAGTTTGAATCTGAAGTAGGCAATTAGGAATTGAATTAGCATACCCTGGATATATTTACTAGATTATGGTCCTCTAATCTTTTGGAGATTTACTCTATATGCCATTTAAAATAACAAAGTTTTCTGCAGCAAACTGTAATAGTTCCCAATATTGAACTTTGAAGTTTCCAAAAATAAAAAATAAAAAAATAAAAACTGATAGAGCCCCGCAGTAACAAATCCACCGGGACTATGGTAATACCCTTAAGCCAACAAACAGCACTCGAAGATCAGTTTCAGACTACAAACTACTCAGGTCATCTTCAAAGCTGCTAGCTGAGACGGCCCAGCCTCACAGACTACTCCAGCCAGGACTTCACTTAAGCCCAGCACTTTCCCATCACACAGAGAATAGACAACAAAAGATACAGCCAGCTGTCCCAGGACTTGACCATTATTCCAATTTTCTCAGGGTCCCTAAAAGATAACTGTCACCCTCTCAACAGCAGAAAATAAATTTAGGAACACAATGCCCACATTCCCAAGAGGTTGGGTGTGTGTGTGCTTTTGGTGATTTCTTTCTCTTACTTCTCTCTTTTTCTTTTATTTAGTGTTAAAGAAAAAGGGGGATGGGAATGGGAAGAGACCAAAGGGAGTGTAGGAATGGTCGGGTAGGACAGATGATGGAATTTACTAAAAAGCAACGACTAGTCTCACAGTTTTCACATTGGTATGGGTTTTTGTATATTAATACAAATTTAAGATTATTTTGGTGTAACATACTACATCATATATTTCTACTCCGGTTTGAGGTATTATACCTATGAAGCACATTTCAAAATGTAACGCCAAGTTCTAGTCCTTGAAAGCTTATTATTACAAATTGTGACAATGACCTGATCTGGGCATCATGTAATAAGTGTTGGTTTTTTAAAAGATTTATTTATTTGCTTATTTGCTTGTACGTCTATATGTGTCTCTCTGGGTGCATGTGGGGTGCTCTCTTGGGCATGTGTGTAGGTAGATGCCAGTAGGGGGTGTCTTTCTCACTTTATCTCTTCCTTTGTGCCAGAGTCCCTCCCTGAATCTGGGGGCTCATTGGTTTTCCTTGCCTTTGACTAGTCTGGAAGGCAGAAACCCCTAGTGATCCTCCCGTCTCTGCCTCCTTCAAATCTGGGGTAACAAATGTGCGTGGGACATCCTGCTTGCTGTGTGAGTGGTTGGTTCTGAATGTCAGTCCTTCTTGTATAGCAAGTACTCTTAACTGTTGAGTCGCCTCCACCATGTTTTTTAGGTTCACAGCCTATTCTTTTCTATACAAATTATTTTTATGTGCCCCCCCCTTTGGAAAGTTAAGAAGCAAAAACAGCTTCTTTCCACTCAAGCTTTTACTTTTTAGACAATGAGACATCCCTGAATCTATAATTTGTAATTTTTATCATTAGCATGTTTACTTCTGACTTAGACATCTCTGTTTCCTGAATATTGATACATTTTGTATCAATTCATAAAAAAGTTCTAAACTTATATAAAACATAACAACCAACAAGCAGGTAGGCAGAAACATGTATTTGCTACTGAACAGGATTCCCCCTAATATCTGGGTGCTGGGGAATATTTAAGATAGTGACTTCATTTGGAATTGAGCATCACTCAACTGGAGTTGACTGATAAATACCCAGTATGATTACCACCAGGGTCATCTGGGAACTCAAAAGCTACTGACCTTACTGGGTTTGTGAGAACATATTGACCACAATGTGTCAATCTTTGCCTGATTGTTAGGGTTGCTGTCATCAACAATTTCGAAGAAGATCTATTGAACAACAAAAATTTGTCCTCACAGTTTTAGAGGTGGCACATATGAAGTTCAGGTTATCCATAGTCATATTCCCCCTAAGTATCCAGGAGAACACATTCCCTCACCTCCTTAGCTCCCAGGCCTGTGACAATATCATTCCAATTTCTGTCTGTATCACATCAGGACCTTCTCCGTGTTTCTGTACTCTTTCCTCTTACAGGAATATCAGCCATTGATTTCAAGGTCCATGCCAAATCAGGTATGGTTCCTTCTTGGAGTGCTTAATTACATTACTTTCCTTAAGACTGCATCTGGAGATTTTAGGTAGCCATTACTTTAGGTGGACACCAGTCAGCTCAGTGTATCATCGCTCACATCATTTTACAGAAGGTTGCAAAGAGTGGGAAGATAAACAGTAGCAGCATTTTTTTTTTTTTTTTGTAAATTTCCCCCTAAGCTACAAAGTAGCGAAGGATTCACTTTAGCTTTGTATTATTCCATTGATGTTTTTGTCTAATTAATACAGGAGAAGGCAGAGTCTCGAGACACTCTCTTTGGGGGCTTGAAAGTGGAAATTATAATTTTCTGATAATTGTTCTGTAGTGTTTTCATATGGAGCTTTCTCATTTGATCTTCTCAGCAGCCTGGTGAAGAGGGAGGGGCAGGTAGCTTTAATGAGAGCCATGGAGAGCACGAGGCAAGGCTTAGTGTGAGTACATTTTGCCAGCATTCCCTATTAGTGATTGCTGGGTGGGACTGAAGCTTTGGCACCTTCTTCTCCTACAGAGCAGCCTGGTTTCCATAACGCCTTTCTTCCCACAGCACCCAAGGAGGCATATACGCTCAATTTATTCCATATCCCGGTTTCACTGGTTTTTGAGACTTGTCTTATCTGAGTTCTACAACTTGTCACCATTAGACTTTGTAACCCTGATTAGGTTACTTAACCTTTTTCCATCTTGACTTAACGCAGAAAGAAAAATAATTTTCTTAAAAGAAGATAATGAAGAAGATTATTTACATTCAAAACTTTAAACGAGGAATCCCTAAGATCAGCAGCCTCTTTTGGGTATGTGGCATGTCTTTTACATATCAACAGAAATAAAGAGTGGGAGGCAGAACAACCATTGTTCGGGGTGTGCAGAGCTGTGGGAAATGGGCTCAGATGTATATCAGACATGCTGGGTCTTAGTCTCATTGAGTAGGAAATACTGGTGGATATCCAAGTCCATTGAGCTCCTTGATTTATGGACAAATGATTGAGAGGAATTGCAAACTAGCAACCATCTCTTTTCTATGTTCAAATTCAGATAATCTGAAACTTCACTAGAGAAGCCTGTAGAAAAACTTGCAGATACAGCAGGGGAGGGAGGAATCTGTGAGAAGCTTGGGAAGCTCCCAGCATTATTTCAGTGTGTCACACAAAGGAAGGAACAAGTGAGACATTTCCTATGTAAGATGGAGTGAGGCTTATTAATTATTATTATTATTTTAAAGATTACTTTAACTCACCACTCTCCCAAAAGATAATGGCACAGCATCTCTTGGGTTTCTCTGTGTATTGTGAAGATGATGTGGGAATGGAACACTTCGTATTTCCAAAGGAATTTAGAAGCAGGGAACGGTGTCAGGCTCCGATCAAATAGAAATAACTCCTAAGGTCTCTACTTATTAAAAATGTATGTCATGCATTCAAGGATTTTCTTCCACAGTAATTGCACACAGGCAGAAGCCAGCCTGGAGCTTTTTAACAACCCCAGAGCTTTCCCTTCCTCATTAAACAAGGAAGTAAACAAGAACGGCAAAGACAGACAATAGATCCAATCTTCTCCAAATTTGCCAGGAAAACGTGGAGACCTAAGCAAAGCATCAGCAGCCTTCTCTTTGGGGCATCCCTGCTTGATGTGGCTGAATTTTTGTAGATGGGCTTTGAGCTCTGACATTCTGCTCACACAAACAGTGGGGCTCAGAGCAGGAAGAGTTCAAAGCCCAATCTCAATGCTGTTCCTCACCCCCCACCCCAGCCAGTGTCTCTTCTGTGCCCCTCATGTTTGCTGTTGTTTCTAGACTTCATGTTTAAGAATATTTTTCTCATCACACACTAGCCCCCCGCCTCCTTTAAAAGTTCAGACGAAATCTGGGTCTTGCAGTGAATTCCTGCAATTATAGCACTGTAGAGGGGCAAGTGGGTTTGGAGGGTTCCAGGTCAGAATGGACTACCATAGGACCTTTTCTTAAAAACTGAGAGGAAAGGGGGAAGTGATGTCATCATATTTTAATTTCAAAGATAAATAAAACAAAACCGAACAAAAAATTTCAAACCAGAGCCATCCCAGTTCTTCCCTATATCCTTCTATGAAAATAGGAACTTGAATCTGTCCCTTTGTTATAAAACATACATTGGTTATTTTGAATCCAACTCAGAATAGACAGTGAGCCAAAGACCAGCTGCTGTACCATAGCAAATGTCGCAGAAGAATCTATAAGTCTGGATACTTCTATTTTGTTAGTCACACACATCTGCGATGATGTCATATACATCAGCTCTACATTAACAACAGGACCAAAACAGAAATGGGATTTACCTTCAACTAGGTTGTGGCCTATGAAAAAGAAGTTTGTAGTAAAGCTAAGCGTAAGCTGTCTATGCTTTAGACCAAATGCTCTACAGGGAGAAAGGAGGCTTGATTTACAACATGGTTTTACCCACGATTGATAAAATATAGAATGATGTAACTCTCTTCTGTATTTTCCTTGTTCCAGAACCACTCTGTGTGGTGGCTAGCAGATGGCTTATCTGCCTGACTTTTTCCTACGGAGTGCCCTGGGTGGAATTGTGGGACCTTTGGCTTCCTCATACTCTACTATAATTTTGCTATGGTGGTATCACTAAAGTCTCTTAGAGGAATTTGGAAAGTACAGAAGCAGAAATGAAGCCCCCCCAAAAGGAGATGAGAATGTGGGGGTCATGTTCAACTCTCCTGCATGTTTTTTCTCTAGACTGGAGTGGAAAGAATGGATTGTACCTACATACAAGGTCAAGTTTTTCAAAGAAGGTTCTTTACAGGCCTGAGTGGTCCATCAAAGCTCTCTTCCCAACCTTCACACCTTCCTCATGACTAGGTTCTATGGCTGTATAGTAAGTAAAATGTTGCTCAAAGACAAAACCAAACCAAACCGGAGTTCACCCTGAGGTGGCCACTACTTTCATTAATTTACACACTCCCAATTTGGTGGACTTTTTCTTTTGGTGCAACACTTGCTCATTGTCAGATAGTGAGAATGAAAAGCACAAGCACAGAGATGATGTTTCCATTTATTCAGTATTGCAGGAATACCCTTCATTCCCGCGTGACCTAGGGTCAGATAGTAGCCATTATGCAGAAGCTTCTAGAAGTCTAAGTTCCCTTGTCAACTTTAATTATCTCACACCCATAAATGCACTATCTTATAAAGTTTCTTTTATATGTGTACAATTTTATACAAATCAAAATTCTTGATTTTTAAAATTTTCACTTTTTAATCAGCATGTATCATATACCACTCAAGTACTAACTAGGTTTGATTCTACTTAGCTTCCAGCAACTGACCAGGTCAGGTTGGTATGGCCACTGATATCATGTGCCATCTTGAGTAAGAAGAAACTGTAGAAGGACATTAAAAAATAGAAGAGCATAAGTGAGAAGATAAAGTAATTAGTTATCTTATCATGAGTGTGACAGAATGCCTCACAAGAGCAGCTTTAGGGAGAGAAGATATATTTTTGCTCACTTGTGGGGAATACAGTCTATGAGGGAGGAAAATCATATTGGGCAGTGGGAGCTCCCAGCCAGGACCCCTTCCATCTCCTTATCTGGGTAGAGCAAGAAGAGTCCTGACTGGAAGTTGAGGCATGCTGTCAACATCCAGCTCCTATAGGTAGCAAAATACTTCCTTCAGCCAGGATCTTCCTACCAGTTTCTTGTTCTCTCTAAAGGGTACCATGGGTTGGAGAATTAGCAAATAGTTTTCACATTCAAACCACAGCAGGAGAGTTTTCAAAGGGTGCTCTTTGTAAGTATGAGTCACCTTCCTTCCTAAATCACAAAAAGCTTAAACCTGTAGAGACTCTTGGTACCTCTCCTAGAGATGGTGGTCTTAGATTCACATATTTTCACCAGGTGTCCCCCCCCCCCCATGGATTAAAAGCACATAATATGTAACTTTTGAGTTAACAACACAATCCAATTAGCATTAGCACTGTACATGTGCAGGTGAGTCAATATCTCCATGTAGGTTGTGTACTTGGGAAGTATGTTTTGAATAAAAATTATGTTTAAGTTCCAAGGTGGACTCAATTTTTTTTTTTTTTTTTACTAAATTTCTACTTAGAATCCTTGGAAACTGCCATCACTGTTAAGATCTTCATTTTCATAAAAAAAAAAAAAAAGAAAAGAAAAGAAAAGAGAAAAAGAATAAGTTATTACGTGCTCTGAGAAACTTTTATGTGAAACAAAGCTCCACCCTCCTTTCTATGTGGCCCTGGATTCACAGGGTGCAGTGACTCACTAAACATGACAGAGATGTATACCAATTCCATCTGCCTTGAGAAACCTATCTTTGCTGAAGTTAAATCTCCTTGAGTGGACACATGGGGCAGGCATGTTAGATGGAGTCCCATGCTGTGCTCTGTCCACCAGAGGCCCTGCTCTAGAAGGAAGCCTGACAGAAGGGATAAACTGTCACGCTTTAGGCTGGCTGTGAGTCTGCCATTGTTCTCTGCACATGCTGTTTATCTTCTGTCAGAGAACTTTTAGTAGCGATCGCCTACTCACCAACCTTTGGTACACGCCCTGCTACCTAGCCCAGTTCAACATCTTGCACCAGCCAAGTGTTATCTATGTCTTCAACTGCACAACCACACAGTGATGGCTCAGTGAAGCACTGTGGTTTTGTAAAGGGTGAATTTTACTTGAGACCATGCACTCTGACTGAGCCTTGCCATTTGATTTTACTGGCCTTGACACAAATGATAGAAACCAATCCAAACCTTATATGCCACTTACAAAATTGATTAGGCTCCCCTTCGAAACATCTTTTACTTTTCATGTTTTATAGGGGAACAGCAGTCCCTTGGAGGAAGGGTGGAGTAACAGTATGACTGGAAAATGCTTGCAGGGACACAGCTCTGGTTTGGGGTCCATACAGTGGTGCCCTTTCTAAAATCCCAACACCTTTAGGATGGAATGGGCTGCCTCGTAGGTGGGGAGTCTCTATCACTGGAAACATCTAAGCAGGCACTGCACCAGCACTTTCCAGGAGGGTAACGGAGAACCCTTGTTGGATAGGATGCAATATTCTCTAACGTGGTTCCCACAAGTCTGTGCTCTGTGGCTGTCTTCCCTCAGTTTTGGGATTGTATAATGATTCTAAGTACAGATGCTCACTATTCACAGCCGTTACTGTTTCTCAGAGTAGGTTTCTTCACGTTCGGCAACTTTAAAATATCCATTTATTTGAAGGTTGAAGGAGTAGAGCAGCTCAGCAGATAAGAGTACCAAAGGACCATAAAGACCTGAGTTCAAACACGCACATAAAAGGTGGGTGAACACTCCTGTAACCTTAGCACTTGGGGAATGTAGAAACGGCGGGATTACTGAGGCTCACTAGGTGCCAACTTAATTTCAGGTTCAGTGAGAGGCCCTACCTTAAGGAAATAATGCGAGAGTGAGAACGGCAGAATGCCAAGACCTCCTCTGACCTCTACATACAGACACCAGTGTTTACACTCTAACCCACGTGTACAGACCGCACACATGTGCTATCTGCAATTCACTCACACACATTTTTTAAATCACTTGCCCAAAGAGCAGCACTGTTAGCATCTTCCACCCTCTCTCTTTCATTGACCAAGAAAGCTGGAGTGAGTTAACCCTGGCCAACAGAGACACAGCACTATAGCCACACTGTCCAGCCTCACCACTGGCTGGATTCATGACCTGGGAACCTTCAGACATCTTCACTTTCAAGGCTCCTCTGACAAATTCAAAACAGGACAAGTATGCACTTACCTCACAGAGCTGTCAGTCATATCAAACACGGCCATGAAGTAGCACCAGGAAGGATACTTCCAATGAGCATAATGGTAACTATTCCATACTGGTGAGGTATGGTGGCTTTTATGAGTCTCCTCAGCGTCTCCTCTTAAGTTGGGAAATCTTTGGCTTTTCTGCCATGAACAGATGATAGATTAGACCTCAAAACTTTATTATTGGCATCATTTCTGAAGAAGGAGAAATAAATCATAAATATCATGATTGTTCCTTGTGTCTTTTACCTTCCAGAATCTAGTCTTATAGACTAGATTCAAATCAAGTTAGAGACTTTCTTACAGAGAGGTTAATTTCCAGTTTTTTTTACCTAGTCTACATTTACAGAACACCTTCCTTAAATTCCACTCCTTATATTACCAGCCTGTGGTGCTTACAGTCTACTGTCATTGACTGTGTCACCGTGAGAACTGTGCACGTGTTATTACACACACACACACACACACACACACACACACACACACACACATGCAGTATAACTATGTGATAGCATATTTGGACTTAACATTTTCCAGATTTTTGTTTTGTTCCCCTAGGTAGGCAGATCCGTACAGCTCTAGTAGCTCTAGTTTAGTGTCTGACTCGATTCCTGCACATGGATCGTTCCTTTTCCATTGAAACACGAACCCAGCTAGTGAAAAGTGAAGATCAACTGAGAATAGAGCTGCCGTCTCAGTTTCTGAAGGTGTTGTTCTGGCGATTATAGCCCCCCTTTTTTTGCACACACAATAATACTCATTTCTTTTAGAACACACATTACAATGTTCAGTTCATTACAAGTCAAGTCGTGACAGAGCCCTGTCAGAACCCGAGGGAAGATTCTCATTCTTTGTGTACTGAGTAGTTGTTCTCACTGTAATGTAAAGAATTTCAGTCCAGGAAATGCCAACTGGTGACTTGCTTTGTGGTAGGTTTACATACCAGTTACTTTTGCCCCTTATGTACTGAGGCTCATCTTCTCATAAATAATGTACTTTATTTTTAAATGTTTGTTTAATGTTTTTAAGACAGGATGTCAGTCATGTAAGCCAGGCTCTCCTCACTCTCACTGAGGATGACCCTCAACTTCTGACCCTCTTGCCTCTAATTCTGAAGAGCAGGGATTATAGGTATGCACCATCACATCAGTTTTATTTGGTTCTAGGGACCAAATCTAGGCCTTCATATGCAAACTAAGCAAGCAAGCACTCCACCTGCTGAGCTGCATCCCCATCCCTTCAAATATGATCAAGAATTTCATTTGGTTTCTGATGGCTCTGTATATCACAAAGAAGTGTCCGTTTCTCTCTTCCATTTGCTTTTTCTCCATTTGGAGCTAAAACAGACCACTTCATAAGAATCCCATCAATTTTTCTCTGTGTGCACTTTAGTTAAAAGAGCCTCCTGTGCTGTGCACCATGCTCTGTGGGGACACTGTGTCACAGTTGGCTTGCCTGGAGATCAAAGTGAAACATCCTGAGCTCACAGAAAGCCTGCTGTGTCCCTGTGATGCTCCATCCAGCAGGCCTCTTGAGTGCCTTCGGTTTCAAAAGGCTTCTGGAATGATACATAATGCATTGAAATTTTGAGACAGTTTATGGAATCAAAAATCATTGTCTTTTCAACAGATAGAATGACAGCAGCTTTCTCCAGGCTGTCTTCCTTGTTAGACACTGCAGCCTCTTTTCTTCCTCCATTGGAGTGGGATTTCATTTTGCCAATTGGTATACCTTCTGTATATGAACTGTGACTATAATTTCCAGATTCCTGAATATATAATGTATGCATGGGCTGTCATTACCGTCTGTTTCAGAAATGAGGTAACAGACTGTATGCATTTTAAGAAAAAAATGAAACATTTAATTTTATTTTTCTGGGCTCCTCATCCTCCTCGTCCTCCTTTTCTGTCTGTCTGTCTGTCTGCTTTCCCCTTCTCTTTCTAGTCTGGCCATGCTTTCAATTCAATTGTTTTCTTTATTTCCTATTAGCCGGGCACAATAGCAGTTCTCTTGATCATTTTTAGTACTATCAAAATTCCTTTAACAAATGCCTCCCCTGCCCCCAAATGTAAAATATAGCAACACAGGCATTGAATGTGGGAGCAACTTTAAGATACCATTTTAACAAAGTGTTGACCTTCAAAATTTGTGAAGTAGACATTTAAAGTCGGTCCAATACCATCCATATACTGTCTTTACATCTTATCAGATTTGTAATGCCAAGGATCGAAAAAGATGCCATTACAATTTCTGTACAAGGACAGAAAAAGAAACATCATAAAGTAAATGAAAAAATCCCTCTGACAGTAAGACAGATTTCAGTTTCAGAGCCAAGCGTTAGATGACCCTGTATTTACACATGTTATTTCTTATTTGTTGAATTTATAATTTACACCCTGCTTTCCACAAGGAACATGTTCTATGAGGGATAAGCACATACATCACTTTTAGGAAGGGGACGTCAAGGGTGCCAACAAGAAAAGGGAATTGTGGGGGACAAACTCTGTGCTCTAGAACACCCTTTGCCTTCAGGCCATCTTGTTAGAGCTCACGGAATATTTATGTGGGCACAGCAAGGCTAAATATTTCCTATATAATATTTTCTTCTCCTTAGAGTATCTTCTTTTTAACCCCTGTTCTCCCTGTGATGTCTAAAATCCACAGATTCCTGAGATTGACCCCAGGTCAGTGTCGCTAATGCAGTTGGCTACATTATATTACTCATCAGCCTCATGTCATTGACACCTGGGACAGGGGTATGTGTGTCTGCAGGTCTGCCTTTCCTGTATCCTCAGGAATTTCATTCCACATTTCCACAGCAGAACCATCTCTAGGGTCTGTAGGAGTGTAAGTCTTTTATAGAGAAAAGCTGAGAGGGCCCTACATCTAGGAACAGGAGGCAGTTATTAGAAACAGGGGAAGACAAGGAACTCAAATTTAGTTGGATGGCCTTTCTTTGACAATGCTTACCAGTGGCAAACTCTGTCAATGTACAAGAGTATCTCTGGGATTTGCTTGTTGCCTTGTCTAGCTGAATCGGTGAGCTGCATGTTTGGTGAGAGATTCTGTGTCAAAACAAGATGTATGGGGACAAGAGAGATGACTGGTAATAAGAGCACCCACTGTATAAACATAAGTATCTGAGTTCGAATTTCAACACTCACATAACAAGCTGTGTGTGGCCTGGCCTTTTTTATTATACCTCAGAATCATTGGGAGGTTGAGACTACAAGATTGCTGAGACCTGCTGGTTGCCAGGCTGGATGAAAAATGTGAGCTCTTGGTTCAGGGAGAGACCCTGCCTCAAAGGTATAAGATGGGAGCCATAGAGAAGGACACGTGACCCTTGAAACTTTTTTCTGGTTGCCAGATGTATATGCACTGGCACAAAAGAACTCATAACCTCATATGTATAACACACACACATATTCTATGAATAGGAAATAGGATATTATGGTAATACTGGCTCTATTTTCTTCCCCGAGAACATACATTACCTATTGTGGCTTCTGGGGATGTTTTCTGTTTGTCATTCGGGTTCTATTTGGTTACCAGCTTGCTCTGGGAAGGTTTATTTTCCTTACATAGATGATGGCTTTCTCCAGAGACTAATACAGTCTCCAGTGAAAGGAAAAGACATGGCATGTGTACTAACAAAAGTCAAGCAAGCTCTCTGAATGGTTAGCATGTTCCTTTTGTTACTCACTATTTTTCATGCTATTCAAAATACTGCGAAGGGAGGATAATAGACGCACAACACTGATGCAGAGATTGTAACTACTTTCTTGCTTGTTCCCGGATTTATTAGAATTCATTACTTCTTGATGGGCTAATACTGTCACAGTTTGGAGTTGGTATGCTGTGCATAAGTTATTTTTATTAGGCTCTACTTACACGATTTTATCACTCCGAGTTTTTCCTCATTTCCTGGAAGTTATCAAGCTGACATAAAAAAAAAGTCATCTTCTAATGATAGTGAATTTTCATAAGCTCTCGTCCTCAGATGCTGTTTGGCCCAGTGTCAACACCCAGATTGCTTTTGCTTCATTGTCTGTCTTAGTCAAATCGGGTGCATATATATTGATTGTATATTATTGACTATAATGCTTGTTTTTATAAATGTTTTCTAATAAAAATGTTAGCAAACAGAAGCCATCATTTTCATGATAAATATATTCATCCCAAATTAATAATAGGAAGTTGATGGTTTTCCTATTTTAATACATGCCAGACTTTCATTGTGTTATTCCTGGTGTGTGTATGTGTGGAAATGTGTGTGTGTGTGTGTATGCATGTGCACATGTTTGCATACGTGTGGCTGCATGTGAACAAGTGTGAGTGTGCCTGTGGAGGTCAGAGGTTGACACTGGATGTCCTACTCAATCCCTTTTCATTTTTATGTAGAGACAGGGCCTCTCACTTGAACCCAGAGCTCACTCATTCTGCTAGTCTATTTTGCAATGAATCTCCTCTCTGCCTCCTGGTTACTTGGGTTATAAATTGACTTGGTCAGCTTTTATGTGAATCCTGAGGACTTCAAATCCAACTTTATCCATGATCTCTAGTTCCAAACCCATGTAGGGAATGGAAATTTATCTACCAAGAAGACCTCAAGGCTGCCACATCTCCTCCTCTCTTTGCGCTGAGAGTCCATCAGTCTGTCCGAATTGTTTGTGACTATAGACTCCTTTCCAGGGGATTTACATCCTCTAGCATGCATGTTGGAATTGTGAACATTTTTCTTTTATCATGACTCACTGATGAAGGCCTCTTTATGTTCTTCTGATGGGAGGGCCTTCACAGGAGAATGGAAGGTGGAGTTATCTTTTCTTTTGACTATAACCATACATCTAGCGGAGGTAACAAGAGTGTCTTTCTGAGGTCTGACTATATAATGGCAGTAGAGGCTCCAAGAACCACAGGGCACTATGCAGCATGACTAATGACAGAGCTCATGGACTCCAGAATTTTTATTTTTATTCTTCCATATGTATCCATGCATTTTCTTGCTTGCAAGTGCTACGTGTGTGTGAGAGCATATGAACATGTGTGAGTATCCATGCAGATGCAGAAATAATGACTTTCAGCTACTGCGTAAGCTCTCACTTGACTCTCCCACTCATAAGTAGCCCCAACCCTGTATTGTTTTCTCCATTTGAAATTCCTTGTGTTGGTTCTGTATTCTTGGTTGAACCTGACCTAATGCAGCTAATAAAACCATCCAAAACGGTAGCATACAGACGGGAAAAGGCTAGACTAGAAGCAGAGACCACACTAGTTGTTCATTTGTGTCTCTATTAGGGAACAAAGCTGGATGTATTTTACAAGATCTTAGGAAGAATGAACAGTATAGAGTGCCTATTTTCTTTATGAAGTTCTCCATTTTTTAATTCAAGGACTTTTTTTTGGATTCTAATCATTTGTCATTACTCAGCTTATACTTGTTAGTGTTATTAATTATGATGCTGGTGATGTTGATGCTGGTGATGGTGATCCTATATGGTTTTCTATAGTAAAGGCTGGCTTATACCTGTACTGTATAACCTTGAAATTCTGATCCTTCTGAGCTATACCAGCAGTAGCACGGAAGGCAGTGGTGCCGAATGTGATTTAATGAACTGTGGGGATCAAGAGGGTTATGAGGGAAGGATATTAATATGTGGGCTAGAGACTTGTCTTGTGATCCTTTTTTTTTTTTAAGTGGCTTTTTTGCCCTTGTCTATGGAGTCTGCCTGAGGCTAAAGTGAAGGATTTTAGATTAATTCCATTGGGAGAAGAAATCTAGAAATCTTTCAGTATAGACTCTGTCACGTGGTTATTAGTGGTAACTCTGATGAAGGTTTATAATGAAGAGGAGTAAGATAAGCAAGGTAAGCTACAAAAATGTAAATTTTGAGGTGAAGAAGAGCCACAGGAAGTGGAATGGAGCTAAATTCTGTGTTCAAGGAGATAGATGGATTAGGAAATGGAATCAAGGCAGTGGTGACCTCAGGGTAAGATCCCATCCAGCTAAGTTTTCCAACTTACATAAAGAAACTGAAGAAAAGTTAGAGCCAGGTGTGGTGGGGCATACCTTTAATCTCAGCACCGGGAAGCCAGAGGCTGGTGGATCTCTGAGTTAGAGGCCAGCCTGGTCTAGAGATCCAGTTTCAGGACAGCTGAGCTTAGGCAGTGAAGGGCAGAAAATTAGAGAAGATGTAATTGAATAAAGGGCCATGTTCCAGTTCCAGTAAGCAGCAGAACTTGGCAGATTTGGCCATGGTTCTGGTTTTAGACTTAAGGATAGCTGTGAAGGTAAGGTTTTGGTTGCCTTTGAGACTTTAAGATGTTAGAGATGCCAGCGCAGTGGGACACCAGCTGAGGAGAGCTGCTAATAGGGATGGAACCAGCCCAGCCAGAGAGAGAGAGAGGTGTTGCAGTCAGCAAAGCTAAATGGAGCTGGAGATCTGAAGAGTGCTTTAACATCAGACATGAGATGTTTGGAGATTGTCCTGCTGATTTTGGGTCTTGATTTGATCCAGTATTTCCTTGCTATGTTTTCTTCCCTATGTTTTGGGATGGTAATATATAACCTGTGCCATTATATTTTGGAAGCATTTTGATTTTATAGGAAATTAACGTTAAGAGTTTGAATGAGTCTCAGTAAGAGACTTTAAACTTTAGACTTTTAAACATTGTTGAGACTGTGATAGACTTTAGGGAAAATGCGTTTTGCATTATGATATTTTTAAACGTTTGTGGGAGCCAAGGAGTGGAATGTGGTCGTTTGAATGTAATTGTCCCTTAAAATCTCATAGGGAATGGTACTATTAGGAGATATGGCTTTGTTGGAGAAAGTGTGTCACTGTAGGGGCAGGCTTTGAAGTTTCCTATGTTTAGGATTCTGTCCAGTATCTTAGTTGAATTTTTATTGCCTACAAGATGTAGTGCTCTCAACTACTTCTCCAATACAGCATCTTTCTGCACACCACCATGATCTCTGCCATGATGATAATAGGCTTGTGAGCTACTCTGTTTAAATGTTATCCTTTATAAGAGTTGCTGTGGTCAAGGTGTCCACAAAACAAAAACCACCCTAAGTAAGAGAAAGTCTTTCCCAATCTGCTGCATACATTTCAGTGACAATCCTATTCAGTTGAAGAGGCTCAGTTGCAATGCCATCTCCTTGAGGTAGAGGACGGGGAGATAGTAAATAGTGACATAAGGGAAACAAGGAAGCATCTTAATGTTACTTAGGACACCCCTAACTATCACCTAATGCATCAGTATTCTCTGTAGAGTTCAATTCAGGCTCAAGCCAAAGTCTTCACTATGCACTTAGATTCCTGATTCACTGAATACACTCAAGGCAGTACACTGCACACACTGCAATATTTCACTCAACAGAAAACTGCAAATGCAATAGTGCTCTCTTAAGATTTTAAAGAAGCTGAGATATTTCTATAACCTAGAGACTTGTAGCCATGGTAACCTTGTATTACAATGCATTATTCAGGGCCTAGTGGTGATGCTGGTGTCAACAAACCTGTGGCTCTGCCTGACCTGTAAAAGCATAGCATGTGCAATCATGTACAGCACTGAATGAATACTTGGTAATGGCAATAAATATCTATGCAACTGGTGTGTGTACATATTGTAATACATGATCACCAAACCTAATGTCTGAGTTTGCTACCTGTTTTCCTTATGCCAGCAACAGCCTACACATAGCCTGTTTACTGTGTCACTTGACTACATGAAGAGACAACCCAGGCCAGGCATGGTGGCCCATGCCTGCCATCTAGTACTTAGGAGGTAGAAGCAACAGGTTCAGGTGCTTAACGCTAGCCTCAGCTATATAGCATGTTTGAGGTCTGCTTGAATTATAGGAGACTCTGTCTTATCTCTCCAGAGTCCCCCAAATAAAGGCCACTTGAAGTGAGTGCCTAACTACCTTGGATTGGGCACATACACCCTGGAGTAATCAACCCACAATGCATGTCTCTTAAATAAGTATGCCCCTCCTTCAAAAAGTGACACATTGCAGAGAATGAAAAATTAACTGTGCAGTGCTCAGCCCTAAATGGAACATCTGTGTCATTTTATAACTCAGGAAGATTATGGGAAAAGCTGCAGCCCTTTGAATGAGTCCCACACAAGATCAAGACAGACAAATTTCCTATATAGATGGAGGAGGGCTCAGGAAACCCCACCCTTAATTGAGGAGCTTGAGCAACTGAAGGCTGCTAAGATAGTTTCCTTCTGTGGTAGACTGCACATGCTCTGGTGGATGGCTTTATACTGCTGTGCATATGACAGTACTGTCATCCTCTTAGGTTCTCAAAGCCGGGAGTCTTTTGGGTGTGGACTCCAACCCTAAGCTAAGGTGGCTTCCCCATGCCTTAGAAAATTGAGGAAGTCAAGGACTTTCTGCCTTGGAAGGATGCTAAATTTGTCAGATCAAGAATAAGATAATGTGAAGTTCAAGGTTCCCTGCAGCAGTTACCTCTACATGCTGGTCATTTCAGACAAAGAGAGAAGGCTAAGAAGTTGAAGCGGTCCCTGCCCCTGGTTTGGCAGTGAAGGAGCTGAAATGAACCAGACCTTGTATTTGACTATTAAAAACCCTGAAAATTCAAAGAAAAAAAGAAAGAGAAAGAGAGAAAAGAAAACGTGGTGTTGGGAGGGGACCTGACTGCAGAGTCTACGGGGAGCCAGAGGGACATGGGGGGTTTATATAATCACAGTACATTACATACATGGGTAAAACTGTCAAAGAATAAATACAAACATAATAAAATAATGAATTTTTATTTAAAAAACCTTGCAAGTGACACATCCGTATTTTCAATGAATCTGGTATTGTTTAACTTTATGTTGAACCCTATTGTTTGATTTAGAACCAGCCAAAGTCTCTGATCCTGAGTTACCCAACACATCAGAGGAGGCCAAAGAATATGAGTAGGGAGACACTGGTTTGGCCCAGGGCTAGTCCGTTCTGGATAGTGATTAACCCCAGAGTCCTTTCTATATACACCTGTTAGATAAATACTTAGAGATGATAAGTACCGCTTCACTGTTTTATTTCTAGAATGTAGAGTCTCAAGGCCCTGTGGTCCCATTTCCCAGGTCCAGTCACCTAGTATCACAGCTGCTTGGGACTCAGGGCCCTCAGTGTTAATTGAAGGAAACAATTACTATTTAGAAGCTTCTAGAGCTTTTAATTTTCTAGCCAAGGTTAAAGACAATCTTTCTGAAAGTCACTTCAGTAATGTTTAAAAATAAAACACTCTAAGCTCTTAAAAAAAAAAAAAAAAAAAAGGTACACAGTGCCAAGTAAAGTTTAACTCCCAAAGGAAGAAAGAATCAGGGTATTTGTTCTGCTCATGGCAGTCCCATCTTCTTCCATGCTAATTGAGAACCATTCTTGCTTTTAATGAATATGAGAATATGTGTGTGTGTGCGCGCTCACACACACACACACACACACACACACACACACACACACACACACACACACACAGGTGTGGGGATGCATTCACTTTGTGTGTGCCTGTAGGGGTTGTGGAGAGATCATGGCTGTGGAGAGATCATCTCCCAAAGAGCCAAGGAAATGAAAAGGAAACTCATTTTTCAGTGTTTCATTGTCACCCTTGAGCCTGTAACTGCAGCTTGGATGATAGCACAGGGCTGTGGGGTGAGGGTCCCTGCGATACCTTCCTCTCTTCCTCTGAGTCCATCTCAGAGTTAATCATTTTCTTCAAGGAGGGAGCGCTGTAATAAAGATAATTAAATTGAAATTTAATATAGTGGGGCATTGCACTATAGCTCTGTATCAGATGAGGTTTCCGAGAGAAATCATTTACTGTGAGGGTGGAGTGTATGGTATGTAATTAACAATTATGTTTGTCAGGGTTATGAAACAGAAAATTAATATCACGGTGACTGTGCAGCAGTGTGCAGAAGCACAAGAATTAAGGTGACTAGAGTTTCATTTACTCTCACAGCAGCAGCACCCTCTTACAGAAACAGAACATTAGTTCATGTGAATTTACTGACTTTTTCTTTTTTTTAAAAAAAAAAATGCCTCTCAATTTTAGCCTGGGAATTTATTTATTTATTTTCTCTGCAGCAGTTATTTTCAATCCTGACCACATACTAGAATCCCCTGAAGAGCTCTGTAAATCCCAATGATGTCCAGAGCCACTGCAGACACAGCAAAGTAAAAGCCCTGAGGTTGAGACCCGAGTGCCAGTATTTCAAAGTACACTCCAGGTGGTCGCCATGGGCAGCTGAGATTGAAGAGCTTGGTAGTAAATATTTAATGTGATTGATTTCCCTGGCAGAGGTGTTAGGCTAAAAAAAAAAAAAAAAAAAGAATAATAATAATAATAAAAGGACACAATAAGAATTCACAGACTGTATTCATCTTGACCATTGAAAATTTTCAGGATCTGTCCACAAATAGGAGGGAATCGTAAGACAGAATGGCCTAATGTTTAGACACCTCTGCTTCCTGCAGAGACTCTGAGAATCTGCACCCCATTTTAGCTTCCATTCCCGGGCCTCTTAGAACCCAGGAATGTTTTCACATTTCTTAATGATCCTGGCTGCAGAATTCTCCAAATATCTGTGGGCATGTAGCCTGTCACCCTCTGGGGAGGCCCATGACAGCATGAGAGGCCAGCTACTTCGCAATGATGATCCCTCACTGGGGAAATGGAAGCATGTGTGCTTGGAAAATCGCCATTTGAAACAGGCCTGCAGATGCTGCAAAACCAGGCAGCTCTTGCTCCAAGGGAAAACTGCTGCTGTTGTGTGTGGGTACATATGGACACTGATATTCATTATTACAGCATATATGTGCATACATACACATGTATCACTGATGAAATCACAGACAACTTTTGGGGAGATAACATATCCTTATTGGTCTCTGAGTTTGGGCAGTCACCCAACTGGATTGTTGGGGAATTTATTATCCACTGGTTTGCAAAATTTACTTTCGGTGAAATGTGTATTTTGAAGCTATCTTCTTGGGTTTTGCAATAATAGGCTATCTAAGTACATTTTCAAAACCCATGTAAGAAGTAATTGAACTTTGCCTGCTTTCCGGAAGCGGAGCATCTCTTATGTTTAAGATGACTGGGTGGGGATCAGGGGTAGAGTTGTCAGGGAATCCGCTTGCCTGCTGAGATTCAATTGCTAAAAACCCTCTTTTCTGTCCTCTTTTAATTTTCTCACAAACTATTAGTTAACGATGAACTAGGTAAAATATTTTACTGCCCATTATATTTGGATCGGACAACACATTTGCTTTCAACCACAGCCAGCAAGGTCCTACTAGCTTCTCTTTATACTTGATCACATGTAATGCAGCCACAGGACTTCTCCCTCAAGTCAGTTTCCCAGTGCATATTTTTCTGCAGAGATTATTCTGATTTTTCTGACAGCGAATAAAAAGAATAAGGAAAAGCAATTACACATTTGACTAAGAACAAAAGACCAAGCCTATTAAAATATGAATGCTTTGAAATTTAAATTGGGTTAATCACATTTATCAATACAACTCATTTTTAATTTGCTTTCTCTTTTATTAAATAACTATTTCCTAAATTGGAAGACCATGACTGTGTTTACGTAGGCAATAATGTAACCAAGGAAGTGTAATATAGCCTTGTAGTCTTGGTTTTGTCAACTCTGACTAGTGGTACTCATGGTGTGAATACAGATATGGCAGGTTGTTTTCCATAGACATCAGCTTTGGGGGGCAGGGGGATTGCTCAGTAGGCAGAGTGCTTGATGAGCAAGCATGAGGTCCTGAGTTCTAGCCTCATACCTTACAATGTCAGTGTAGAGGAGCCGGATAGTCAAGCAGATTTCTGGGGCTCACTAGCTAGCCATTTTTGCCTACCTGGTGAGCTCCAGTTCAATAAGAAGTCTTGTTTCTTTAAAAAAAAAAAAAAATGTGGAAGGCTCCAATTAAATCATAGTCCAGATTGATTTTCTGCCTCATCTGCATATGTACAGTCATGTAAACACACGCACGCACACACACACACAATGTAATAAAAACAAAGTAAAACCCCATTCCTTTTTCAGCTAGTGCAAGCTCATAGCTTCTTAGTTTTGCAGTGACCTTTTGCGATGATGTCTAGACTCTCAAAGATCCTGGTTTAGTGTGAGGCTAGGAGGAGGCAATATGAGACTAGAAAATGATCTTTTTGACCAGAAGGCTAGGGAGGCTGAGTGGGCTGCAGCATTGCCCTGACCTGAGCTGGTTAAGCATAATCAATTCTTTTTTTTGTCTCCTTGTACCTCCATCGCCCCCACCCCCAACAAGAATCACACAGGAAGATCATAACAGCCATCCACCACTCTTGCACCAAAATAGCTGAACAGGAGTAAGTCACTTAAACTCTGAGACTCCTCATCAATGTCTGTGTCAGGCAGAGTCTATGGCTACCCATTCCTGCCCACTGGAGAAGGGCTTTCTAGACATGAATCACACACCCAAGACATGCCAATTAACTATGGGGAATAAAGAAACCAAAGATATGTTGGGTTCTTTAAAAAGCAGCAATTGAAAATGACGGATTTTAAAGATGTTAAATATTATATATGAAATTATTTCACACAGTAAATATCAAGAATTTGATGAATTCATTGCATAAGTTAGACTGAGTATCATATTAATTCATTTCAAGCTTGTAGCCAGCTATAAAACAAAAACGAGTAAGTTCAAATTTATTTTTAAATACTTCAATATTTTAAATACTTGAAGTTTAATACAATGTTTAAGTTTTATTTTGCCACAATTTTGGAATATGAATAAAACAACAGTATGTGAAACCAAACCCAACATGGATGTTCTCAAGCTTCTCTCCACTTGACACAGCATCCGTGCTCATGTATTTAGCTTTAAAATATTTTATTAGTTCAGGAAGAACAAGGTTTTATTAGAGCATTTTTGAAACAACTTGTTTTGGGCTTCCTCCCTCTACTTCTTAGCTCCCCTTTGTCATGTCCCCTCACTCTACCACGTCTGTGACATAGCACAGTTAGAAATTATTCCCAGTGTGTTTTATGAAATGAAAACTGATAAGAATATGAAGTCTCCAAGTGATGGGAAGATGGCTCAGTGGTTGACACATAAGTGTGAGAACTCAGGAATGAACCATCTGAACCCATATGAAATTGAGCAAGGATACACCATTGTCAGAGCTCAGGCTGGTCAACATGGCCTGTGAAGCAGCAAACAGCAGATCTTATCCCTAACATGGTGGCGGGTGAAGATTGACATACCTCTACATATGTGCTATGATGCAGTTACACCCATGTAGTTACACACATGAACACACACACAAGAATATAAAATATCTGTCTATGTCTAAATGATGTGTTTATAAAACTATCTCATCCATCTACACACCTATATATCTATATAAATACCTATTTATCTACATCCATCCATCCATCCAGCCAGCCAGCCACCCATCTATCTGTCTGCCTATCTATCTATCTATCTATCTATCTATCTATCTATCTATCTATCTATCTATCTATCTCTGTCCATCTGTCCAGTAACTCCCTGCCTGCCTATCATGTCTGTCTGTCTATCCATCTGTCTAATGGCTCCTGTCTGTCTGTCTATCAATATATCTATCTACCACCTATCTACCATCTATCTATCATGTACCCATATATCCACCTATCTTCTATCATCTACTTATCTAGCCACCCAGCATCTTCCGTTTACCCACTTAGATGGCAGAAGTTGACTCATTTCACTTTTGCATGCCACCTTTCTTTTCTTCCCCCTTTATCTGTTCACAATAGTGTGCGAATACGTATTTTCCTTTCAAAGAATCACATGGAGTAGACTATTCATTAAGAGACAAGACATATTAATGTTATTCTGGGGGAAAGGAGATGTCTTTGTGTATGCATCTATAGCCCCCAAAGCCAATGAAGCTCTTTATAGCTTGTAGGTAAATATAAAATTAAATGTAAAGGAGGTTCGGCACTTAGTTCTGACTTCTGTTTTTCAGATTTATTTCATGATTCAGAATGAATAAGAGCAAAAAGGAAGTAACAAGATAACAAGATAAATAAAACACATGATACATAACGTGTAAGATAACCCTTCGTAGCCAAACCCTAAGGATCCAAAGTATTAAGAAATGTTCATACATAGCCACATGTAGCCAATTGTTCTTTTCCCTTCTTTGCCACATATAATATCCAGGAACATTTTTCTGGTGTTACCCATCACTCGGGCTGTGTGCATCTGAGCTGTGTGGATACTGTCATTACCCTGGTACTTCGGTGTGATTGAGATTCTAAGTACCTCCCCCTACGAAGGTGTATACCATTCTGAGCTTTCTCTGCTACTGCCTTTGTTTCTCATGGAAAGCAAAATGATGAGGCTTTTCCAAGTACCTTTTTAAAAAAATGTCTGAAATATGTATTTTTTTAGCCCCACACTGACAGCTTTATTCCACGGCACGATCGGCAGTTGCTAAGCTTCCATGAACAATGCCATCCCTGCAAAATCACTCAGGGAAGACAGACTTAAGGAGACAGATTTTAGCCTCAGAAAGGATATAACAAATCACTATGTGGGAGGAGGAAAAGATAAAAAT
This sequence comes from Phyllotis vaccarum, assembly GCA_033318265.1. Classification (NCBI taxonomy): domain Eukaryota; kingdom Metazoa; phylum Chordata; class Mammalia; order Rodentia; family Cricetidae; genus Phyllotis; species Phyllotis vaccarum. The sequence goes on along the minus strand of JARWLC010000011.1, from coordinate 52,135,671 downwards.
GATGAAGTATGTCTTGATAAGAGTGTACTTTTAATCACCACCTTCACAATCGGGCAAAATTCTAGAAACTTCCTTAGTTGGGTCTACGCTTATAAAGTCCAATGCTTTTCTTGCACGCTATCTCTCTGTCTCTGTCTTTTTTGTCTCTCTTCCTCTGTCTCTCCTTAAGTCTCTCTCTCTTTCTCTCTCGCTATCTCCTTCTTTTGACTATAACCCTTGCTTTACACAGGACTGAATTCCAGGCGTGGGTTGTTTTGGGGTTTGGGGTGCCTAATATTTCCATCATGAGCCATCCCATAGTCTTCCTGCCTTCTGAAAGATTTGTGTATAAATGTCTCTTGGCCTTGCAGCAGCGAGGCAGCTTCCTGAATGGCTTAGAGCTAGCTTCCAGTTGCCAGCCTCTGAAGTGGCATTAAAGCAACGTTCCTTTCTTAATGAGTATTAAATTTACTTTCAGGCGAACCCTCTAGCTGACAATAAAGGGTTCTTTGGGCTTGCTACTGGCTCTCTCTTCTTTGCTAATTGCTCTGTTGCTGGTGATTATTCAGTCTTTCTCTTTGGATGAAGAAGCTTTGTATGTTTGCTTCTTACACTTAATTTCAAAACTAGGAATAGCATGAGTTACTCTCCAATCTCTGGGCAGAGACCTCGTCTCAATTCTGAAGCAAATATCCATGGTTTTGAGGTTGTACCAGACTATGTGAATTTGAGTTCAGACCTTACTCCATATATCAGGACTTGAACAATTATCCACCAATGAGTTAAGTCCATCCCAGCACCTTCAGCTAAAAATAGAATTTTCTCCTGTGTGTGTGTTTCTAGAAACTGAACCTAGCAACTTAAGCTGATAGGCAAGTACTTTAACCACCTTCCTCCAATTCTTCTTTCTTTTGGGTTTTCAAGACAGGGTCTCAAAGGTTTCTCAGGAGGGCACTGAATTCACTCTGTAGTTTTGGCAGGCTTGAAATACAAAATCCTCCTGAGCAGCTGGGATCCAGTACTACCAGGCCTGGAAATTTTCGCATTTTTAAATAGCTCTAAGAGGGACTGGAGTGATGTCTACGGGGGAACAGCACTACACATAGGCACACACAGGAAGGCATTCCACCCCCTACCCTTTTAAAAATGTTTAGGTGGTAACCGTTTATGAAGTGAAAATTATCTGAGATTCTAATTTTGGCTTCCAAAAATGAAATCTTGGAATTCAGCCACATTGGTTGTGTCTATATGAGCTAGAATTGTTCCTATGCTACAATAGCAGGGTAGGTAGACACAGATGTAAAACAGCTACGCCAATGACATTGAAGCCCACAGAGCCTAAAACACTTATAATCTGCCTCTTTGTATGCAAAAACTTGTGGTGCCTGGTTCAAGTATTTGATTGATCAAGGGTACATCAATTTGTTCTCCCAGCCTCAATGACTTCATCAATAGAAAGGGATTGATCACACGGCAAATCACAGGGTTATTGTGAAGACAAATGAGGTTATTGATCTCAGCACTTGGGGAGCTCATTGTTCAGGGTAAAGGCAGAATGACTGGTTATTAGTTATGCTGCCCTGAGAATCGCTTCGTTCCTTTACTCGTATAACTGACTTATTTTTATATAGATGATGTATGTTCTATGTAATAAATTTACTCGTGTTAGATATGATTTTAAGATAAACATTTTAAAAAGTTTATTGTTTCTAAATATTCATTGGCTCTTATAAGTCAGGTACTCATATCTTAAAATAGATTATATGAAAAATGAAAGTCTGCTATTCTTTCAAAGAGTTTTCTGGGAACATCTTACAGGCGTATTTATGTAAGTTTTCCTCTCTATCCTATTTTGGACATATCTACATGTTTGTTTTAATCATTTCCAGATTGTCAATTGGAGACAAAGTAAATTGTACATTCACCAACCCAGTTGGGCCTTTTCAAAAGGTTTGCATGCAGAATAAAAGAAAAAAATCAAGGTATTTATTATACTTGTCAAATATAAATTATTTTTATATTATTTTAAACGCTTAGTAGTTTAAGGGAGTTCTTAAAAAAATTCCACCTAAAGCCAGAGCCTGCAAACTCATTTGTGGATAAAAATCCAATAAAGTTTTCTCTGCTGACAGGATGAAGGCATTTGCCATGCTGCTAATGAAGGGGGGGATAGAGGAAATCCATTTGGTTGTTTTCTGATTTCTGTCCAAAAGCAACTGCCTCCCACTGTGGTTTGCTCTTCGCATTAACACAGTGCTGGGCCATGTCCAAACCCTCCATCTATTCTACTCTAGGAGAGCTAACTTCTTTGATGTGTATCTGTGGCTCTTAAAGGGTTCTGCCAGGTCTAATCAAAGGTGCATAGCTTCATCAAAAATAAATGATGAAAAATGATCATAGTGTCACACTCAGGGGTTTCCAGCAGGCTGTAAACTTTGCTGAGGCCGAGCCCCCTCTTTATATGCAGGAGCCCCAGAGTGTCTCTCTCAGAAGAAATAATTTCAGGAAAAGAGAACAAAGGGAGCCGGGCAATCTTCTCAGGTCCTTCCTTCGAGATTTCATCGTACAACAGATACTCCTCCAGCTGTGGCAGTGGAGGCCAGCACTGCTCTGCAGTGTGCTCACTGAGCGTACGAACCAGAGGGGACATTGAACTTGGCACCAGGGTCTTTGGATACTCAGAGGAATTTTCTGGGGACAGGCATGAGTGCTAACACAGTAAATCCTACCTAGCTGCGCTGAAGCAAGTGCTCACTTTTAAAATGAAATGTGAGTGACTTTTAAAATGAAATGTGAGTCTGGCCATGTTACCAGTTGATCTATATGACAATCACAGAGCAAGTAGTCCCCAGAAGTCATTTGTCTCTGACGTCAAAATGTTTCCCACACAATTACATCTCCTCTCTAAAAATGCTTTGAATGTATATATACAAACACGCACATATTGATGCCAAATCACATAAAGTGGATGATATAATACAGTGACGTATGAAACTCATTGTCTTGTTATTTCTATGGTCGGAAGAGCTTCTTATCAGATCTATAGCATGCAGTGTGTTAGACAAGTTCTCCACTGATGTGGGAATGTCTTTCTATAAGTTGTGAATAAAGGACTGTTTGGGCCATGGCAGACACCATGGAGGAATCGGAGCATAGGTATAAGAAAGAGGGTGGAGTCCGAGACAGATCCAGTCATAGGCCCAAAAAAGAAACATGTAAGGAACACAGGTGAGCCACAGGCCATGTAGCAGGACAGATTAATGGAAATGGGTTGAGCGAAGATGAAAGAGCTAGCTAGCGATGTGCCTGAGCCATAGGCCAAAAAGCATGAAGCTAATATAAGTGTCTGAGTCATTTTGGGGGCCTAAGTAGCAAAAAGCCACTAGGCGCTCTGGGATGGCAGTTCTGTGGGTCTGGACCTCTGGCCAGACGGGGCCAGAAACCTCATTGTACCCCTCTACCACTGAGCTCTACCCCCAGCTCTGCTCTTTATCTCTAATGTGTTGTCAGTGTGTATATTTTGTGTGTTTGAAACTACAGATTGATGAACCTACAGGTTCATGATCATGTGTGTGCCCATGGAGGTGGAGGCTCCTTGTAAGCTTCATCACTAGTTTTCTCACTGAAGCTAGAGCTTACTGCTGTCTAGACCACCGCTCTAGGGACCTGCCTGTCTCTACGCCTTAATGTTAGAGCTACAGGTGTGCCACTGAAACTCAGCTTTCCCATTGATTCTGGGGATCCAAACTCAGGTCCACAAACTTTTAACTGAGCCATCTCCTAGTCCCCAGCTTCAGATTTTAATTTCTTATAAGATTGCTGTGTAATACTTTCTACCCATTTCCCAAAATATAAAATAATATTAGACCATGTTATTATTATTGTATTCAAAAATACTTCCAGAAGTTTCACTATTGCATTTAAAAATCACTGCTGTGTGAGCTCCGCAAGATAAATATTTTTCTCTTCAAAAAAGCTTGCTCAACTTTAAAAATCAGAAGTTGCAAAATACCTTGATTCTTTTAGGCTGGCTTATGACTGAGTAAACTCTACAGATGACTCAATCAATTCCTTCTGGAAAATTCTCTTAGCTCTGCCTCAGGCAGATGCCACCTCCTCCCTTCCACAATGTCATTGTATCCCATGAATATGACATCTTAACTATCCGTGTGACTGGAGTAAGCCTCCCCTCAGAGTGACATGACTCCTTAAACAGTCAAGGAAATGGAAAGGTTGCCTGTGCTTTGCTTCCTGAAGTCAGGACCCTCTATTTACTAATGTGAAGTTGTCTTTTAAACTTCCTGCTTTCATACCCTATTCTCAGCCTTCAGACTTTCCATGTCACGTCACCTTCAACTCTGTCAATCAAACCACTGTCTGTATCACAGAGGTTATTGCAGAAAGCTATTTAGTCCTTCGTGGGCTTGTGTGGTTTTTCCTCTGAATAGAAACGTTCATACCTGGAGGGAGGAGAGAGTTAATCCCTCATGAGAATCTCATTAAGATCCAAGATGCTTGAGGCTGCTCCCTAAGGTTGCTTGAGTACTGAACAGTTGCTGGAAGAGGAGACGTTTTGGTGGAGCAGTCCACAAACTGGGCAGAGAGCTCTAGCTTTCTCTGTTGATGCCAATATTGGGATGGACTTTTTAGTAAAGCCCCTGCCTTTGATTGCCTTATGTTCCATAAGTAACCCTACTAATGCCATTGGTTAGCCGAACCTGAGTGGAATCTTCATTTGAACCATTACCAGCACCTTATCTTGCTGAATAGATGTTTGGTCATTTCTTCCTAGGAAAGCTGACTCAACACCTTGTGTATTTTCTTTGTTTAGCATGTAATTCCAGAGTGAAATCTATAGCTAATTTGACATTTTCCTATTCCTTTTGCCTTTTAGATTACACGTGGTACACTTCATTGTCATTTCTTAACCTTCTGTTATTTCTGGAATTCACTGGCCAACCTCTGGCCTCAAGGCCTTTGATTTGTTTTTCTGTCAGATAGTCAGTCTCTGGACTCTTCTCCTCTTACCTCTCTTGGCCTGGATGACCTGTGTCATCAAGTCCTTCTTTGGCCACTGTTTCAGATTACACTACTGATCTCATGGTCCTCGTGTCTTCTCTCTCCTCCATGACACCTCTAGCCATTATTTTATTGCTTATTCTGCTTCTCCTACCTATGTATAAGCCCCACAGGTTCAGGGAAGTTTGTTTAATTCACTGCTATGTAGTGCCCCCAAAACTGGTCTGAACGGCTGGTTGGCGGGTTGGCTGAATGGGTGGGTCTGCATGACTGAAAGGTGAAAAGGGTACAGATAAAATGAGGCTATTCTGTGAGCATTTGTGACAGTCTTGGAAGCCCAGTTACTTATAAAGTTCAGATGGGAGGATATCAAATTCAAAGTCACCTTGGGCAATAACATGAGATGCTGCCTTACAGTAAATATATAGTCATATTTATCATCAGAATAATGGCGGGTTTGTGTTTATATGTCTACCCATTGTATAATAGTGAGCTTATATGTATGTGACTATCCATGGTGTGATAGTGAATCTTGATTTTCAGCTTGCTGAACTAATATGGGATGTCTAGAGCATTAGTGCAACAGATTGCTGGATACATCTGTGAGGGCATCTCCAGAGTCAATGGAGGGTCAGTAAGTTGAGGAAAGAATGCACATCTTGAACATGGGCAGCTGGGTTTAATAGACTGGTGCTTGGATGGAAAAGGAAACTGAAGAAGAACTCCCAGGACTCCTTGGAGCAAATGCATTTTTTCCCCACTGACTGCAGTGGGTCTCAGATTTCCACCTCTTCACAAACGCACACTAGTGATTCTCCAGGAGACTTCCGACTTCTGCTCCACTCCAGGGCTACATCACTGATCTCTCATATTCTGAGGCTTCAGCTTCCTAAGTGGAATGCCTACTATTTCCCATGCTCAGCAGCCTGAAGATGACCATGGTAGAATTATCAAGTCAGTGCATATGTGAGAAACAGCTTCACTCTTATGACCATACTAGGTAGTTTGAATGACAATGGATTCTACAGGCTCATAGGTTTGGATACTTGGTCTCCAGCTTGTGGGACTCTTTGGAAGCGCTAGAAAGAGCGGCTTTGTTGAAGGAAGTGCCACTGGGGATGGCTTGGAAGTTTCGAAAGGCCTGGGTCACTCTCTCATTCCAGATCTGCTCTCTGCCTCTTCAATATATGAGCTCTCAGCTTTCCTGAGGTTACGGACCCTGACCCTCTGAAACTGTGACCCTCAAATTAAACACTTTTATTTTTATAAATTGCCTTGGTTGTTGGTATTTTATCACAGGAGTAGAGCAGTAACTAAGACACCATGTGTACATACTCTATTGTTCCTGTTTATTTTGAGCACTGATAATACACAGCTCTTCTAGCTAAATGAAGAACATCTATACTCCACAACCACATGATAATGTGGTTGATATTGCCAACTTGATAAGACGTAGAATGACCTTTGAGACAAACCTCTGTGTTTGTGAGTTTCTAGATGGGGTTTCCTGAGGTGATAAAGAATGGCATTTAATTCTAGGCTTACAGTTTCATCAAGGAAGACACGGGCCAGCAATGGAAGTTAGCAGTGTGGCCTTATTGGAGACAGTATGTTCCTGGGGGAAGGGTGTTAGTCATTCCCCATGAGCTGGGATCCTGGAATGAATAAAAAAAGGGGGAGACCAGCTAGGCATTGGTCTTCCCTACCTTGGTTGCGATGTGACCAGCCACCTCCACTTATACCATCATGCTCCCTTGCCAGGATGGACCCCTGAAACTACGAACCACAACAAACCCTCCCTCCCTACAGTTTCTATTGTCAAGAATTTGATCACATCAACAAGAAAAAAATAAAGTAGAACAACATCTGTTACCCTTCAGAGAGAAACACATCGTGAAACACTTTAATGTTTAATGAAAAGAGGTGTGAAACAAGATAAAGCTAGAGGCAAGATTTCGTGTGTATGTCCATGAACATAGCACAAGTGTGACCAGCTGGGATTGTGCTAACCTTCCCGGCCTCCTTTGGGGATTATGAATTCTCTCTTCTAAGTCTGAGAAAGCCAAGAACATTCTCAAGATGGGCATGGTTCACAGTGCACAGAGGAGAAATCCATGGCCTCTGGATTTCCCCAGAGCCTGTCTGCAGCATGATGGTACCATTCTGCAGCTTCAATGAGCATCAGTGTGATGCAAGGTCCTCAGCTCCCGTTTCCCTCAATATGTTAATTATGTCAAAGCCAATTAGTAGATGGTGTTTTATATGAAATCATTCAAACAGAGCTCCTGTGGAAAAAGTGATCAAACTTCCTTAAACAGACAACAGCAAGAAGCTGAAGCATAAAGTATTGATCTACGTCTTTAATAGAATTACCTGAAGTTGCAAAACAACTTATTGGAGAGTTCTTTTTATTATTACTTCGTAAAGGAAACAATAGTTCTTTAATGGCTGCTGTGTATTTTTCAGTAACTATTCTCATGGTATACCTCATCTTTATATACCCACATCAGCACTGTGAACAACCTCCCCCACAGAATGCACTCCCCAGGTGTTAGCCTGGCTTCTTCCTTTATTGTTTGAGAACTTAAGATGTATAACTTTAATCTAAAATATATTTTTTTTCAAACTGTATTTTTATCGTATTTCCCCTCCCTCGCCTCCTTCTAGATCCTTCCCCATTCCCTCAAACCAACCAACTTCGTTCTTTCTCTCAAAAAACGTTCAAACAACCCCCCCCCCCAAAGAATATAAATAATCAATCAAACAAACAAAAACAAAAGAAACCAAATTATTCCAAAGCAAAATGGAATGAAAAAGCCCACAAAGAAAGCAGGGAGGTAGTGTGTTAGTCAGCTGCTCCTGGGCATGGGGCTTGTCATGGAGCGTGGTTGATATTTCCAGTGACCCTCCGTTGGAGAAACATGATTTTCCCATCAGATGCCAATTGCAAACAGCCTCTTGGTTAGGGGCCTTGTGTCTACTTGAGCCTCTTAGTGCTGGGACTGGTCTTGTTTGAATTTGTGTAGGTCTTACGTGTGCTGCCATGGTCCCTGGGAGTTATACGTGCATCTATCCTGTTGTGTGAAGCATATTTCTTAGGAGGGAAAAGTGTATGTAAGTCACATCACGGGAGGCATATTGACAGAAGAAACTGTCCTAGATTTTACCTAATGCCCCCAGTGTTTTTATTTTGTTGTTATTTATAAGATTTTCAGAGCATTTGATGTGATCTGTGAAGCATATGTAGTAAGTTACAGCAGCGAGATGGGAAGAGGGGACCTAGCTAGTGAGCCGGAATTCGAAAGCGAGAAGGAAAATCCTCACTTGCTGCTCTTCCCACTGTAATCTTCAGAACGGAAGAACAACCACTCTCAGGTGGCACCCAGCCAATCTCTAACTCGGAATCGATTGCTTTGCCAACAAGGAACACAAAAGATGTTCATTGTTTGCAAACCCACTTTCCTGCAAGGATGCCTTGTCTCCACACTCGCTGACGGCAGGTTCAGACATTTGCTGTGGCTGCTTGATGCCGCTCTTCTCCTGTGTCCTGTTCCCAAGGCTTTCTGGAAGAAAGCAAATCTGCCTCCCATCCGGAGGACGGGGAGACTTTCCACTTCCCAGTGTGATCTCTTCATTACTGCTGTGGGACCGCAGCAGGCGATTGTACTGGAAGACAGTAGCCAATATAATTATCTTCACAAAACAAGCCAGTGGGTAGCCTTTGGGTTTTTGAATTTTTTTTTTTTTAAATTTGTATACAATCTTTTATCTCCACATGGTGTAGCCAGATAGATTTGGGGAATGGAGATGTATGTGACTCTGTGTGTGTGTGTGTGTGCGTGGGATAAAAAGACAAAAAATGGGCAAGAAAAAAAAAACTGGATAACGGCTTCATCTCCGATTCCTTTTCTGCTCCATCTTTCCTCCGTCACTAACCACTACAGGGTGAACAGAGAGGGAAATTGGAAAGAGATTAAGACTGATGGAGCCGCCTTTAATCCCGCACTCAGGAGTAAGGACTGTCACAGAGAAACCCTGTCTCAACAAACCAATAATAAAAAAAAAAGACTGATGTAGCCTCTCTCTTCCTCTTCCTCCCTCAATATTTCAAGGCTTTTGAAAACTCCTTTCCTACTATCTCAGATCTCATCCGTCTCCATGGCACCGACAAGCATACTCTTTGTCTTCACTTTGCGGCCTTTCTCTGGGATCACTGGTCCTTCCTGTCCTTCCATTTGCAGGCTCTGGATAACTCAGAAAGCTTAGGTGTGGCCTTGCTGAGCTGGCAGCCCCACCCTTGAGGTGCACTGGCCTTCTGTGTGTGTCTGCTGGAATCCTAACCATTGCTGTGCCAAAGGGAAATGTGTTCTGAGGACCCTACTCAGGCAAACACTTTTCAGATAAAACCAGGTTGAAGTTTTAAAATGCATAATATATTTATTATTTTTAAGATTTATTTATTTTTATGTATGTTTATCCCCACCCCTCTGTGTATCACATGTGTGCAGGTGTCTCCAGAGGTTGGAATAGGACTATCTATTTTTAGGGGTTTCCTGAAAGCAGATACTCAGGTGGGTGTGAGTCATCCAACATAGATAGTGCTAGAATTCAGATCCTCTGCAAGAGCAGCAAGTGCTTTTCAGATTTTTTAAAAAATATTTTCCATACAATACATCTAGATCATATTTTACCCCTTCCCCAACTCCTCCCAGAGACTCCCTGCCTCTCTACCGACCCTATTTTATGTACTTTCTCTCTCTTAAACACACACACACACACACACACACACACACACACACACACACACACGCACGCACGCACGCACGCACGCACGCACGCACGCACGCATGTAATAATACAGGGGGAAAAGGCAAAAACAAAATTCCAAAACAACAAAATAACATAGATTCATTTTGTATTGGCCAACTTCCTGGGTATGCAGCCTGCCCAGGAAAGAGGTTGACATACCCAAACCATACAGTATCATTTTTAAATCCCATAAAATGAGTAGCTATTCATCATGAATATACAAGAACACAAAAATTATAAATATACAGAAATGAGTTACATCAAGTTTCCTAAAAAGTTATTTTGACCTTTCCTTTCTCTCTCCCTTCTTCCCTCTCACATTTCCCTTTTCTATCTCTTTCTTTTTCTGAGACATGGTCTTAACTATATATTCCTGGATGTCCTAGACCTCATTGTATAGACTAAGTAGGTCTCAAACTCCACTTGCTTCTATCTCCCCAGTGCTAAGATTAAGGTGTACCACCATCCCTGACCGCCCCCAAAAAGACGTTTTGGTTCTGTGATCATTTTGTTATTTGTGAGTGTAGCTGAAATGTATTTTGTGTGCTATATTTATATACAGTATTATCACTTGTAAGTCATTATTTAGGACACTACATTAATATGTTAAACTGAAATGATATTTTTTGTTTTATTACTTTTGGACACTGAACTGAACTATGATTAGTATCTGAAGAAATCTGGAATGATTTTTAACTTAGTTGTAGAATGAGTTTTGAAATTATGAAGATATTATTAGGGAGGAGACGGTTTTAAAACAAATAGTTTTTTTCATTGGCAAGTCAAAGGGCATTCACTGGATGCTAAGCTAAACCTAAGTGAGGAGCATCACCTTTCACTAGGATACAGTCTTGCAAACTCAAGTTATTTAGCCCTTGAGAATTACTAATCTCAGGTTTATTTGAAATATTACTGTTTTAAAAGTCTTAGGGATGTTCATACATAAAGGGAAACTCAAGATCCAGATGTGGCGGCACATGCCTTTAGTCCCAGCCCTTGAGAAGTAGAGGCAGGTGAATCTCTACAAGTATGAGGTTAGCCTGATCTACGTAAGTTCCAGATCAGTCAGAGCTACACAGTGGGACTCCATCTCAAAATGAAACTTTAAAATGAAAATAAAATGAAACTTGTAAGTCCTTTGGGTCCCGAGTCCATTTAGTAGTATATTATAATGAGTCAATTTAGCTAAACTTGGATTCTCTGAGGCTGTAAAATGTTCTGAACAAAGTATCCCTAGGTTCCATTTTCCCATATCAGATACATGTTCATCTAATTCCTAATGGTGTATTTGTCACTCTATCCCCAATCAAGTCATATTCAACATGGCTTTAACAAAGGTTTCTTTCATATTCTTCTGGGATTGTATGTGCTGGTGGCTTCTGTCTTATTCCATCTATAGGTCTAGCTCAGATACCAACGAGTATCTCTTTATACTGCTTCTTAATCTCTCACCCAATCATATTTCTGTTTTCCTCCATAGTCCCTGAGCTGTTTAACCTTTGTCAACTATAGAGTCACCACGGTTCTTCATCAGTATGATTCTAACATTGTCTGTGGTCCTTACCTAAGCTCTGTACCTCTTCATGTGTCCTAAACATAGCTGCAAAGTGGAGGCTTAGAGTATGGTTCCATTGCATCTTCTTTGGCATGCTTCATCACTAACACCATTTATCTGTAGGTTAAAATCATATTACATTAAGATGGCTCAAAAAATTCCTTTGAGCCAGACATGAATCTTGGGGTTCTGCCTCATGCCTTACTAGCTCATCTGGTATTGTGCTGTTTGGCAGGGTAGCCACTAACTAGATGTGACTGCTCCCACTGTACATTTTTTTGCATGTATATATTTATGTGTTTTTACTCATGCGTTGCACAGTGTGTTCAAACATGGGCACATGTGTGGGAGTATGCCTATAGAAGACAGAAGTCAGTACAAAATTAGTATCTTTCCTGATTATTCTCCTTATTTTTTATGACAGGGTCTCTTAATGAACCCAGAGCTCATTAATATGGCTACCCTAGGTGGCTAACAAGTCATAATAATAATCATGTCTCTGTCTGCCCTGTACTGTGATTATAGGCATGTAGTACTGCATCTAGCCTTTAATGTGGGAGCTGTGGGTTCAAAAACAAACATTCATGTTTGGGTGGCAAGTGTTTTTTGTTTTTGTTTTTGTTTTTTTAACCAACTGAGCCATCTCCATAATTTTCCACAGGAATTTTGAGTTAGACTATAATAAACACCATTTCTCATTCACATTTTAAAATTTTCAAATGGTTGGTCATATAAGACTATGCAGGAGCTTTGGAGAGGAGAAATGAATACTCTCACTATTCTAGGCTGTTCTACTGAAAAAAATAATCACACATAGCCAGTTGCCAACTTGGTAAGCAGTTTCTTTACTAAATGTACTTTCCTCTTAGCCATGTTACTTCCTTCCTTTCTTTCAATTATTTAATTGACAGAGAAAAATAATCTGCTTCCTAGCCCATATCAATTTTTGTATCTACTTCATCCACTAATCTTAGTAATTGCTGTATATCTTTAAAATCCAACATCAAATTGAAAATTAAACCATCAAGATGATACGGGATGTCTTTCTGTATGCTGTAAATGTACTTTATTGCCATTTGTTAATAAAGAGGCTATTATATCAAGGCGAACTTGAAGGCAGGTGGGAAATTCAAGCATAGATAAAAGAGGAAGAAGGACAGTGTCTAACAAGAGGTTTCTGTCCCAGACTAGCCCCAGGGTCCGGATCTGCCTGCAGCTACTCCCGCCCTCAAATGACTTAGATGCTTATATTAATTTCATATGGTTTGGCCTATGGCTTAGGCATATTGCTAGCTAGCTCTTTCATATTAATTAAGCCCATATTCATTAATCTGTCCTGCCACGTGGCCTGTGACTCACCTGTGTTCTTTTCATGTTGCTTCCTTGGGCAGCTGGGTTGATCTCTCTTAACTCTGCCCTCCTTCTCCTACCTATGCTTCGATTCTTGCCCACTGCTATGGTGTGTGTCATGGGCCAAAACAGTCCTTTATTCACAGCCTACAGAAAGACATTCCCACATCAGGTGGAGTCAAGGAGACACTGCAGGTTACTGCCCAGAAAGCAAGTTGTAAGAGGACACAGGTAAAGCTACAGAGCCACATGGCAATATATAGACTAATGGAAATTGGTTGAGTTAAGTTGTAAGAGCTAGTTGGTAATGAGCCTGAGCCATTGGCCAAACAGTATAAGCTTTTGTGTGATTATTTGAGACTAAGTGGCTGTGGGATACTAGGGGCCAGGCCAGGTCAGAAACTTCAGGCTATGCTAAGAAGTAAATAAAAAAATTCTAACTTAAAAAAAAAAAAGTTCTTAATCTTGTTTTGAAAGATATCTTTGTGTCTAATATACATAAACAGTTACTTTAATAATGCCATCTATGTAGAGTTCAATGTGTTTTGTGGTAAGTATCCTCAATTTAAGTAAGAGAGTTAAATAAATTAATACTTCATGCTTATTACTTTTAATACTTCCCTGGTTTTATCTTTAATCCACCATAAAAACAACTTATTCATTTTGACTTAAAAAAATTAGGCTGTGGAAGTAAAAAAAAATGATTTTTTTATTAAATACCAATTTTTTTAAAAAAATTGATGAATCCCAGTGACAATACAAAAGGTGGTGTTATGTAAAATTTCCTCTGCTATTGAAATATTCCATCTTCAGGGGGGCTCTTTAAGCAAGAATGTAACTAACTCTAGAGATTCAGGTTCACTAGGCCCCTCCCTGCCAGCATAAACAATAAAAGCTGAGGGTCCCCTCTCAGACAAGGAAGCTGAGCTCAAAGAAGACTCAGACCAGGTCAGCTACCTGGAAGAAGCAGAACCCAGCCATGCTTCCTGGAAGATCAACTGAGTCACTTGGAAGGACATTCTCCAACCTGTTGAGAGCCTGCAGGCTGTGTGGTGTGTCGGTGTGTCTCCGTGTTCCCAGCTTTGTGAGCAGTCCCCCATGTGGGCCTTGACGATGCACTGTCTTTGAGTCATTTCTGCTCCTGACACCCCAATAAAACTCACTGCTTCATCAAGTCTGACTTTGGTGGAATCTGTGCTTTGGTCTGCCGTGGATTCCCTGTCTTGGGTGAGTAGACATATGTTCTGTCTTCCCAGGAAAAATTTGTCACACAACAAGTAGCTTGCTATTGTCATTTTTATCATTTAACTTCCTGTGGGAATTAATCTGAAGACATTTAAAATGTCACTTCAGAAGACATCTGCAGCTTTCAGTTTCCATTGGTTTGTGAAAGTTTCACATGATAATCCAGAGCCTTGGAGTTAAAGTACTCTGTGAGCAGGAGCTGTGAGCTTGTTTTATTTGCTCTATATTCTGTCTCTACAGTTTCCTTCTGTTTTGTTAGTTAAACACACTCACAATTGGATGATAATGCATGTTGTGTGTGAGCAAGATAGCTCAGTGGGTGAAGGGACATGCTTCCAAAGCAAAAGGACTGAGCTCAGTATCTGAGACCCATGAGGTGGAAGAAGAGAAACAATTCCTGGAAGTTGTCCTCTGTTATCCACACAGGTGCTGTAGCATGTATGAGCTCACCCACTTAATTAATTAATTAATGTAATAAGTGCAAAACTCATATGATAGATTTTGAAGTATCAGTCTCTCTTTGTTATAGTAACTTCACAATTTTATTACTAAGTTAAGAATGTGTGTGTGGGAGGGTGCCAGTCATGCGACAGCAGCATGAGAGTCCACTGGGGGAAGGGAAGGTAGGGGCAGAGAGGTAGGTAGGTGGCAGAGTGCTTACTTAGCATTGCAGGGATCAGCTTCGCATTGTCAAGACTGAAAACGGAGGTGGGGTGGGGGGTGGAGATAAAACAACTCCCAACAGAAGGCTTTTATCTACAAAAAGCACCTTGAGGAAAATTAGTTTAAGCTAGAATTTATTATTCTGATTAATAGGTGCTAGCACAATATTGGGTCAATTATAAGCTATCTCTTTTTCTTACATTGAAAAGGTGTAATTTCCCAGAAAGTTATCTATAGAAACTGTAAAGTTCATAGACGTAGTCATAGGGTACACTGCCCAATCTGCATATAAAGATTTTACTCACTAAGTCTGTGAAAATGAGTGAACTGGACTACATTGTAGTTTTCTTCCTCTTGAAGATAATGTAAGAAACGCAAGTATTGTGGGCAAGTACCGTGGTTGCTCCATGACTGCTGCACTGTTTCCAGAGGGCTAACAAATGGACCACATCTTCATGGCTTCCTTAGAAGGTATATCCAGAGCGGTTGCATCTAAGGAGAAAGGAGATAGGATGCACCTCTCTTCACAGAAACTTAGGGATGCTGCTGTTGCTGGCTTTGCCACATAGAAGAAAGAGCATGTGAAAACCACAGGGCTCCTGTTTTAGCTTGTGTTTAAAATTTACCCAGGCTATTTCTGCTCACTACCCATTGGCTAGACTTCACTGCGCACAGCTCTGCCATATATAAAGGGGGCTTGGAATGAAGGGCAAATGAATATTGGATAAACACTCTAGTTTAGTTATAATCAATTAGAGAAATAAAATCAAAACCAAGGTGTCTCAACTCCTACCAGAGTCTATTAAAATAGATTGGGGACAAATATTAACATGAAACAACTCTGCTTTCAAACTAAATGAATGGTAAACATTTATTTGAGACAGTGGACCTCTCTTAAACTATAGTTTACTGTGATTAGCCTTTGATAATTAATAGCAATCTAGGGTGTATGTCAAGTTGAATGGAGAACATTATTCTCCTGCATGTAAAATGACTGGTCATTGGAGGACATAGTACCAAGTACCCGATGGAAAGGCAGTCACGTTGTGGATTAACTATTCATCCACAGATCAACTGCTTCATTTAGATTATGGCTCAGCTGCAATGTCAAAGTCATCTGCACAATGGAAATGCACTATTAAGCATGCACATTGACACCAGGGAATTCACTAGGCCTGATGTCAGAAGCTCTATCTTCAGGTATGATAGGAATTTCCTAGAAGGGTGTGATTCACACCATGGAAAAACTGAGGGTATGGCCTTGCTTGTTTCAATGTGCTTTCCATTGTCTAAATAATAAAAAGTTCAAGTTTATATGCCTTTAATTTTTTTTCCCTTAGAAATTTACCCCCAGTTTATAATTATCCATCTATCTGGCCTCTTGTCTTGATTTCCACTAACTCTGAACATAACAAATTGGAAAATCAAAACTTCAAAATCACCTGAAACTTCTATGTGTTGACATGATTCTGTCATGTGTGGGAAAGTCGCCAGCATTCACATCATAGACAGCAGTCAAAACTCAAACATGTGAAAAGGGCTGTGTAAGGTGACCTGAATGCTGTGTTTCAGAGGTTCATATGACACATAAATACATTTTGTGACTTTGGGCTTTCAACTCCCAAATATTTTATGCATAGCCATACAAGTACCCCCAAATTCAAATAAATCTAAACTTCAAAAACACCCTCCCAAGAGCAATTAGAGAAGTGACATGGGGGTTCTGTAGCATCTCAACATTCTCTTCTTGGTAATTCTAAAGTCCACCTTGTTTGTATCTTTTTTCTCTCCAGGCTGGTGCTATTATTTGTCTCTTTTCTTGTCAGTGTTCCTTCTAACTTTCTGTTAGAACTGGACAGTGCCTATGAGATGCTTAGGACCTAAGGCAGTTAGATATTTAGAGATATAGGATGTCTATATGCTATGAATAAAGGACTGTTTTGGCCATGGCAGGTACCATAGAAGAAGTAGGTAGGGAAATTAGAGCATAGGTAGGAGAAGGAGGGCGGAGTCAGGGAGAGATTGATCCAGCCACCCAAGGAAGCAACATGTAAAGGAACACAAGTAAGTCACGGGCCACATGGCAGGACAGATTAATGGAAATGGGTTGAATTAAGATGAAAGAGCTAGCTATCAAGGTGCCCAAACCATAGGCCAAGCATCATGAAATTAATATAAGTCTCTTTGGGAGGGGGGCGGCTAAGCAGCAGTAGGCTGCTAGGTACCTGGGATTGTAGGTGTGTGGGTCTGGACCTCTGGCTGGACTAGGCCATAAACCTTTTGTTACAATTTAGGGAGAAATTTTTGGAGACATGGTCCTGAATGGCTTATTTTTTGATACCTGTTGTGGCTATAAATCATAAGGACCTCAGCAATCTCTGGTATCCATGTTTTAGAGCCTTCTTGGGCTTCCCTAAGAATTCTCCACTAGATACAAACTGTGTTTGCACAGACTATGGGCTAAAAATGTTTGAACAAAAATTTATGTTTTAGTGCCCAAATTCACCAACATGCATGCCAGTATATAATAGAAGACAAGGTTCTTAAGAAGCTTTGCCCTCATCCCTGTGATTCAAACCCTCCTAAAAGAGGCTGAAGGGAGCTGGTTCACTCTTTCTGCACATGAGGGCATTTGGCAATTTTAATCCACATCGTGGATGTCCAGTTGGTTGTGGGAAGGATGTTCAGTGTTGTGACAGGTGGAGTTTTTGGTAGGCAGTGGTTTGAGTCTTTGATTCATGAAAATAAATTTATAAGTTTTTTTTTCTCACTGGTTGGACTGAGACCATCTTTTTCAGAAATAATTGTTCACAGGGGTGTTCTGGAAAATGTAATTGGACTTCTTCATCAGGACCATCAGCTCCCCTGTAGTAACACAGAAATATTATTATTTACTAAATCTTGACCAATAGCTTAGGCTTGTCTTTAACTAGACTTTATAACTTTAATCAACCCATATCTTTTAATCTATGTTCTTGTGCCTTGGTTACCTTTACCTTGTAATGCCCATGCTGCTTGCTCAGAGTCTCCTGATGTCTCCGCCCTTCTTTTCCCAGCATCCTCTGTGCTTAGAAATCCTACCTAGCTATTGGGCATTCAGCTTTTTATAAACCAATCAAAGCGACACATCTTCACAGTACAAAAAGATTATTATACAACATTTCCACATTTTTACCTAAATAGAAAGAAAAGGCTTTAACTCTACACAGTAAAACTATATACAATAAAGAAAAGTTATTAAGTAAGGATTACATTCACAATGTCCAGTCTTTTTGTATCTGGCAAATTAAAAAATAACACTCCATTATTTATCCTATCATGTACCTAATTTACCTTCTACTATAACAAAAGAAAACTATAACTGTAGGTATCTAGAAAGACCCCAGAAGAATATAATGTTTCATGAGTAAACAGAAAGTGCAGTGCTAGCCATTTCCAAACCTATAGAAATGACAGAAACCTGATTGCGTGGACAGTTACCAAGGTTCCTCTGCAATAATGGGGCATCAGTCTTCATCCTACAGGCCCAGAATATCTCATAGATTTTTCTGTGAATCAGGAAATTTTTGAAGGACTGTCCTAACTTGTCTTATCAAAGTTTGGCAGTCTTTTGTTGTTGTTTTGTGTGTGTGTGTATGTGTTGTGTGTATATCCTGCTTGTCCAGTTTGGACATGATATTGTCAGCAGTTGAAGCAAGAGCAGTTTCTTGCCCAAATGGCTAGCTTTTGCCATGAAGAAAGCAAACTCCATATGGAGGTTCTTCGATGCCCATCATCCTTTTATGCTTCCAGGATCAGACATTAAAAACAAACAAACAAACAAAAAAACCTTAACATTGTTAAGACATTTTAAATGCCATATTCTGTAGGTCTTTTAAGTATTTAAAGAAAATATATCTATTTAGATTTTTTTCTGTTTGACCTTGAAAATATACCTAACATGACTATAAGTTTGACTGTTATAGATGACTATTAATGTGTATTTCTTAACTGTCCTACATAGTTTATAATAATAACTTTCAAGGATTAGAAATTTATATTATATTTTTAAATAAACTGCATAGGTACAATACCTTAAACAAGAAATAAAAAAATACAACACAGCATAACAAAAATAGTTTTAAATTTGTATCAATATACAATAATTTATACCACTATAAAATATTTGAGACTAGTTGTAGCAAGAGGTTTCTGGCTGCTTAAGCCCATGGTTCAAACCTGCCTGAGCTTCTTATCTGGACCAGCAATCCCAAAGTCCCAAAGCAGCACAGAGACATTTATATTAATTTCATATGGTTTGGCTTATGTCTTAGGGCATATTACTAGCTAGCTCTTTCATCTTAATTCAACCCATTTCCATTTATCTGTCATGCCACATGGCCTGTGGCTCACCTGTTTTGTTACATGTTGATTCTTAGGTGGCTGGATGGAGTCTGTCTGACCCTGCCCTCCTTCTCCTACCTATACTCTGATTTCCCCACCTACTCCTATGATGCCCACCGAGGGCCAAATCAGTTCCTTTATTTAAAGAATGATATTCACAGCATACAGAAAGACATTCCTACATCAACTAGTAGTTTCTTTTTAGTTTGAAAATAGATATAATAATCTACTTTTTAACCACACCATTTCTATATCCCCTTTTTCTTTTCAGAATAAGACCCCTGAATCTAATTTTCTTTGCTTAGTATTCTCTCTGGCCATGACAAATAACAACTTATAACCAACCCCTTTAAACAATGACAAACATTCATAACCCATTAAATGACCAAAACCCACTCACTCTACCTCTTGGGAATTTGGGCATTGTGTTTTCTGAACTGCTTCCTATTTTCTGGGGGTAAAGACCTCTTCAGGAAACCCCGAGAAAATTAGAAAATGGTCAGATCTTGGAAGAGCTAGCTGTTGTCTAGTTTTGTGTGATGGAAAAATATTGAGTTTATCTGAAGTCTGGTTGGAGTAGTCTGTGAGGCTGGGCCATCTCAGCCAGCAGCCTTTAAGCTGTTCTGGATGTAAAATTCCGAAGAAACTGCAGCAGAGGTACTCTGAGAGGTTGGATAACTTGGGCCACCCATTTTCACTAATGTCTTGCCCCCTTGCTCTATCTCATAGTTTTTCCCGTTTTATTTCTTTATGTCTGTAGCCAGGATTTTTAGGGAGTCTTCCCTGACCAAGCTGATTTTTATCAACCTTGAACAAACCCATAACCTTTTGTTTTCTGTGGAAACAAAAGCATAACCTCTTCCCAAAGTAACATATTTTTGACTTCCATTTTGAAGTTAGAGACTTAAATATATATGTTGGTTTTATTTAGTAGTTTTTATAATCCAATGTCCCCCTGGCTGCTATTATTTTCTCATCAGCAATCAAAAAATTGAATACAACACCATACAGGAACCAGACTCATTGTGTATTTTCCATCTCTATATAACTCTTTTTAAAAATTATTTTATTTCTCTCTTTGAAGACTTTATTTTTTATTATTTTAAACTATTTCTTAATAGCTGCCTATACCCTTTTTCTTTTCTTAAATCTAAGAACATTGGTTAAATACTCTGTAACCTGTTTCGAGGTGTTTTTCATCTGAATCTATTTTGCTGCGTATCTGTCTTTTTGTCTCTACATGAACAAAATCTTACCACTGAGCTGCTTAGCTCATGATGCTCTGTGGCTCAAGTGGGGAGCTGCATCTATACCACAGCCAGCAGGAAAGATTGCCTTCTAGACTAGGGAGTTACATTTGGCTTTGTTTTTGTGTGTTTGGTATCTTTTTAAATTTTTTTTTTCAGGTCTTATGTGGAAATATGTCCCCACATCATGCACTATTTATAGTTGGGAGTTTTTGTCAGGATCGTTCACTCCCCAATAATGACATGGTGCTCTTCAACATCTTTCAAGAACTTTATTCTACTCAGAAATGGCTGACTCCTTCTTAGATTCCAGGTTACTTTATTCTCACGGTGGATTGCCCATATGAACAATTCTCCCAAAATTCTCCCAGGGGTGTTCTTGATTCTGAGAAAAATTACTTTGTGAGCAGTTTGGATCATGTGTCTAAGGATGGTCATGGATTACCCATTACCTACAAAGTAAGCGATCTACTGTGTGAACGATCAGGGTGATTCACCAGGACATCTAACGGATCCACAACTCAGAGAATATCAGCCCAACTCCCATAAGAATTAATATTTCAATTTCTCCTCAGTCTATAATCAGGCAAACTCAGTGGATTTTCTTTCAAATAATTCTTTATTAGCAATTACCTTCCTCGTTTTCAGAGATACCCTAGACTCTTAAGATCACTGCAGAGGACCCAAGTTGAATTCCCAGTAATCACATGGTAGAACATAACCATCTATAGTGAGATCCGGCACCCTCTTCTGGCATGCAGGTATACATGCAGACAGAACAATGTATTCATAGTAAATAAACACGTCTTTTTTTTTTTTTTTTTTTTTTTTTTAAGAACTGGAATATAATTTATCTAACAATATTCTTTTGGTGGCATGGTTTGTGACAGGTTGTTACTGGCATGCCTCTTAGCAAAAGAAGAGTCCTTGGCTCTTCTGTTGGATGTAGATTAGCTCTGTGAATGCTTAACCAGGAGACATGGTACTGTGCCAGTTTCTGGCCCAGATTTAAAGACGCTGATGTCTTCTCTCTGGTCGGGAGGTTTTTAAGAGTCCTCCAAAGTGCTTTCCCTCCATAGCATGTCACTCTCTATTCCTCACTCTTGACTTCAAAGAGGACTCAGGGTCTTGATGGGTATCACTCCAGTGATCCTATTTATTTAGATAGCAAAATGGTTTACAGGTACAATTAAGGTTCTCCAGGAAATTGTCACTGCATGAAAGACCTGGTTGGCTAAGGTGATTCTCGGAAAAAAATCCTTTTCAACAAATGGTACAACAAAGTGGGACAACTGATTTCCACAGAATAAAGTGGGATCCCCTTCCTCACAACATATTAAAAAAAATTTAAAATGGGTTTTTAGATTAAGATATGCTAAAGTTGTAAAAAGTCTGGAAAACATAAGGGTAAATATTTATTAAGTTGAAAGGATTCCGTTTCTTAGTTACAAAAATACAAGTGTTAAAATCAAAAGAGAAATGTATTTTATGAAAATTAGAAACTTGTATAATTCTAAAGACATAATTAAGATAATAAATGTCAGTCAGATAAAGGGAAATACCTGCAAATCATATCTATACTAAGGCAAGTATTCATAAAATATAGGAAACTATTGGCATTTGGCAGCAAACATATAAATAATTCACTGAAAGAAGAAAATAAGAAAAGATTCCCCTAAGGAAAACATAAATAACCAATAAGCCCTTCAAAAATCACTTAATATCAGTAGTTATTAGGAGAGTGAGCAAAATCACAATGACACTTAGGATAGGTACAGCTAATAAGACATAGAAAATATTGTGGCCTGTAAAGTGTCAGGAGGAATAAAATCCCCTTGCATTGCTCACGGCCAAGGCACAGCTTGCTTTGGAAAACGGTTTAGCAAACACTTGCTGTGGAAAATTACTTTAACTATGTAAAGATATGTTATATTTGCTTATCCTGCATTTGTTTAATTGTGTAAAGATGTGTGCCTATTTGCCTTGCCTGCCTAAGGCACCTGATTGGTCTAGCAAAAAGCTGAATAGCCAATAGTTAGGCAGAAGGGAGATTGCAGGGCTGGCAGGCTGAGAGAGTAAGTAGAAGGAGGAATCTAGATTTAAAAGAATGAGAGAAAAAAATAACAAGAGAGAAAGAGAGAGAGATGACTGGGACAAGAAGCCAGACATGAAAAGCAGTGAAAGTAAAATATACTGAAGGAAAGGAAGGTATAAAGCCCTGAGGAAAAATGTAGATAATTAGAAACAAGATCATTTAAGTCTAAAGCTAACCAGAAATAAGCCTAAGGAAAGGGTGAGCATTAGTAACTAGTAATAAGTCTTTGTGTCATGATTTGGGAATTAGTTGGTGGCCTTAAAGGAAGCCTGTTATAGATCCTCAAACTGCTTAGCATAGATCTACAGTAGGAACCAGAAGTTTCACCCATAGATAAAAACTAAGTGGATTTTGCTTCTTACGTTTCTCTTGGAGACACGCTACTGCATCATTCACAATTTCTTCAAGCCTGAAGCTCCCTGAAGGACTACCAGTTAGTTAATAAATAGATGGTAAACTGCAATGCATATCTGATTGAAGGACTAATGTGTGATATAGCAGAGATGGGTCTTGAAAACACTATGCTAAGCCACAAAAGAACATGTCTCACTGATTCCATTCGTTTGATATGGCGAGAAAAACCTAGAGATGAACATGAAACAGGTACTGAGAACTCAGACACGAGGTTCATATGGAGGAATAACAGATGCACAACCATCACAGAGGTCTAAATTTAAAGCACACCATGACAAAAAGCATTGAGTTGCTTGCCTTAAATATGCACACTTTGTGAATCATGTCTTAAGAAAGATTTGTGTTTATTGTTTGAAACCGGGATATGAAATCATTCTTGTTTGGTGATGATTTGTTGCATTCCAGTCAGAACTAATCTATTGCAGTTTCCATTCCTTGGCAGATTGCATTTGGAGTCCAGTTGCCATGATTTTAAAAGTCCAAGTACTATGTAGAAGCCCTACCTGCTTGGGACCAACAGCCAGCTTGGTCTTCCAATCATGGGCAGGAGCCATCTTGGTCACCTGGTCCAGCAGGTGTGAACTGCTGCTTCCTGAGAGCCAAGAGTTCCCAAACCTCCTAAGAAAGAACTCTTGGCTGTGCTTGGGCGACCTACAGGGCTAGGACAGCAATAAACAGGAGGGAATTCTTTATCTGTTCTCTAGGGAGAAGAGATGTTTACAGGGAAAGCCAGTTGTCTATTTTTCTTCATTTTGTTTCTAGAATCCTTCTGCACAGCTATATACTGACAGGCAACAGGCAATTTAAAAATGTCCTCAATTCAAACCCAAACACTTCCTACAGTGGAGGAGATATGTTCAAGTACTTTCTGCATTAGAAAGAAAGGCAAGAGGGTTGGATTGTTACAACTTATTGAAGAATGCTTCACACCATTAGGTAGGCGTAGATGGATGTTTGTGTTTATAGTGAAAAAACACATACAGTGTAGATCCATTTAATTCAAATTAATACAACTCCAAAAGCTCTTGATTCTAATGTTATAGAAGTGGCAATAATGAATAAAATTTTTATGTCTTTATAATTCAGTTGGTTCCTTTTTTTTATACAAAAGAGTGCTGGTTAGTCACAATTCTGGCTCCTGCGCCTACTAATATTAAAGCTAATTTGTTTATGTATGATCAAATTCCGGATAAGAAAGGCTCTCCTTGTGGAAGAAAGTTGCTAATTCCAGTACAACAAATTTTTAAACGTCCTCAAGTAAAAAGTACATAAGATTCAGATCTTCTTTGTTTTGCTAAAATTAGAATTATCATTTTGTGAGCTCCAGCCTCATGAGAAGTCGCTTCATTAGTCCTGCTCCTGGTTCTTCGTGGGGATCTATGTCTCCTTCCATCAGCTCCCCTCACTGTTAAGACCCCACAAAGCCCAATTAACAGTGCTGCTTTCTTCAACCATCGTGACAGAACAAAAGAAACAATTTCATATTTTCTAAATCATTTTGACAGACAGCTGTAGTCCATGGGATATTTCAAGGAGTCGTCATCTACCTGTTATATATTCAATGCCAACAAATTGGATTGAACATTCATTACCAAGACTAAGAAGCTGTGTTATAATTAAGCTTCATGTTTTCTCTTTAGATTTAAAAAATTCATTTCCACTGTTTGATAATCTCATCATTTAACGTATACTAAAGTCACTTTACTGCAAAGTCCTCTTTGACCACTGTCTTAGGTTGGGTTTTGATTGCTGTGAAAAGAGATCGTGACCATGGCAACTCTTTTAAGGAACACATTTAATTGGGGTGGTAGCTTACAGTTTCAGAGGTTTGGTCCATTGTCATCATGGCAGGGAGTGTGGCAGTGAGCTGGGAGATGTGGTGCTGGAGCTGAGAGTGCTCCATCTTGCCAGCCACAGGAAGTCATACTGATCACCACACTGAGTGAAGCTTGAGCGAAAGAGAGCTCAAAGCCCACCCCCACACTATTTCCTTAATAAGGCCACACCCCCTAAAAATGCCCCACTCCCTTTGGGGGCCATTTTTCAAACCAGCACAACTACACGGTTTAATTATTGAGTATTGCCTTCATTTACCTGAGCTGTTTCTCCCTCTTCTGCCAACACACACCTGTAACAGGATCTGGCCAAACAGAAGCCTACTGACTGCTTCCCGAGTAAAGAAAAGTGAGCTTTTTGTCTTTATTAATAATAGTGCTAAGTCGGGCAGTGGTGACACATGCCTTTAATCCTATCACCTGGGAGGAGAGGAAGGTGGATCTCTGAGTTTGAGGCCAGTCGGATCTACAGAGTGAGTTCCAGGACAGCCAGTGCTACCCAGAGAAATCCTATCTAAAAAAAAAAAAAAAAAATTAATAGTGCCATGTAGTAATAATAATAAATGCTTGACTAGTCTTCATAAGTGGCAAGCTGATCGGGCAGACAGTACGTCAAGTAAAATCTCATTGGAAAGTCATTTTGTCTAGAAGAGAGAGCAGACTTGGCTGGCCTCTCAAAGTCAAGTTCACAGATAAGATTAGCAGTTAGTTTTATTGAAGTCATCTAGTCCACAGAATCCAGTACATTTTAAACTAAATGTTCCCTTTATCTATCTAGAAGACGGAAGTACAGTGCTTTGCACTCACCAGCAGCTGGTAAGATTCCCCAGGCATCTTAGATGAGGAAATATCATTTTTTAAATCTGAAACATGAAACTTGTTTTCTGTTTTCAGTTCAATATTGCCACAGCTTCCATTACGTTTTATTCCTCTCCAATGTGGGAATTGGGGTAAGAGATACCATATGCACGCACATACTTGATGAGAGAAAGCATGGCTTACTTTGCTTAATAAAATAATCTCTTGTTCTATCATTTCCTATAAAGGCTGCAACTTTATTCTTTACAGCTGAATAAAATTCCATTGCGTATACATTACTACACTCTCTTTATCCACTCATCTGTTGGTGGAGCTCAAGGTGTTGTAAATAGTGCATCAGTAAACACACGAAAGTATCACTGTGGTTTGCTTTACACACACACACACACACACACACACACACACACACACACACGTACATACACATGAAAGATTTAGCTAAAGCATATGGTATATCTATTATTGTTGTCAAGCCAAAAGTTGAGGGGATGTTATCTATCTTCCTTGGCAGAGACTAAAACTTGGGAATTCTGAGAAGTCAGCACTGATGGCATTGGGTGGGAGACTTTGTTCTTTTCCAAATGAAGGATACCACACTTGACAATGAGCCACAAGGCAAACAAATGCTTATTGGATTCCAGACCCTAAATTAAGATACCAGCGTATATTAGTTACTGTTCTCAATGTGAAGCAGAAAGCACACAGGTAGTAGGGTTATGGAGGAGTCTGACCCCATGGCATCTACAAGCAAGAAGCAGGAAGCACCCTGGAAATGGTGCTGAGCTACAAATCTCCAGGCACACCACCAGTGACCTGTTTTCTCTAGTTCCACAACTTTCTAAACAGGGCCACCAGCTGGAGACCCAGGGAATCTATGGAAAGCATTTAACCTTTAAATCACAACATCTTCTCTATATTATTCAGTCAATCAAATAGATAACTGGATTTTCCAAGTGCTATGCACTTTCTCCGGTCAATTTCAAAGCAAATAGCTGATCTTTATCAGACACCTGGGAAGGAAACAGCAGCCTCTACTAGCAATGTAAATGCATTTGCCATGTTAGAAAGTTCTGTGAGGTTCTAAATGAGCATAAAATGGGAGCTAAAATTCAGAATTACAACTATGATTTTCTGCAATCTGCTCTAAGATCTTCAATTAGTATAGTATTCTGAAAGATTATTTAACTAGTAATTTTGTAACATTTATGATCATGTTTAATTAGTTTGTTTTGTTGATGAACATGAAGTACAATATATGCATGTAATAATCTATTATTTCATATACCTATCACTGCCTACTTAGAGCATAATAACAAAAAGACAGACCAGGGTGATGGTTGCTTCTACCCTCACCTCTGTTAACATAGAGTGGTCTATGCCAAGTGCTTCCCACCCCCAGCCCCCCCGAATTGTGGGGTTGAAAATGTACCTGTTCTGACTTGCCTCTGCTTTGATAATGGATTGTAAGGAGTACTGGCTCATTCAGAAACCAGGTGCAGGTGGATGTCGTGGAAGCTTGGAGTTTAAGGTCAAAAGAGTGAAATTGTTCAAATAATTCTCACAGATGAAAACAAAGCACTGAGCACCCTCTCTTCCTGCAGCCCTCTGGCTAGAGTCCATGGCGGACCTGAGTGTTAACAGTGATAAAGCTTTCACTTCTGGTGTATTTATGCTTCCATGTTTCCTCTTCAGAGTCAGATTAGACAGCTTTTTGTTTTTTTCTCAATATTCCCAGCAAGGACTCACTTTAAACTTATGGAGTGATCATTCTCTGCTATGATTTGCTGAACTGTGTGAACAGAAAAACTGAATTCGGTCGATTCATCTTTAACATGCATGCACATGGTGGGGGAAAGGCTGGGAAGATGATAGGGTGATGAGAGACATGTGCTTTTTCTTTGTAGGGCATTTTCAAGGATAGACCATGATCATCATTACAGGTAAACTGTGATAACAGAATACCATGTTTAAAACTGAGATTGTATTGGGTTTTTATTGACCAGCATATTATCCTGCAGAACCACTTCACTGTGGAACAGCAGATCTGTTTCCTGAGTCTGGCAATTCTACCTGTTGATTTGACAACAGTAAGGATTACTCTAGCTTGTGACCCTCTCAATGTGATATCTCAGGACAAATTTGTGTATGTATGTTGCTAAAAGTGAATCATGCAAGCATCGTTTCATGATTGGGGCTATTTAGTAAACATTGCTAACACCAAGTAAACAAGCTTGCTTCTTTAAAAGTCAGGGTCACCTGAAGGATTTAACTGTGATTTTGGCATTGTTCTACTTTTCCAAAAAATACAAAATACTAACCACAGTTAATATTATACCTACATGGCTTCTGGGTTTAGAAAACATAAGGGATACCAGGATAAGTCTAGATAATCTTTTCTACATGCTTCTATGTATGACAACAGCTTAGAACAATGTTATATAACCTGAATTGAATGCCAATACAGATTTCATAATAAACACAAATTTCTATTCTACTTAAAACAAGGAATCTTCTTCTAAGAGGAAAACAGAATTAATGTGTTTTAGTTTTAGCAGGAAGTGCTTCTAAAGATTTATTTTCATTATCTACCTGTTACTCCGTGTGTGTGTGTGTGTGTGTGTGTGTGTGTGTGTGTGTGTGTGTGTGTGTGTGTGTGCACCATGTATGTGCAGGTGCACACAATGTCCAGTAGAGGGCCTCAGATCCCCTGGAGCTGCAGTTAGAGGTTGTGAACTTTCTGATCTGAGTGCTTGGTCCCCAAATCCGGTCCTTGGCAGGGCAGCAAACACTGCTGCAGAACCATCTCTTCAGCCCTAGAAAGTGCTTTTTTTTTTTTTTTTTTTTTTGACAAAAACTGGTACATGATGTCTCTTCCAGGGTTTCAACGTTATCTTTATTTTCCCCCCTCACTTTAGTTTTCAAAGCAGACCCAGACTTTGGGTGAACTTTATTATATTAGTGATCCCTGAAGTTTTGCCATTGGACCTTATGATGGCAATGTAGCTGACACCATGACCAAACGCATCGTGCACTAAAACACATCTATTCTCACCTCAGGTGAGCTATGACCAAACAACATAAACCATATCTTTCAGGAGGAGAAATGGATACAGACTTGGCTGAGAGGCAGCCCAGGAAGAAATCTTCCCAGGAAAGTATTTCAACAGCGTGAGAGTGAGGCAGAAAATTCTCAGTGTTTCTCAAAGTAATCAGAATGCTTTAAAATGTTATGTTTTCCTCAATTATTATCAAGGAATTATCCATCTTTTCAGGATTTGACCCGACACTGATTTTCATTGTCCCACATGTAAAATGTCTCTCAGTGTGTGCGGCACAGCACTTGGAAACAACACAGAATAACCAGGTTGAAACTGTTCCGTTTAATCAAGAATAAAGCCAATGTCAAAAACTCAGTGTTCTAGATCAACAATTTTCAGGATTGATACATCTTAATCAAGTAATTAGGTGACTTTTTCAGCAGCGTTTGCCACACCGGAGAGAGGAACAGATTTGCGGCTTTGCTCCGATGCCTGCTAGCAGCAATGCTGTTGTTAACACAGACATTTACACGGAGCCACCAGTTGGCAGGGGCTAACACTTTATTGCTTGCTATTCCCACATGCTGAGGATTGTGGGAAGGCTGCCAAACTCCCCGTCTCATGTAGCTCTTCAGCACAGCAACAACAGAATGCCTCTTCAAAAAGAAGAAAATAAAGTAAGCAAAGAAAACAATAGAGCCAAGTGTCTATTTTTTTCAAGATATTATTATTAAAAACTGGAACGAGAGATTTGGGTATCAATTCCTTCCGTTTCCCTGCTTCCTCTCTGCCTTCATGATCCTTTTTTGTTTGTTTGTTTCTGAGCAGCCAGGTAACCGGAGTGTCCTCAGGCATATTGGTTCATCTGCAGGAACGACACTCTTGCCTTTGATGGCACTTTCCTGGTGGCACAGGTCATGTTAACTGTTCCTGTGAAAATGTAACCAGCCATTTCTTCACCATAGATAGGGTGCTGTGACCGATCAAAGTAATAGCGAGTCCGACCTGACCTGATGAGCTCATGAGTTTCTTGAGCTTACTTACAGGAACATCGGTGAGGGGTTATCTACAGAAGTGTGAGTGACCCCAAAGAAGATACGTCACCAAACAACCCTGTGTCATAATGGAAGATAATCTCATGGAAGATGCATCAGGGAGTCCCCTCCATAGCTGACCTCCCACCTCCACTTGAAACTGAGGTGGAGGCAGGAGAGACTAGTGACTGGAATTCCGGTTGAAGACCTGTGGGATCCTTCCTCTCTTCTCTTGTGGCATTACCATCACCACTATATTGTTTTGTGCACTTAGTTACTGTGGCTATTAAGTCAAGGCTTCTCGATGTCACAGGACTATACTCCACAGCAGATGTCATGATCTGTCTGCTGGAAACGTGGGCTCTGGTGTTTGGAGCCAATGAGTGCCTCTGATTTTCCCTTTGGATTCTTTGTCTTTCATAAAGTACAAATAAATAAACTCAGCCTCAAAGAATTCTGGGATTTTCCTGTTATATGATTACAAAGAACATGCAAGCTGCATAGAATATATACCAGACAGAGGACTGCAGCAGAAGCAAGGAGAAAACAATATGGTTATCTAGGAGGCTAAGAATATCTTACAAGTGTCAACTACTCATTTGGACATTGCCCAGCAGCTGATTAACTCGAGAATTGAGCACAGAAATTGGCTCTGGCTCTTAGTGAGGCTGGCAATATCAACAGAGCACCTGGATCAGTGGTTCTCAGCCTGTGGATTGGAATCCCCTCCCAAAGACCATTGGAAACTAGAGATATTTATATTATGATTTATAACAGTAGTAGTTATAAAGTAGTAGCAAAAGCAACATGAAGAACTGTATTAAAGGGTCACAGCCTTAGGAAGATTGAGAACCACAGCCCCAAATCGGTTAGAATGAAAAGGTAAAGATGGTACCGAGAAGTGGGCAAGACAGGCCTCAACGTTTACAAGTCTGGCTCAAAATCAAAATTTGAATCTTTTGTTTAAAAACATACGATTAAACTGCTCTGCTCCAAAGCTGGCCCCTTTTTTTCTATAGTACATCTTTCTTAACTAAGGGAAGTCATTTTGTTGCTGTGAAACATTATTTTATGTGAAGAAAAAACCTTAGCTAATGGCTGAATTTTGCTGCTTTAAAAATTGTTTAATGTCTGTAGGTAGAAGCTTCTGTCCTACCTGGGTCTGCAGCCATTCAGTCCCAAATAAACATACAGAGGTTTATATTAATTATAAATTCTTAGCCTGTAGTTTAGGCTATTACTAATTAGCTCTTACACTTAAATTAACCCATAATTCTTAATCTATATTTGGCCACATGGCCTGGTACCTCTCTCAGTCCAGAATTCTCATCTTCCTTCCTCTGTATCTGGCTGGTGACTCCTGACTCCACCCTTCCTTTTCCCAGAATTCTCCTAGTTTGGTCATCCCACCTATACTTCCTGCCTGGCTACTGGCCAATCAGTTTTTTATTAAACCAATTCAAGTAACAATTTTTTTTTTACAGTGTACAAGAACATTATCTCATAGCAAAAGTCAGTTTTAAATGCAAGTATTTAATTTTCATATGAAATCAGTAAAATAACATATTCCATAGTGTGTGTGTGTGTATATATATATATATGAATGTGTATACATATACGTATATATGGATGTATGTGTATATATTGTGTGTGTGTTTCATTCTAGGTATAGGAATGGAAACATTGCACATTATTTCCTGCTTTTTTATATTCATACTTTTTACCCTAATATCTACTATTTGGCTTATTGAAAGTAAGAAATTATCTTAAAGCCAGGTATTATGATTCATGCCTACTCAGGAGGCCGAGGCGGGGGTATTTTGATGAGTTTGTAGCAAGGCAGGGATACTTAGTGAATTACAGATACCCTGAACAAATAATAAAAAGGCTTTAGGAAGGAAAGAATGAAAGGATGAATAAATAGATAGTCCTCTCTCTCTAGTAACGTCTGTGCTGTCATTTTCAGCATGAGTGATTGATTGGAGTAAGAAGGGACATATAAGAAGTGACAAAAATGTATTTCTTGTTCCTTCACATTCCTCAAACTGACAACACTTTCTTTGTGTACTGGGTAAACTCTAGCTAGAGTAGAAACTGTGGTTTCCTGAGTCCAAATTCTCCATTTTCTTAGTCTCTGCCTTACCCTGGTGTGAGGAGAATGTTTCCCTTGTCCTTGCCATCAGTTTTGCTCATCTCCCCTGTATTCTGAGCACTGCAGACTCTTGTTCCTGTAGCAGCATCCTGGGTGCTCCCTGTGAATGGGCAAGCAGAGAGAGTGGAGAGGCATATTGTGAATGTCAACTCTGCTTACGTGGAATTGGACTGAATGTCCACTACCCCTTTTTAGGTATTAGCAAATGAATCCAGTGTATTTGCTTTGAGGTCTAGGGTATGGCCCCTGTAGACTCATGTGTTTGAATGTTTGACCACAGGGAGTGGCACTATTAGGACAGGTGGCTTTGTTGGAGGAAGTACTTCACTGTGGATACAGGGTCTCATATATATTCAAGTCTTACTAAGTGAGACAGTTTACTTCCTGCTGCCTGAGAATCAAGATGTAATACTCTCAACTTTTTTTTTTTTCTTTTTGAGCACCATGTCTACCTGTATGCCACCTACCAGGATAGTAATGGACTAAACCTTTAAAACTGTAAACCAGCCCCAATTAAATATTTTCCTTTATAGGAGTTGCCGTGGTTATAATGTTTCCTCATAGCAATAGAAACCCTAAAAAATGAGGTCATTGGAGTAGAAACCTCATAAATGGTGTGGTGGTTAATCTTGTGATGACTTGGGTGATCAACTTAGGAAACTCTCCTCTTTTCAGAGTGACTAACTGAAGAGGAAAAACACATTCAGAGTGTAAGAGGCACAGCTCCATGGTCCAGGGTTTAGAAATGAATGAAAAGGAGAAGGTCAGAGGAGCAGCATCCATCTCTCTCTGCTTCCTGACTGTGGATGCGATCTAATTAGAACAAGCCAGAGAATAGCTCTCTCCATCATCTATGTACCTGGAAGACAGTCCTCCCTGAAATGCAACCATCCTGGCATCTTGATCTTGAACTTCAGCTTTCGGATATACAAGAAATAACTGTTTAAGCTCCATACTACAGAGACACAAACTCACCCTGCTCTATTCACAATACTAGGAAGTGAAAACAATCTAGATGCCTATCAACTAATGAATGGATAAAGAAAATGTATCTATATACAGTGGAATTTTATTTAGCTATAAGAAAAATAAGATTATAAAATTTGATGGTAAACGGATGGAGCTGGAAGATATTGTTCTAAGTGAGCTAACTCATATGCAGAGAGACAAATGTCGCATGTTCTTGCTCGTATGTGGATCTTAGCTACACACATGGATGAATTTGCATCTCTGTAGTAGGAAATGGTTCTTAAAGTATATGGCCAGGAGTGAATAGTAGAGCCTAGCTCATCTCAAAGCTGCCTCCCTCCAGATTCCAGTTGTCTCTCCCCACACATTTTCCTCCATCTTTTCCTGACCAGATCCCTCCTGTTACCATCCACTTCCAGGACCCTCCCCCATCCACTGACAATGACAACATCTATTCTCTTTCCCCATCAGAGTGAGATTCATGCGCACCCCCTCTTTGAGCCCCCTTTGTTACTTAGTTTCTCTGGGTCTGTGGGTTGTAGCATGGTTCTCCTTTACTTTATGGCTCATATTCACTTTTGAGTGAGTACATACCACGTTTGTCTTTCTGGGTCTGTGTTACCTCACTCAGAATGATCGTTTCTAGTCCTATCCATTTGCCAGAAATGTTTTTAACATCTAAGTAATACTCTATTCTCTTTACTCTCAAGGATACCACAAGAAAACCCACAGAACCAACTAACCTGGGCTCATAGGGGCTCATGGAGACTGAACTGACAGTCAGGGAACCTGCAGATCCTCTGCATACATGCTATAGTCCTGTAACTTGGTCTTTGTGTGAGACTTCTAACAGCGAGAGCAGGGGCTGTCTCTGACTGTGTTGCCTGGTTTGGAGACCCATTTTTTTCCCTACTGGATTGCTTCATCCAGCCTTAACAGAAGAGAAGCTGCCTACAACTTGATATACCATAACTGGCTGATATTCCCATGAGGCCTGCCTGTATCTGAAGAGAAACAGTGGAGGGGGAGGAGAGGAAAAGGGGATGGGGGTAAGGAGGTGAAGTACGGGTTCTGGGAAGGGGGGTGGGAGGAGAAACTTCGGTTGGAATGTAAAAAACATGAAAGCAAATAAACCAAAAATAAACAGCAATAACAACAACAAAAAAGCAAAGAAAAGAAAAAGGAAAAAAAATCCAAGCATGAGGGCACAAACCTAGAATCCTAATATCCTGGAAGCTGAGATTTGCATCAAGTTCCATGTTAGCCAAGACTCCTTGATGAGTTCAAGGTCAGCAAGGGCTACTACATATTGTTAAGCTCCTATCCCAAGAAACACAATCCCAAAGAAAACAGCTGAGACTTTGAGCTGAAGATCATTCTCATCACCTGAATATTAAGAGAGGGTAGATCCAGGTCAGCTGGACCTTCCTAGTCATGCTTTCTGTATTATGGTGCTAACCAAAATGGACCGAAAATATTTAAGAAAATCCCATCTTCTGTGGTAGTCGTGTTTTACTCAGTATTATAAGAAATTACAAGTTTTACTCAAAACTAGAAGTAATTCCAAGCATGTATGAGGACATGTGTGGATCATATGCAAATGCTACCCAATACCCAGGGACACTAAGGTTTGAGCGTGTGTGTTCCCTGTGATTCCTATGGACTAGTCGCAAGCAAGATTTAAGAGTTGCTTTCCTAAAGTCACATCTTTTCAGAATTTTGGAGAAGCTTTTTTCCCTCCCTTAATGGAAGTGAAGAGAAGGCAGGAGACGTTTGCTGGGCTCTGAAATCCCAGTGATGAGGGAGAAAGCAACTGTCTTAGTAAATACTTGTTAACACCACCATTCAGAGCACAGTTTCACAAAGATTAGTCTGGATTCCTTGTAAGCCTGTCTCTATAGCAAAGCCATTTGTACTTCTTGCCCATGGGAACAGCTGCTATTTCGTTATTCGATTGGAGAGAATCAGACCCCTTTTGTCCTTTCTCCCCGGGCTCTGAAACCATCTCCCCAGGGCATTGGAATCACAGCCAGATTTCACATATTTTATTTCAAGCCAATTTACTGTCCAAATCAGGTTTTTAAACCCTGGCACTGGTGCTAACAGCGCCATTCATCTTATGCCTAGAGATGTGACCCCACCGCAGGTTTATTCCAGCCCCTACCCATCCTGAAATGGACTTTGTCTCCACAAATGTGGAGAGGTTAGTACCCACTCAGTAAAATTCTCCAGATGTTTCTGGTTGTATCAAACATCTGTCCTGTATCATCCCCAGTATTTTCTGAGTACCCCCAACCGAAATTTGAATGAACCAGAAACTCAGTGTCTGAGAATGGTCCCATGCACAGTTGCTCTCATTGACATGCCGTCAGGGGCTGGTGGAGAGTCAAGGACAACAGAGAGAGAGCCAAGAAGTGACTTCACAGAAAAGAGACACACTGCTTTGGGAACTGTTCCCCTTGTGGAAATGTTACTGTTCAGAATCCTGGGATGAGTCTACACTCTGCATAATGAGCAGATGATCTATGTTTTTGAGTTGAATATTATGGACATGAAAAGGGAATAATTACAGAGATAACCCCAAGCTAATGTGAACTTCATCTCGTCTCTCCTCTTCAAACTTAGAAATGCCAGACTCTACATGAGGCTAAATCATGCAGAAACACTGCAGCTGTCTGAGAGTCTGAATACCACCAGCATCCATCTCCCTTTATCTCTTTGATGTCAAGAGTAACTCTAGAAGACCTGCCTGTTGTAGAAAGTTTCTGGTCTGTCTGGCCTATGGCCCAGACCCACAGACCTGCAGACACGCAGACCACAGAAACACACAGACATTTGTATTAACTTTATGCTTATTAGCCTAAGGGCCCAGGCATATAAGTTGCTAACTCTTTACTCTTAAACTAGCCCATTATTCTTATCTTGTTTAGCCATGTGGCTTGGTACCTTTTCTCAGAGCAGCATTTCATCTCTTTTCCTCTGCATCTGCTAGGGTAACATTGTGCTGTCTCCATAATGTCTCTCTAGCTTCTCTCTGGCATCTCTGCTCTGCTCTGCTCTTCCTGTTCCCAGAGTTTTCTTAGTCTGGTAGCCCCACCCACACTTCCTGTCTGCCTTCAGCTAATCAGCATTTTTATTAAACCAGTAGACGGGACAATTATTTACAATGTAACATAATTCCACTACACCTGCCTGGTCTTGGGACCTTTAATTCCTCTCTATTCTTTCTCATTCTTTTTTAAGGAGAGAGGAAGAAGGAGCAAGGGAGAGAGGAAGAGGAAAGAGGAGGAAGGAGGGAGGGAGAGATTAAGAGAGGGAGAGGAAGAGGGATAGAGGAAGAGAGAGAGAGAAAGAGGAGGGGGAAAGAGAGAAAGACTTTTATTTCCAATTGTAACATTAAGTTCAAACTTCCAAAACTGTCAGTAATCTCAAAGGAGTACTAAATGGCCTTTCCCCAAAGTATTTGCCAATGTTTGTGTCTTCAAGTAGGGGATGTATTTTGTACATTAGAAAACACCTGTTCAAGTCTATCTTGGTTCAGATTTGGGCCTTTGAGCAAGCTATGTACTTATTTGTCTGAGCAAGCTATGTACTTATTTGTCCATATTTAGAGTGTAAAGAGAGATGTGAGAATTAACTGAGAGCAGGGAACGTGAAGTAACTGAAGTGAACTTTATATAATTTTTGTAAGACACTGGCCACAGGTTAACAATATTTAGCATTATTTACAATGTAACATAATTTCACCCTGTGTGGGAGGCGATTGACTATGCCATTGGGCACAACTCTTGGTGTCAGGTTTTGTGTTACATTTGTTTCTGCCACGTGTGTTGTTCTCCAGCACATGCCCTGCCTGTAAGATGAACCAATGCACAAGATAGGCAAAGAATTGCCTCTCTGGGTACCATGTGTCCCAAATCTGGTACATTAGGCACTGCGAGGTCACGTACAGCTACGTTCAGGCAATCTGTAGGAAACATGGCCACTGCTAAAATTTACTCTGAAGGCCATTATAGCACAAAATTATATGAAACACCACAGAATCACAGTGTTTGAACCATTTTATAGACCACTCAGGCCAATGCCTCTCAGCCTTCCTAACACTGTCACCCTTTAATCCAGTTTCTCATGCTGTAGTGACTTCCAACCATAAAATGACTTCATTGCTACTTCATAGTTGTAATTTTGCTACTGTTACAAATTGTAATGCAAATATTATGTTTTCCAATGATTCTTAGGCAACCCCTGTGAAAAAAAATCATTCGACCCCCAGAGGGGTTGAGATCTACAGGTTGAGAACCTCTGATCCAGAGCAAAGCTTCTTAAACTGTGGGTTTGACCATACATGGGGTCAGGCAAGTGGATGTGGGGCACCGTGAGAATTGATGAGCATGTACTGTTCACGGTTTCTAAATGCATAAGGATCAAAACTGATTCAAAATCAAATACGAAGTGAGTCTGAGGTAATTTATTGTTCTGCTTCCCTGCAGCCTCAATTCTGAACATAAAGTGTACTTTACAGCCAACTTGCACTTCTCACATCACTGGATACTACCTGATAGATCTTGCCTAAGACCTGATACCCTTGATATGTAACAAACTGCAGTGTTTTTTAATAATATATGCAAATTATCTGCTATTAATGAAACATAATGGTCTAATTATAGAGAAAACAAATACTTTCAATATTTTCCCACCATTATTCTTCAGCATATAAGCATCAAATTTGTATATCTTTGGACTGTATTATATTAAGCAAACAAGCACATGTTTTTCATTAGTATGCAAATTTGCTTTGATCTTTAATAGTTGGTAAAAATTTATGTACAGCAAAGAACTGTCTCCAAATAAATTATATCGTGATTAATTATGAGAAAATATTTGATTTGTTTGCTTATTTCATATACCAGTACTCCCAGGGCCAGAGAAAAAAGTCATAGACAGAAAGGGACTTGAGTGGGAAGCTTATAAATGCCTGATATAAAGCAATAACATTCATAGTTCTTTGTGACCCATAAGAGATATGACACATTGTGAGCCACAAATCACAGACTCTCAGGGCCTGTATGCGAAGAACTAACAAACGAAACCAACTTTTGCTATTGAATATATACATATATATATTCAATTTTCTACTTTATTCATCTTTAAAGCTTTAGTTTGCGTGTGTGCTCATGCATATGGAAGAAGGTGCTCTCAGAGGCAAGGGTCCGATTCCCTGAAACTAGAATTATAAGCAGATCAAAGATCTGACATAGGTGCTGAGAACAGAACACAATCTTTTATAAGAATTGAGCATGCTTTTGAGACCTTCTATTTCATTTAAAATATATATATATTTGTGAATGCCACTAATGATTGGTGCTTGGGACAATGGTGATTGCCACCTGTAGACTCACACTAAAGACAGCATCAAGATTTGTCACTTCTCTTTTCTCAAAATAGTTCTAGCTAGTCATTCTAAAGCCAGTTCTCATTATTGATCTGCTTGTATTTTGGTGCAATCTGTGAATGATTTGGTGGCTAAGCCAACAAGTTCTTCATCATTGGCTGATTCCCAATAAAGCACACAATGTCAAGCAGCAAGGAACTCACTTAAATAGGTTTGTGGGCAGGTTTCCCACACAGATAGATCAATCCTCAAGTTTAGGCTTAGTAATCGGTGTCTATCATGGCACCAAAAGCCATGAGTGTTCCCTGGCCTGGTGCACAGCCTGGTGATATCACAGGTCTGAATCACGTTTTCTCGAGGGATGCATTTAGAAATGTCCTAGAAATATCTTCATGTTTTCGTTGTTCTGTGAGCCACCTGGTTGGGTGGCTGACGAGGATGAATTGAGACAGATGCTGCCCCAGCTGCGTGTGACGTCACCCCTCCAGCTCCAGGTTATCCTAGGGCATCTGCTTCTGCCTCAATCCAGCAGCTTCTTTGTCTCTGCCCTTCCTTGGAGCTCGTCAGAGCCTTCTTTCAAAGTTGCCTTGTGGCAGTAAGAAAATGAATACATAAAACAAAAACAAGGTGTCCCCAGGGAATTGAGAAACACAATTTTAATTATCTCTCACATGCTATAAATATCATTAAAAGACTGATTTATATTAAAAGTCCACAGGACTCTAGAGTTCGCCTTTACACACCAGGCTTGAGATCATCAGTCAGCTGCTCTACTGTCACCCTTATTGGTGAGATCAGTGTTGCAGTCCCTGGGACTTTGGTGAGCTCTCACTGGAATATACCTCTCATGTTCACAGCCTAGGAAGAGGATTCTAGCACTTCTGGGTTTAAGTCCCACCTCCATCCTTAAGAGCTCTGGAAACCAGGCAGGGGACTTGCCTCTCCCACCTGCAGCTCCTCATAACACGATGAATAATGGATTAAGCAGAATCACGAAGGTGAATCACTCAGCTTTGTATGTGCACAATCAGTGTGGATCACTACTTACATCCTTTTGTTTTCTCTTAGAGAAGTTGCTACCATGAGCATCAGTGAAATACTGTTTAGTTACTTATATTGGTTTTAAAAGTCAGCTTATTAGGTGTTCTGTATATAAGTAACAAGTTATTTTGATAGTTTATAATCCACAGAACCTCTAAGTGTGTTTGCTTGCCAACTGGGATGCACAGTGACTTCATCCATATTAACATAAGACAGTCACAAAACCTAGTTAATGGGATGGAATTGACAGGCCCATCATTGGTGATAAAATGTGGATCTCAAACACACACTTAAGCTTTCTGGGTAATAATTATTGGGTCAGATAATCTCTAAGAATAGATAAGCTTAATTATTCAGATTTAATAATTATTACCCATCAGAATTCCAACTGTGTTTCTGGTGTCTACATCTCTACAAGGTGATAATGTGTCAATTCTATTCTGTCTAAGGCAGATCGCTGTCTTATGTGCTGTCCCAGTGGTCTGTCACATATAGAGCCATTCACTGCCTGCCTGGCCGAAAACACAGTGTGAGAAGTAAGCAAATTATACCCATGTCCTGTTTCTCAGCTGGGTCAGCTCATCCACAGCAATTTTTTGAAAATACCTTGCTGTGGAAGTAAAATCTTTTGGTTCTTATTATGTCAATCATTTTGATCCCTCTTGTTCTAAGAATCATAAATAATTCAAGGTCAAAGTCAGATTGCAAAGCAAGAAGACCTATTTTTGGCTTCACAGTTTCACTCTCTGCTTCCAGTGCCCTCGAAGCTAGGAAACAGGAAGTAGCTGGAACTTTGCTCTGAAATTCGGCATCTTTGTTCTTTCCACTTTAGTTTTTGAAAAGTAAATAAAAGACCTTTTGGAAGGAGAAACAAGAATCATCCAAATGACTACTGGCTTCCCTCCATTTCCCCTTCAGCTTTCTCCAGATTTCTCTGTGCTCTGTAGAGCTGACCACGTTCTGATAGAGTGACAGGGTCAAGTGCTGCATGTGTAATTGACCGTGGTGGCACGTTTTCTGATCCCAGTTCTGGAAGGGCTAAGGTGCCCTGCACATGTGAGGACAGCATTACACTACATAGTAACTCTCTGCTATAATAATGATGAGGATGATGATGATAGTAACAAGACCACCATTAAAAGTCAACGTTGAGAATTCCTACTAGAGATAATGAATAAAAAAGCAAATGCCCTTAAGCATACATGTATGCAAGTGATCTTTGGTAGTCAGAAGTGTATAATGCTAATCCAGACTCCCCTGGACATCCATGAACCAAGAACATGGAACTTCAAAGAAAAAAGGACCCCAGGGTTTCTTCTAAGAACACAGTTCACACGCTTTTAGTGAAATGAAGGATCAGGCTAAGTTTATATTGTTTTCAGATCTTGCTTTGGGGTGATAATTTAGCACAGCATTTTGAGTAGAGAGCCCTCTGGAAAATATTTTTTTAAAAAAGGATAGAAAGTAAGAAGTAAATAAAAATAAGACTGGAGATTATAATTTGGTGGCAAGAACACTTGCCTAGCTTCCTAACATGCATGAAGTTTTGAATTCAATACCCAGCATCACACACAAACACACACACACACACAGAGAGAGAGAGAGAGAGAGAGAGAGAGAGAGAGAGAGAGAGAGAGATATGAAGGGAGAGGAGAAGGGAGAAGGAAGAGGAAGGACTTCTTTTTTACTGGGGCTTGAGCTTCACACAGAAAATGAACTGAAAGGGCATTGACTGAGCTTGGAACGTGGAACCAGAATGTGGGTGTCACATGTGGAGGGTGCAGCCAGAAAGAAACATATACACTGCACTACATTCAAACAGCTGTGGGGCCAGAAAAGTCCCCAAATGCCAGAAGCAAGACAGAAGCATGTTCACAGAACCAGACTCAAGGCCACAGATGTTAATAATAAATTAAAAAGAACCTGGTGATAGACATAGGGATGGAGGGAATGGTGGCTGGATGAGCTGTGGAGGGAACAATGATATATTTTATAAAGGAAGGGTACCAGAAAGGCCATTCTAGAAAATATCGGTTTTAAAAGAATACATGCTTACTGACTTCCCTATTTCTTTATAGACTTTGTCACTTTATAGGAACAAAAGTCCCTGTATAAGGTTATTATAAATTAGAACTACTGGAATTAGAATAATATTTAAACAATTCTGCTTATAGTACTGTTTATAGGGAAAAATTTGTTAGAAGTTTCAGTCCTTATCATCAAGGGAAAGAATAAATAAACAGAAGTAAATCTATATCGTGAAACATTATACAGCTATTAAAAAGCTATGTCCGCATATATTTACTTAGAAGTATTGTACTATACATGTACTATAAAATGAGTAAGACAAGACAGAATATATGTAATGTATTAATATATTACTATATATATGCATTTGTATTTATTATGAGCCCAATAGGTGTATAGGAGTCTATATGTGATCCTAAGAACAGAGATAAGATGATGAAGAAGGAAGAAGCTACTTTTGAGGGTCTGTGTTTTCTCTCCATTTGGTTTGGTTTGAGGCAGCTGTCTGTAGGTAGCCTCAGCTGGCCTCGAGCTCACAGCCTTTAGCCCTTCCCCTTCTGAATGCTGGGAGTTTAGGTTGCCTTTGATAGGAAGAAGAAGTAAAATGTATAAGTAAAACATTTAAATGGCACAACTTTAAATAAAAATATAATTTACGGAAAATGTTATGATTTTGCTGTGTGTGTCTGGCAGCCATTGGTGCACAACAAACGCAATACAAAGCAAGGGCTGAAAACACCTAATGACCATTTCTCGCACAACTGTAAGAGAGTGGATGAGTCCGATTCTCGGTTAATTTCAGATGGGATCAAATTTAAATAAAATAAATCAATTTATAAAATTATTTCTGTGACTGAGGGATTAATTGTATATACTTCCCAAGTTTCTTATATTGATTTCTTGAGCAGTTGTACTTTGATCCATGTTTCTGGAATGTTTGCCACTGCAGCAAACAGTGACTGCTACAGTGTGCTTCACTTCTGTAACCACCACAAGATATCTATGGAGCGCCTACTGTATGCAAGAAACTTGACAGTAACTCTGAATTCACATACTGCATTTTCTTCATAATCAGCACTGTGAGATCTACACTCTCAAGATATGGAGTGTTAAGTAGCTTACTGGGCTATAGCACGAAGCAAAACTCTCATCTCTTGGTGTTCTAGATCCTGGATATTTCAACTTATCTCAGCGTGTGAACCTAGAAGTGCCAGAGAGATGGCCCTCTCCATCTGTGGGAGGGGGTTGTCTTGAATGTGCTAACTGAGGTGAGAAGTTGCCCAATGGGGGTGCTGCCATGGCTGTGATCCTGGTCTGATGACATGGAGAGAGTGAGCCAAGCACCCAGAACGCTTCCATTTCTCATTCTCTGCCTCTTGACAGTGGGGCCAGCACCACGCAGCTCATCCCCTGCAACTTTACCGCTGCGATGAGCTGTAACCTAGAACTGTGAACCAGAATAAACCAGAATAAACCCCTTCTTCTGTATACTGCTTTTGTCAGAGAATTTTCTCACAGCAACAGTGTGTGGTAACAAAGGCACTAACAGCAGAGAGGGGGGTGATTATCATAAAGTACAGAGAGGCAGAATTTGTCTCAGAATATTGTTTGTGAAAACTAATAGAAAATTTAACTTGTGAAACTCTAGTAAAAATTTTAACTACAAATATAACAATATTAATTACTTTTTTTTCCTGTGTGTGTGCTATTGTATTTTGTTCATGTGTATTCCCGTTGGGGTTATGAGTGTGCCATACCAGAACACACAGGTTTATTACTGATGACATCAGGCCCAAAAGAACTGTTTGTGAATCCCTAACTTGATCGAGAGCATCATAGGTCTCGATGTGAACAGACGTATTTTCATATCCTGTCCCGAGTTTTGCCAATAATCTCTCTTATGTCTATTTCCCACTGTTGGCTTAGTCAACAGTATTTCCCCTTCTACATCCTCCAAACAATCTTAGAGATAAATAGTTATTTCACTATAGTGAGGCATTTCTTCTGGAATTGAATTGCCACTTGGGAGCATATCTCATGCCTTTATCCTTTGCTCAGACAATTATACACAAAGATGTTGTTGGCATGCTTTCCCTGTGGATAGAAATTGCCTTCCTTGGGAGCCCTACCGAAGTAGCTCAGGTGTGTTCATAAACACCACAAACACCAAAGCAAGATCTTGTAACAAGTTCTCTTTTTCTGGAGACTAGACTGGTTTGGACACAGATCTTTTAAATATGTCTCTGTGGGGAAGTGTGAAGCCTTGACCACACTTCTTGTTAGCAGACTGGTGTCTATCCTCGTCACCTGTAGAACAGTTAACTTCATTGTTTTCCCTGTCCCCAGCAGCTTTTTCCAGCTTGATTCTTCTCTGCTCAGTGTATCTGGAGAAAAAAAAAAATCTCTTACCAGTGTATCTGGAAACAAACAAACAAATAAACCAGTTTCTGACTTCCCTATTCTCTTTGAAACCAGAAATCACAACTCATTTTTATTAAGACTTTTTTTTTTTTTTTTTTTTTTACCATAAACACAGCAAAATCATGCAGCAGTAAATCTAAGAGAGCTCCGAGGCTGCTGCAAGGCTCCAGAACTCTCAAACAGAAATGGTGAAGCAGGTTGTCTTCAGCAAGCTAGCCATGGCTTTCAGCATGCCTTTCTCAACAGCATTTTCTGACTCCCTTTCCATGACTGTTATGTTCTGTGGTGAAAGAACACAAAGACAAGATTGTAAGTTGAAAAGGGATATCGATGGAGAAGGGCGAGATGGCTCAGTGGCTAAGAAAGAACATATGTTGCTCTTGCTGAGAACCTGAGCCTTGTTCCCAGCACCCACACTGGGTGCCTGATTGCCGTCCGTAACTTTAATTTAGGAGAATCTGATTTTCTCTTCTGACTCTTGAGGGCACTGCACACATATGGTGCACATATAGACACTCAGGTACACACGCACATACATACATAAAAACAAAATTAAAAACTTATAGATACATTGACGAAAATAGCTGTGAAATGTGACAGTGAGGCTCAGACTGTGAGGCAGATCTGTCATTTGTGTGAAGGCGAAAATTTGAAGGAGGACTGGATGGAACAGGCTCTAGCCGTTGTTTGGTTCCCCCAAATCTCCAGCGTTTTGATTTGAGGAGCTACTGCCAATTGGTGGCTGCCAATAGATGCTGAGTCACAGTCTAAGCATGTGTTCCCTGAGAAGCTACCATACTTTAGGTGGTCCTGCATCATGCAACACAGGCAGCACAAAGTGAACTTAAGTGGGTTTAAGAACGTGTAAAGTTGGGAGGGAAAAGTAGTGTTGGGATAGGGCAGGAACTGAGGGGAGAGGGTGGAGGCAAAGTGGATTAAAACTATTACATGCATGTATAAACTTCTTAATAATTTGAAAATAAATTCAAGCAGGCTGATGAGATTTCCCGGAACAAAGCACACAGGCTTCAGAAGCTCTTTGTCTGGTCCCTCAGCCCTGCTCTGCTTAGTCACTGGCCATTGGAAATCACCTTGAGGATAGGATAGGG
This sequence comes from Phyllotis vaccarum, assembly GCA_033318265.1. Taxonomy (NCBI): domain Eukaryota; kingdom Metazoa; phylum Chordata; class Mammalia; order Rodentia; family Cricetidae; genus Phyllotis; species Phyllotis vaccarum. The sequence continues at coordinate 52,091,074 of JARWLC010000011.1, read as the reverse complement.
CTAAGGAGTCAAAGGGCTGGTCCTCTAAAAATATCAACAAGATTGGTAGGCCTGTAGCCCAATTAACCAAAAGAAGGAAAGGGGAGACCCTGATTAACAGACTCGGAGATGAATAAGAAACCCTTACACATACGGCTAGACATTCAGAATAACATAAGACATCATAATCATCATAGGATACATTCCTGAAAGAAAACCTAAAAGAAATGGACAAATTTCTGGATTTATCCAAACCACCAAAGTTAAATGAAGAGAGAATAACAACACGTAAGTCAAACTCACACCAAATAAGGAGCTTGAAACAATAATAAAAAGCTTTCTAGCAACAAGTCCAAATGGACTCACAATAGAATTCTACCACACTTTCAAAGAACTACAGCCAACAAGTCTTAATTTAAAAAAAAAAAAAAGACACAGTTCAAACTCCTTCTCCTAACCCAGCATCACTTTACCAAGAACTCATAAGGATACAATAAAAAAAGAAGGCTACACACTAATATCCCTGCTGAAGAATTACACCCACATCTCAATAAATGCAGAAAAGACCTCTGAAAAATGCTACACGCCTTCATGACAAAAGTCTGACACAGAATGGGAATGAAGGGAGTGCACCTTAGTATAATAGGCTGTGTATGACAAACGCACAGCCAACATGACCTAAATGAAGGAAAGAATGAAGTCATCCCACTAAAATCAGAACTAAGACAGGGCTGTCTACTGTCCTCACACCTCTTCAATACAGTGGTTACAGCAGTAGCTGGAGGGATAAAATAGAAGAAAACTAAGGGAACACGTAAGAAAATAGCCAAGTCATCCAGGTGACACATTATAGAGAAGAGACCCCAAATGTCCAGCTAAAAGAATCCTTTTAGAAATGATCAACACTCTCAGAAAAATGGCAGGTTAGAAAAAAAAAAATAAAACTCACAAAATTCAGTAGTTTTTTTATAGACCACATACAAGCATGCTGAGAAACAGATTGTGGAAACATTACCATTCAAAATAGCCTTAATAATATTAGGAATAAACCTAGTCACCAAGATGAAAGACATCTACAATGAAAACCTAAGTCTCTGAAGAAAGAAATTAAGAAAGACACTAGAAGATAGAAAGACCTTTCGTGCTGGTAGATTAGTAGAATTAATATTGTGAATATGACTGTCCTACCCAAAGCAATTACAGATTCATTTCACTGTTAATAAAAATTTTCATGATATTCTTCACAGGAAAAACCACTAAAATCACATGGAAACAGCACAGACCCCCAAATAGACATAGCAATTCTGAGCAAGAACAATGGGGAAGAAATGAAAAAATTTCAAGTTATATTGCAGAGATCTAGTAAGAAAAACAGCATGGTATTGTCACAAAAACTGACATGTAGACCAATTGGGGGGGGGGGATCCAAACATGAGTGCATATAACTATAGTCATGTGATATTTGCCAAAAATACCAAACCAAACACTGGAGGAAATACATCTCCAATAAATGGTGCTGGGGTAATGGAGTTGGACTCATACCTATCATCCTGTCCAAAATCAACTCAAATGGATCAAATATTTCAGTGTTAGATCCCAAACTTTGAAACATCTAGAAGAGAGAATAGGCAATGCACTTCAGGGTATGGGCTTAAGTGCAGACTCTGGAACCGGATATTGATCATCCGAGATAAGAACAATAATCAAAAGTGGGATTTCATAAAATTAAAAAGCTTCTGTGCCTTGAAGAAGACCATTGATTGACATGAAGGTGGCCTACAGAATGGGAGAAAATATTTGCTAGCTCTATATTTGACAGGGGATTAATGTTCATAAGATACAAAGAACTGAATAAAAGTAAAAACCAGGAAAGCAAACAATTCAATAAGTGGGCTGTGAATCTGAACAGAAATACTGTTTTTAAAAAAAAAAAACAACAACAAAAAACCTGTCTTTAAAAAAATATAACATCCTTAGCAAACTGAAAAATGCTATTATTTGTTTGTTTGTTTTGGTATTTTGAGACAGAGTTTCTTTGTGTAGCTTCAGTTGTCCTAGAAGTAACTCTGTAGACAAGGGTGGCCTAGAACTCACAGAGATTCCCCTGACTCTGCCTCCCAAGTGCTGGAATTAAAGGCGTGTACCATCACTGCTCAGCTAATTAAAACTACTTTAAGATTTCATCTTATCTCAGTCAAAATGGCTAAGATGGAGAAAACAACAGACAGAAGCTAGGAAGAATGTAGAGAAGGAAAAAAATCCCACTGACCATTGAGGGGATTGCAAATTGACTCCACCTCTATGGAAATCAGTGTGGAGAATTCTCAGAAAGCTAAAAACAGATCTATCGTATGACTCAGCTATACTGCCCTTTGGCATATGACCAAAGGACTTGATATCTACTACAGATTAGCCAGCCACGTTCATTGCCAATCTGGTTCACACTAGCCAGGAAATGTAAACAACCTAGACATTCTTCAATTGATAAACCAGTAATGAAAATGTGGTGTATATACACAATAAAATTCTATTAAGCTGTTAAGGGTCTGGGAAACAGGGTACAAACAGTGCTCCCCAATCCCATCACAGCCTTATGTAAGCAAGCAGGATCCCTATTATCTCCCCTCATCTGATCCTGTAGCTTATAAGCCTCACTCCATCCCCCAAACCCATCGATCCTCCAGACACTTCAACTGCTTCAGAAGTCACAGAATCCACTGGTTCTGATTTTGTCAAGAGCTCCTATTGGACCAAGAAGAGCTCCCTGAAACACAGACAAAGCGTGCACCAATTGGAGGAAAAGATGGGTAAATGCCAGTGTAAAAATGCATTCAACAACATAAAGAATAATATGGCACCATTAAAATCTAGGGGTTCTACAACAGCAAGACCTGAACATTCCAGTATAGAAGAAGCAGAGCAAAGCTGTTAAGAAAAATGAAATTGTGAAATGGACCAATAAATGGATGGAACTAGAAGATATTAAGTGAGCTAACCCAGACACAGAATAATAAACACCTTATATTCTTTCTTATTGGTAGACCAAGTCTTTAGATTTGAATATACAATCTGTACAAGAGTATCATTGTCTCTTTTTCATAGATGCAAGACCTTTTTTTTTTCTTTTCTGAAAACAATGTATTTGCTAAATCAATGTTAAGGTCTCATGATGTTTCACTGAGTTCTCTACTTCCTGATACTTTGGTACCTAGGATTATAGATGATAAATAGTACTTTTGGTTTCCTGTCTGTTTTCCTCCTGGTGAGACTTTGTTCTATTAACCATCTCGGCTACTTAGATTTGTTGCTCTTCTTATCTGGATGACTTTTGTGGTAATTATAGCCTCTGGTTCTGGCAATGAGGGACTGTTTCTGACTGTTTTTCTTTGGGACTCCTGTCCTTCATTTTGCTATTATTGAGCCCAGATCTATAATCTTGCTATGACTGAGGCAGAATCTGTGACCACTTGTACCTCCGTCCTGATCCACAGTGAAGTGTTATCCTGATTTTCTTATTATTGGCTTTCTAAAACATTCATATTGCCAATGTGTCATTTTAGCTCCTGTGCAAAACTGTTGTGTTAGGTAATACTAGGAGTACAGGGGTTCTTGTGGTATTAAAAGATGCCATCTTCAATTTCTACCTGATTGGGTGAAAGAGCCTGTGGTAGTTTGAATGTAATTGGCCCCCATATTCTCATAGGGAATAGCGCTCTTGGGAGGTGTGGCTTTGTTGGAGTGGGTGTGGCCTTATTGGAGGAAGTGTGTCACTATAGGGGTGGGCTTTGAGCCTTGCTACACTCAGGATAGTGCTCAGTGTTTATTCCTTTTTTTTTTTTTTTTTTTTTTTTAATTTCCTGCCTATGAAGATGTAAGGACTCTCAGCTTCAGCACCACATCTGCCTGCGTGCTGTCACGTTGCCATGATGATAATGGATTGAACCTCTGAACTGTAAGCTGCCACCACAATTAAATGTTGTCCTTTATAATTCTTGCCACGGTCATGGTGCCTCTTCACAACAATAAAAACTGACTAAGGCAGAGCTTCAAACCATGATGTGCTGTGTTGGCAGACACCTCTCTGGGGTCAGAAGAATGAAGAACAGAGAAACAAGCAGGAGGCAGCACAGCTCTAAGAACGTACTGGCTATACCTATGGACAGTCCTTTCCCGGTGATTATCAGAGACATTCTGGGCTGGCAGAATGACCTGGCTCTCAATGATGGCTCACTTAACCTTGAGAAAAATGTGGCCTTCACGTATACTATAGCTGACCGTGAAAGTGTGATCCTAGTGGTCTCATCAGCCAGCTTTTTACCTCCCAGCAGGTCTGCTCCCTGAGGGAACTCTGAATGGTAGGCTGCTGTGGTTGTTAAAATGTGTGTGGAAGTCTTTCAGAACCTTTGCCACCCCCCACCCCGTACCTCCCCCTACCCCCATCCTGTCATCTCTGGATAAAGCCTAACTCCTCAGACTGTGTCAGATTCAGGTAGACACCACTGAAAGTTCTGGAGAATTCCCTGTCATTTCAAGAGCTTGTTTCCTCTTTTCTCCTAATGATTAAGACATTTTATTATCAACTCCCCAAAGATTTCTGCAGGTCGCCTGCCACTAACCTGGCTCAGGTGTTTTCTGCTCCCGATACTCATGTGAGTCCCAGTTGCCAGAAATCAGATAGTGTGGTTTGATACTAGTTTTGTGACATGATCCTCAGAAGAACACTTAACCTGCCACCTGAGACTTTCCGACTTGCTAAATATGAAATAGTGCCTTTGTCTCACGCAGTCATTATAAGGATGAAACACTGTTAATGTTTATCAAATGTCCAGTGTGGTATAGTCATGGATCACTTACTCACTCATATATTATTTATCTTTGCTCCAGACTTCCTAAAGGACATTTCCTTGAACTATTGCCAAATCCACAGCCCTGCCCCTTTTTGTGGGAAAGTTCAACATCTTCATCCCTTATCATGGAAATATCTAGAATGGTCTGTCTCACGTTTCTTCCCTCAGGAATTCCCAGCTCAACTTTAGCCCTATTTAAAACTTATCTCTCAGTTTAGCTAGGTGTGGTGGTGCATGCTTTTAATAGCAGCACTCAGGAGACAGCTGTATCAAAATTTACTCATCTACTAGCAAGTTCTAGGCCAGCAAATGCTAAAACAGCAAGACCCTGTCCTTTTTTTTTTTTTTTTTTTTTTTTTAAGTAATTTTCCCATTTTTAACCCAGTTCTACATTCATGCTCTTCCCTGGGGCATATTTCTAGATACCAACTCATTTTGACATGAAGGGAAGCATGTACTACATTTCCATGGAGAAGCAATTGCAGGTGACACAAAGCCCCAGCTCAGACCACACTGCCATGTCATCTCAGATCATGTCAGTCTGCTCAGCAGCCTCCTGAATGGATATGAAATGTTACAATACAGCAGACAGTTTAAGACAGAATATCTTTTAGGGATGAGCTTTGCTGTTCCTTGCTTCCCACTCAAAATACACATGTTCCGGGCATATGCCGGCGCAGACACGCAGACATACTGACTTTAAAAGAGGCATATTTTTGCACTCCTTGACATCTGCTTGTGTTGATTAAACACATAACTCTTCTGTTTATGCCTCAACATGGTCAAAAAAACACACTTGAATGTGTCAAAGCCTGTCTGTATGCTCCTTAATAATGAATGGAAATTGCTGCAGTGTACACAATACAGAATCAGTTAGCCAGGTCATTCAGGGACTCTGACTGGGGTGACTTGGGAGTGGTCTGTTGGATGGGACAACTGTAATTCTTGGGAGGTGGAGAGATATACCGAAAGGGTCATTCCTTCTCTTGTCTTCCCTCTGCTTATGTATGTCCCCACTCGTTTCTGTTCTATTGAGGAATTAGGTCAGCTTTTGGAAGTGAGAGGAGGCACCCTGAGGGCCTGCCCTTCCCTGGGGATGTATGCAATTAACGGTTTCCCGAGAAGGAGGAGCATTTTATCCAGCTGTGCAGCCACTGCCAAGTTTCCCATGATTCCCCACGAGCCTATAAGTAACCCCTACCCCTGCTCCTCAAAGCAACCCTAGCTCAACTCACTGGGCCACTGCAACAAACACACACACACACACACACACACACACACACACACACACACACACACACACACACAAACTGTAGAAAAAGAACTAGTTGGGAGGAGGGTAAGAGTCAGACACGCTGTATGTGGTAGAGACTCTGGTGGGTGCTGTTCCATATTGTGATGAGGAAGGGCCTACATTTGTGCCTGTCAGATAACATCACCCCTACATAGAGTGTAAAAGTTTTCTGCTTTCTTCTCCAGTCACATGCTCTAATTCTGTTCAGTCAACAGTCAATTTTCATCTGCAGATTCTTTTTAGAGCATTGGATTTTACAAGTAGGCGACCTTCATCCACCTTTCATTGTGAAGAGATTACCATTATCATTAGGCATTTTAAAACGTGAGCAGGCCAGGAACATCGTACAAAGGTCATTTCTCATAGGCCCAGGTCATCTTCCACCAGGCTCTGCCTCTGTTGCCAAGGCCTTTAGACAGACCCAGGTCGACTCTCAGGAAATATCTTGTGCAAATGCTCCTTATACCATCCTAGACCTGTTTAGACTGCTGGCCCTCAGACCTGTGGAGGCGCAGAGGACCTAGTTACCCCGTGTGTCCACCCTTTTATTTTATGGGACATGCTCAGTGGTAGTCATGGTGCCTTGCCCTGACTTTCTTGGCCCCACCTCAGGAGGGCTAAGCATTTGTACTGTGCCTCTCTTAGGTTGGCCTTCCAAGCAAGCTTTTACCCATCTCTAACTAACAGCCTTTGAATAGCGCCATACGGGAGAGCAGTTCGGGTGGTGAGCTTAAGCAACCAGGTTTAGGTGACTGATGGTGTAGATGTACCGCCCTACCTCCTGAGTCCTTGGCAATGAGTGCATTTCATTTCATTCTGTAAAAGACACTCTCCTGGTAGGTTGCTCTGTTCTGATCACTCTCATAGCCTCTAATTGGCAGCTCACAAACCTCTTCTCATAGACAGCCTTGTTAGCTCATGGGCTAAAGTATGTATAAGCAATCAGTCCAAAGGTTCAGGACAGAAAAAGAATAAAAGACCTTAGCAGCCTGCTGCATCCTGATCATTGTGTGTGTGTATGTGTGCGTGTGTGTATGCAGACTGCCAAGTGAGGAGACTGTGATCAGGTAGAAGAATACAGATACTGTGGAACAAAACAGCTCAGTGAACACACACTGGCAGAGAGCACACATTTCGCAGAATAACTTCCTGAGCTTTAGATGAAATCTGCCACCTCTGCACTGAACAGCTGTGCCATTATCACGTGATCGTGGTTATCAATGTGTTTGATCATTGCAGTGAAGGGCTCTGAAGCGTTAACTTTTGCCTTTCCTTTAAACGAAATGTGTGATGGCTGGTGAAAGCCTGTGTAATGAGAACTCCGGTTTCCATGTGGCTTTGGAAGCAGGGGATAGTGTAAGGAAAACTGTTCTTGCAGCCAAGGAGAGCTTGGTCTGCTTCCAGGGACGTTGCTTCTTGGCTGTGTACTGTCAGAAAAACCACCCACCTTCCAATCAGCAATTGGTTCAGCCATTCAATAGAGAAGATATCCTGTATACAGGTTTCCGGGGAACTGAATTTAGAAAGTATCATACGTGCTGTAAGAAACATGTGTATATGTGTATTGGTAGTCAGTAGACTGTGGTTGTAATTACCGCTGTTTGTGTTTGCTGAGAGAACACTGTGTACACCAAAAACAAAGGTTTCCTTTAATTTCACATTGCTCTTTACTTAAACATGGCTGCACAATTGATGTCTTTCCTATCCCTAGGAAATATGCTCTGATGAACGCACACATCTTTTGTTAAAGGTGATATCTTCTGTCTAAAAGGAGGGCAGGGATTCCTCTCTCTATGCTTTAACCATAACAATGGTTTTCAGCTTCCTCTTAAAGTAGAAGCTGCAGGTTGCTGAAGTCCCCAGTAGGAACCTGGGCATTTATTCCCTCTGCTGCTGGGAGTGTTTGCTGCTAATGGCTCACAGCTGGGTCTTTCCCTGGGCATTGCCTTCAGCTAACAGGAGCTAACTGGCCTTGGGCTGAATCCTTCCCGGTGGCAGCACTTAGTGGGTGAGTCATGGGTTCAGAGTAGAGAAGCTCTCCCTTTTGCTTCAGTTTGGGGCCATTTTAAAGGCCATCTCGGGGCCAGAGTTCCAGATGCCCCTTCATTGCTGATGTTACAGCTTTTCTTCTCCCCTTTAGTATTCCTGAGAGGTGAAGCCTGGGAAGACCTCCGTGTAAGTTACAGTGTTCTAAAGAGAGGTCCGTGTATGGGAGAAGTGAACAGCAGGAGGAGGAAGAGGAGGAGGAGGAGGCGAGATGTTCTTCAGACTGGGCTGTGGGTCTGACTCCTGCGGAAGAAGAAAGAAAGGACAAAGACAGGCTAGAAAATGTCTCACCAGCATTAGTGTTTGAGAAAGTCTTGGCCAAAATAATGGCTGGGGCCAGGTCAAAGGCTTGTAAAGAGTGAAGTCCTCAGCTGCGCAGAAGTGTTCCAGCTCCAGCAGCCTTGTTTTGACTAGTCCTTGACCCAGGGAAGCCCAGGGGGCCTAATCTCAGAGTCAGTGCTACAAAAAGCCTGAGTGCCTGATCCACCGGTGAGGCTCCCTGCTGTGTGGATGAATCTGTGTGACATACCCCTGTATTTCTTGATTATCTTTCTGCAGTGATAATCTCCATCTTTGAGCCCCTTTCAGTCAATTTGACCCAAGACGAGCAGACTAATATGCTCTAAAGAGTAAGGTTCTAAAATGGAATTCTGAAGTTGTATCATGTATGGACTGAATAGTAGCAATAACCTCATCACAAGTGATCACAGGTCCTGTTAGGGAGTAGCATGATGGGGCAGAGCATCTGTGGGAAGGAACCCACTGGCAGGTGCAGCATCTCAGACTTGTGAAGATGGGCTAATGGTACTAGAATCAAGTGGCTATGCAGAGCACATGTTTTGCATTGAAGAGATACAATGGAAGGTTATTGCAAGTGATTCATGACCAGTTAAAGGTAAAGAGTGAAAATCGTGTGTCCCCTCCTCACTTAACTCTTAACCTCTCCAGGCAGAGGGCAGATTAAGTCAAAGGCCCTGGGACTTTAATTGTAAGGGTCACAAATCTCTAGGGTTTAACTTTCAGTCCTTGCTCTCCTGAGGTCACAACCTTTATTGGGAAAGTAGATTCTGTTTTATTTACATCAAAGCACTCAATATTATTAAAAGCCCTGCATACCTATGAAACCTTGTGGTTGGGTGAAGTAGCCATTTTCCCTACTGAAGTCAAGCACTGCCTTCTATCTTGCAATGAAAACATCTCTTCCCTGCAGAACAACACCAGCCATATTATATGGGTATATATTAGATAATCATCTCCTTGTTGCTGGACAAGAAATTAGGATTCATGTATTGAATAATATGCTGGCAAGTTATGTGCTTGGTAAGGAAGAAAGGAACTATATCCCAAAAGGCCATGCATTAGACATAGCCAATATCTGCCACCAAAAGCTAGCTGAGTATCATGGAATTGTAAGCCGTGGGTACTAGATCACAAGGTCAGAACACATTAAAGAAGGAGAGGTCATTAACAGGGAAACACTTAGTTCTGACACAGACCTTAACACCCTGGGAAACTTTTAGTAAAGGATGCTAACTTGTCACTGGGATGGCTGGTTGAGTTTAGAAATAGCAATGTGCTCACATTTGATAAGGCGGAATTTCAGAGATCCAGTGGCAGATGGCAAAATAAGAAATTCAAAGATTCAAAACAGCAGGCATGCAAAAGCAAGTGGTTACACTCAGCCAGAAAACACATTAGCCAACTGTGCTCTGCAGAAGGACTCATCGGGGACACTGTTCACGAACGTCATGAGGACTGTGCTCCGGAAATGGGCCCTGAATCCCTAACCGGTGTCTGTAGATCAGGGTGTATGATAAGGGACACTGCATCAGAGTGGGACTCTCTGGGAGAAACGGAGCAGAGGTGATGTCCAAATAATAAAGCCAAATTGTTAGCACTTACCCGTCTCCAGAAAATGTGGTTTTAATTAGATTAAGGAACTGCAAGTTTGGGTGGTAGCTAAGAGCCTAAACCATAGAATGCTGCAGAGATCAGGAAAAGAACAAGACATTCTTGGGACAGGGTAAGTGACAGTCAACAAATGTCCTGTTTAGTTGTAGAAAGAAATGGATGGCAGGTTATCAGAAGCCTGGGGAAGCCCCTTCCTTAACGAGTCACTTGAGTGTGCTCCAGAATCTAGCTATGTTTTAGTCTTTGAAGTCATTGGCAGAATGAGTCAATGACTGGTTGAGCTCAGAAATAGCAATGTGTTCTTAGGAAGAATAGGTTCTTAGGAAGAACATTGAAATTGTATGACAACTATGTGCAGAATGATCCCAACAGGCTACCCCTTAAAGAGACTCATAGTCACATGGCTAGGCATACACCTAGGAAAGATAAAAAATCATATATTCAGACCCAAGTTCATACTGATCTTCAAGTGTCTTAGGTTTCCTTGTGGAGCTATGTGGGGATGTGTAAAAACCTCATCACTAGGGTCTATGCAGTTCATGGACCCAGCATTGATCCTTTACCCCAGTCAGTGTGTGTGACTGTTCTGGACAAGATAAACAGTATATATTCCCTGGCTCCCTAATTTGTAGGATGAAGCTATTCTAAAGAAGGTCAAGTGGAATACTTCATGAATGACCTTCATTCAGGTCAAATGTTGGAGCAAAGAATCACATTCAAGACATAAACGATGTGAATTGACATCACTCATTTTATCCCCATCAGTTTACTCAAAGGGAGAACCAATGAGCCATATTAACAGATGCTGGGTTGCCCCCAGTACAGCACAAACGTCCAACAAGGCAGACTCCACTACCTTTGCCACCAGATAGCTACTACCAGTGTTAGACACCAGCCTTGAACACTACATCCTTAGACCCTCAACATTAATTGATTTGGGATCCCTTCTATCTCAGAGGAAGAGATCTGACTCTTTACCTTCATGCAGACTGTGCTGAAGAGACATCCCAGCTTCCAAATTCCCCATGTGGCCACCAGAGACCTATCTTGAGGCTACAGCATAGTTTAACATTTTTCTTCTGTCCAATATCTTCTTCTCTATTTTCCCACAAGTGCCTGCCCTCTGAGAATTCCTTTCTCAGACCTTTCTGTAGACAGACCTTTATTCTAGAACATGTTTCCTGGATATTCTAAACAAGAGAATTTTTCTTTCCATCGTCTGCCCCTCACTTTCTTTTTAGTCCCGCCCTCTTGAATCCATTTCCCTTGAATGAAAAATGTTTGTATTCTTTTGTCATAGGTTGCTTTTCAAGAGAATATGGCGAGTGTGGTGGGCCTTTGGGAAGAACTAGGTATTTCACAAAGGAGAAAATGCCAGGGGTAATGTAAATAGAGGAACAGCTGAGAAACAAGAAAACAGGGGCTGAAGAGTTAGGGCATGGGGCTTTTGAGACAGGGGTTCAGATAGCCCAGGTTGGCCTTGAACTTGGCATGTAGCTGAGAATGACCTTGAACTTTTGATCTTGCTATCTCAACTTTCAGAGTCTGCCACCAGGCCTCATTTATCAAGTGCTCCTTGCATTCTAGACAAGCACTTTACAAACTGAACTATGTACCTAACCCTATTACAGTGTTTTCTAAGAGTCCAGAATGTTTGATTGGGGCTACAGTGGGGGATAAAGATGAGAAGAAAAATTGGAGAAAATGCATACAGAAAAGATTATTTTAGTCCACACATAGGCTACAAAGCTCGGCCTTAGTTCTGATTTAGGATTTTTGGCTTACAATTAATATTAACTTATACTTGAGCCTACTTTAATTATTATAATTGAAGGAGATACTCTTTCAAATACAGAAGAAAACGACACTCAACGAGAAATGCCCAACACCATTGGCTTGTATTGCTGAGTTCATATCCTGTTGCAGAACCCTTGAAAGAAAACTCCTGCCATTTCTATTTTTTAAAAAAACCATGAGTTTTCAAAAGCAGCTATTAAAAACTTGTATCAGATTTCAAGCATTTATTAATGTAAGTTATTTTTATTTCATTTTTAGTAAAACCTCTACATTCAGAAATAGAGTTCAATGTTGAGGTTAGTATAAGACTAAAATTTCAAACACAGGTTTGATTTTAAACTGTGGCAACAGTCTTACTCTCTCTTTGTTCTTATGGATTACTATTATATATATTCTTATAGAATACCTTGAGAATCAAAACAATCTAGTTTAGATTTCATAAAGCAAATGGTCATGAAACTACAACACTTTGTTCCAACTGCTTATCATATTGATATTTCTTCGCTTAAGAATATAATTCTACTGTCTAAAGGAACTGAAAAGTTTAGGGTGGATAATAGTGAATTAGTAACTGGTTTTGAGACAATCATATTTTAACTTAGATTAAAAATCATGTTGAAGCTTAGGATTTAACTCAGATGAGAGAGAGAGTGTGTGTGTTCATTGTGCAGGATGTCCTGGACTTGATTCTGAGCCCAGAAAAATAATGGGCATGTTGACCCCCATGCCTTGTAGTCTCAGTACTACGGAGGTGGAGGCAGGAAGCTCAGTGGTTCAAAGTCATCTTCAGCTATCTAACAGATCACATGACTTTGTCTCAGAACAATAAAACAGGCAGATGGTAACATTAAAAAATCATAGAGAGACAAATCCAAGACAAACCACACTTGGGGAAGGTTGGCTTGTATGATTTAGACAGCAGAAAAGGTAGCAGTTTGCCAAGAAGAGAGTGTTGACAAAGAATCCATGTCACTTGGGGGTTGTTGGATCCACAGAAAGAAGAGGAGACTGGGAAGGGTGACATCAGAGGCTGTCCATGATGGATTCCTTCTTTATATTTTATTTGTATTTGTTTCTCTCATACAATATATGTGAGTCATTTTCTGTCCCTTTTCCTAATTCTTTCCAGATCCTTTTCACCTCTCTACAACCCAACTTCCAACTTCATGTTTCTCTCTCTCTCTCTCTCTCTCTCTCTCTCTCTCTCTCTCTCTCTCTCTCTCACACACACACACACACACACACACACACACACACACACACACACACACAAACACACACACACACACAGGAGGGAGGGAGGGAGGGAGGGAGGGAGGGAGGGAGGGAGGGAGGGAGGGAGGGAGGGAGCCTTAAGGGGAGGGGCTTGATGAAGACAAATGGATGTGTTCCTAATCTTCGAATTTCTCTAAACGTTAGCACAATAGCTCTCACATTGAAAAAAGTTCAGTAAATATTTTTTGAAATGTCTAAACACCTGCCTAATAAGGGTGCTTTGATTGGCTATTGATAATTTGAGGCTTCCCATCTAATGGTTTCAATCACACAGCCTGTCCTTTCTCACAAGGGGTTCTTTTCCTGAATGAGAACTGTGCTCTGATGCCTGCAAGGTTGTCTCTTTTCTTTTCTGCCCCCCCCAGCCCCCACTCACTCACAGCTTCTTCTAAATCAAAAAATGCCTTCCTTCTACTAAGGAACCTCCATTTTCAGAAATCCTTTTTGCCCTATAACCTGAATAACATCCAAAGCTAAATTACATTTTAACCTAACTAAGTCAAGCAGGGAAAACATCTACCACTGTTTTTGGGAGATGCTTAAACAAGATTTTTGGATGGAATTCCTTATGCTTTTCTATGTATTGAGAATATTTAGAGGAAAGGATTTGTATTTAAAGCAGTTACCCATTCACAGGAAGTTGCAAAGAAATGCACAAAGAGGCTCTTCATCCCCTTCATTGGAAAGTCCAGTTAAAAAATATATCGACAAGTTAATTTCCTGCCACTAGGGGTTTAGGGTTATGGATGATGAGTAGATGAGGAAGGCATAGTAAGTCAGAAAATAACAGTATCAACACTGTAATGATTCATTTGCTTTTTGCAAGAGCAGTAAGCGTTGCCAAGGTTCTGAAGGTTCTGAAGGTGACCTGTTTGAACCAAAGTCAATGACAAGATCCTCATAAATATGCAGAACTTAAGATAGTAAATGTATTTCCTTGATACTTAATTAGTTGCATGGAACATAAGACAAGTTACATTCATGTCTGAAGGGGAAAAAAAAAACAACCCACTTACCATAGCTATTAAAAAGCACTGTTTAAACTCACATGTGTTTATTTTTCTCTCTCTTTCTCTCTCACACACAAGCAAAGCTTGTATCTGACTTGACTTTAAATCTAAAATGTTCTCAGCTTCCCCTCTTATACACTGAACTCTATCTCTACCTTTACATGAAGAAAAGGAAATCCTCAAAAGCTATAGAAGACGTTGATAAAGTATCAAATTTGGGGGAAAATTCTTTTGAAACTCATGACAAATGTGACTGCTGTAAAGTTAATTTTAAAAATCCAAATCCTCCCTTAATAGCCCCTTCTGTGCTCCTGGTAGCATTTTTTACACCTTGCTGAGATGCCTTTGAAGTAACCACCAAGGTTCCCTGAACACATATGACATTCGGTACCTCTTCCAGGCCAGCAAAACAGACTCACCTTTCATCTACACAACATTTTACAACCTTATAGTATTTTTAGTATGCTCTTATTTGGTTTAATAGCAAGATGAGGTTCATGATAATGGAAAGACTAGTTAGTAGCAAGGCCTGGATTAAGACACTTGGATTTAGTTCTAAGTCAAGTCCTGTCTCCTGTCTACCATGGTTATTTACCTATGTCATCTGTCACTGGAAAGGCTCCAGCTTTCTAGGGTCCCTTCAAAGACAATTTTAATACCTCAAATCCCATTTCAGGGTAAGTGCAGATTGCCTACTTATCTTCCAAATGGGTTCAGACTTTGTCTTGGGGTTCCAGTTTCCATTGTTACTGCCTTCTAACTTTTGGCTCTGCATTATATGTCTCCAACTCAAACCTACCTTTCCACGATAGATGGTTGGTAAGCACCAAACAGAAGAATGTGAGTGTGATTGACAGGTGCCTCTTCCGTGCTTGGCTCATAGATGCTCATATATTTAGTGAGCCCCTTGCTCATTCTCCAGGGATAGGCCAATTGCCTATTATTGGAAGCTATGTCTTAAAGACAGCAGATGGACTCTGACTTGGTGAAGAGACATGCCCTAGACTAGGCTATCTGCAGCCTCCACACAGATACAAATACACCTAACACAAAACTGTGACTTACTTAAAGCATTGTGTGTGTATTTGTGTGTGCATGCATATACACAGGTGCATGCGTGTGTATGTGTGTGTGTGTATAAGAGAGAGAGAGAGAAATTTTATGTGTGTGTGATTGTGTGTTTGTGCGTGGTGAGTCCATTCTGCAATTCTCAAGTATGAATTTTGTAATGACAATGTCAATTCACCATATCAAAGCCTGCCAGTAACTTACCTTGTAAGTGAGAAATAAATCACTAGATTACAATGATTTTTAATCACAATTCAACCTTCCTAGACAAGCATACAAATCAAAGTGATTTTCTAGTGAAAATAAGGATTTGTTTCTAAAACTAAACTTACAAATAGCTCAATCACACTTAAAAATATCATTTTGTTTTCCTAATACTCTGTATTTTTCTGGAGAATATTGGAGCCTAGAGTTAGCCTGTGTGTTAGACATGTGGACTACTCGCTTTTTAGGTATATGTCACTAGAATTGTGGCTTAATCTCTCCCAATTTCATTATCATAAAAAGCTTGCTATTTTCTGAGAGTTATAAATACTAGTATATATAACATACAGGTCTTCTGAATACGTGTGACTCATGTTATACAGGAAATAAACAAACTAATACTTTTGCCTGTTGAGTATGAGCATGCGCGCGCGAACACACACACACACACACACACACACACACACACACACACACACACACACACACACACACACACACTTCAGAGTGCCATAAAGCTAATTTTCAAACATCCCAGCTTTGGTATAGGCCATTACTGTGTATCTCTGGCTGGTCCCAAATCCAGAATCCTCCTGTATCTGTGATTACAGATTACAAATGCTGAGATTACAGATGTGCATCATCACACTGGCCCCTCTGCAGTCTCGCTTTTGTCATTCTTACCATCCCACACTTGTGGTGATATATTGTATATTTAAGAAAAATAGTCTGAAATATCAGAGGACAGAGCCACCCACAGAGCCAAGCCATGGAGGTCAGGGAGTGGTGACCTAGGCCTTCAATTCCATCATCGGGGAGGCAGAGATCCCTCTGGATCGCTGTGAATTCTAGGCCTAACAGACCCAGGCAGTGGTGGCATACACTTTTAATGCCAGCACTTGTGAACCTATGCTTCTCTTCCCAGTGCCTGGAGCCTTTAATCCTAGCAGTAGGAAAGTTGAACCAGGAAGTGAAATAGCTGGTTGGGGGAGGGGAGCGGGGGAGGGAAAGATAAGGCTGGAGGAGTCAGGATTTTTCCCTTTGGTCTACCACTTTCCTTTTTGGCTGAGGATAGAGAGACTTTTGGGAGATAGCTGAATGAGAAGTGACCTTGGTTTGTTCCTCTATCTCTCTGATTTCATCTTTCCTCCAATATCTGGCTCAAGGTTTTTACTACTATACCAAATAGAATTTGGGCAATACACACCCTCATCCAATCTCAGTCTGCCTGGCATCCTATCCAGTCCTGACTCTTCCAAACACTTGTTTCCAGGCTTAATACTTTGCCCCAAATGTCTTTATCTGGCTTGACTCTGTTAGAATGAGATGGTAATTAAAAGGCCATTTGAATCCCTGGCGCCTTCATTTTCCAGCCTCTCAGAGCCAAGGTGAAAATTTGTGGGTGAAGGAAATCAGAATAATTTGTGGCAGGATAGTACAAATATGGGTATTGCACTCAATGCCTAGGAACATGCCCATGACTCAACTCTTTAAAGTCTTATATATCTTTAAAACACGTTTAAATATCTATTTTATGTTCTTGGAATATAAAAAATAATACTAGACAATCTATCTTACCATAAGTTGTTAATATCTTGGTTTAATTACTTTCATTCTCTTTTCAAACTCCCTTCTTTCTGTTTTTCAGTTATATTTGAGTTCCCATCACTCAGTTGTAGGGGGATTATGATGTTACATTGTAAATAATTGTCCCACCCACTAGTTTAATAAAAAGCGCTGATTGGCCAAAGGCAGACAGGAAGTATGGGTGGGGCTACCAGACTAAAAAAACTCTGGAAACAGGAAGAACAGAGCAGAATGCCAGAGAGAAGCCAGAAGAAGCAGAGGACAACTATACTGCTCTAAGAAAAGGTACTGAGCCGCATGGCTGAACAGGATAAGAGTCATGGGTTAGATGAAGGGTAAAGAGTTAGCAAGTTATATGCCTATGCCTTAGGCCAATCAGCCTAAAACTATTGTAAGCATCTGTGTGTCTCTGCGGGTCTGTGGGTCTGCGGGCCTAAACCTTGAGGCTAGGCCTGCGGGCCTAAACCTTGAGGCTAGGCCCGAAAGTCCAGGCCAGAAACCTCATACTACACTCAGTCTTATACTTTTTTTCCCACCAACTATCACACAGCAAATTTTTTTCAGCAAGAATATTTTTAGTGCCAATTTACATTGTGAGTACTATTCTACTGGCATCCTCTGGAAGTGAAGGATAGGCAAGGATAGTTTAGAGTGCTTCACTGCTGTTGTTGCTAATGGGAAAAATATCACTCTGTCAAAGAACTATGGGATACTGTTCCCTAACCCTCTCTTACTTTATAGAGCAACAATGCCATTATCATATGGGAATCTAGCTATTCCTTACAAGTTGGCTTCAGGGACCCTCTGTAACACCTGGGAACTGGTAGAGTTTATTATGAATCAATAGTGCATAAATTTTCTTCTAACATAACCCACGAAACTTCTATGCCTCTTACCTGTGCTTTTACATTATCTTTACCTTTCCCATCAGATATCATGTTTCAAACATATGTCCTAATACACTCAATGCTGAATTATACTGAATGTAACATTGCAGAAGGAGAACAATGGTGATTCTTTCTTACACACTGGTAGTTTGTAAATTCTGTAGATAAATAGGACTGGAATGAGGCACTAGAATTGTTCAAAACCATGTATTAGAACGTTCCGGAAATACTTTAGATTTTAGACCCTCTTGGAATATAGAAGGTTTTGCACTAAATGAGGATGTGTATGGAATACAAAAGAGTCAGAGCCTTTAGGCTGAAACATGCAAGATGGGGACAAAAAACGCCTTCAGATTTTTAGACCGTGGTTTACACTTTCTCTCCAACACCCCACGGTGTGTGCCAAGAACATTTAGAAGATTCATAATGCTGAGCTGGTGTCCCAGGTTGTAGTTAGGGGTAGGGCTGAAAACCAAGTGATTCCATAAGAAATTGCTTTGAAACTTTCATTAATATTTTGCAGAAAATAATACAAGCAGAACTCATGCTACTGAGGTCTCCCAAAGAAAGTAATTTTTGTAGTGTTATAACAAATTAAAGAAATAAATTAAGTCATCAACTCAGCAGGGAAGTGCCTGAAATCCTGGGCTTTTCGGTCTTTACTGCTGTTGTAAAACTAAAATAACAAAATATCCTTCACTTGAACGATATTCATGTATATAAAATTTTATATATATATGTAAATTACTAACATATATTTTCATCGTGTTTTGTTATTAGCCTCGATCAGGTCCAAAAGCCCCTTCACTGCTCCTAATCCCAAGCCTTGTACCTATTACTTAGAAATTTTGAATGCAGAAAACCAGGTATAGAAAGGTGATGTGGGAATACCTTTCTGTACGCTGTGAATCTCAATCTTTAAATAAAGGAGCTGTTTTGGGCCATGACAGGCACCATAGAAGAAGTAGGAGGAGGAATCAGAATAGGTAGGAAAGGAAGGGCAGAGTCAGAGGCAGATGGAGCCAGCCGCCCAAGGAGCAACATGTAAGGAACACAGGTGAGCCACGGGCCACGTGGCAGACAGAGTAATAGAAATGGGTTGATTTAAGATGTAAGAGCTAGCTAGCAATGTGCCTGAGCCATAGGCCAAACAGCATGAAGTTAATGTAAGCGTCTGAGTCATTTATGGGGGCCTGAGCAGCAGCAGCAGCAGGCAGAGAGGGTGGCTAAGAGGTCTGGCTCAGAAGGTTCTGGGCCTCTGGCCGCCCAGGACCCAAGAAACCCCCTCTGCTACAGAAAGGAATGGATATAGATATTTGGTGGGTATTTAAAATATGGAAATAATGACATAGAAGATTAAGATACAGTGCATGTGCACACACACACAGCACGCACACATGCATGCATGCACACATGCACACATGCATGCATGTGTGTGCCATATTGACTCCAATAGAGAGATCACAGACTTGTGGGTCAAGAGGTTTGCTGTTCTGTCTGCTGATGTCAAGCTACTATGTGACATCATACCTGAGCTGTTGGTAGTCCTCAGAGCAGTATCTCTGTGAAGTGATCTTTCTTTATTGGTGAAGAGTCAGGATGTATATAGGTAGTGTCTTACTACATTGACAAAAACGTTGGAAACTTTCCTTTCGTCTTTGATTCATTTTATTGACACACCATTCCTAGATATTTACAAATCACATTGATGACATGCCTTTTCTGAGATAAATAATTCTATAATGGAATAATCAAATCTTGAAGACACTGTATCTTGTAATTTTTGTAAAAGGAAGAAAAAGAGGCACAGACAACTGGCCACAGTGCAAAATACATCTATATTTATAGCATTATTGGCTTTGGAGCCAGGAACAAATGGGGATCAAATCCAATTTAGTCATTTCTCATAGAAAGAAGCAGACACTGTAATAGATAACTTACAGTTCAAGAAAAAGTATTTTTCTGGTCAACAGATTTGATTTTTCTTGATACACACACACACACACACACACACACACACACACACACACACACACACACACACACACACACACGCCCGCACACACACACATGCACACACACACACACAGACATACACACATATGCACACAGTGGCTCCCCTCATTCACCTCCTAAAGCATCCCTTTCTGTAATCCCTTAATGCCATCCATCTTCTCGGAATTAATTTATGGGTTTTGAATTATTAAGAAACAATTTAGTCCTAAGAGGAAATTGAGAGATAAAAATGTCATTCACACAGAAAATTTTGTGAGGGGCAAGATCTGTGTGCCTACTGTGTGTGCTAGTGTGGTATCTCTACTGCAGGCAAAGATTACCCCCACAGGATCATTCTGCATTTCAACTGGTTCTGTATTCAGAAATAAGTCTGTACACACATGCAATCCTCATCAAGAGCAAACGATGTGGAACAGATTTCAAATTGAACTAGGACTCTATTTTCATGCTAGGCAATGGCTGCAGTGTCTACCTACACCTTGGGGTCTAAATGTCTGTATGGATTTCCTTTCTTTTAGAATTAGAGAATTCAGATGGCTTCTATAGGTCGGGTGGTGCTTGGGGACGTGTTTAAAAAAAGGGTATGGAGAATGGAGAGTGTAGGTCTTTCTTCACTTGAGTCCTCTATAAAAAAATATTCCTTGTCATCTACTTGCCCTGTTATTTTTACCAAGGACCTGAAAGAGTTGGTGCTTTTGAAGAATGACTTTCAAAGCATGTCATGAACATACCATCTCTGTGTATCTAATCTGTAGTGTTTTGACAGAAGTGCTTTCCCGTGCCACTGATCCATATCTTACACCACATCTTAGCCATACACACCAAGACGCCTTACAGGCATCATCCAGCAGCTTCTTGGTACCTGCTGACATTTCAATCCATTTCCATAAGCGGTAATCCTCAGCCCATCCCACTACCTCACTGAACTTTAGATCCTAAGAGAGCTGGTGGGCTGACCAAATCTGCAGCTACCTAGGTCCAGAACCAGAGCTATGAGTTGGCCACCCAAACATCCACCCCATCTACAATCTGCCGGTGCATTTGAAGAGACCAGTCTGCAGACCCAAAGCTGCAGGATCGTCATGACAGAGCAACAGTTGGATAACCAAGAGGTATCCCAGTGAGGGCCCAGCATCGATCCTGTAGCAGAAACGAGAGGCCTCAAATCAGACTAATGCCTTTTGCGATGAACATTTGCAAGAAAAAAATATATGAACAAAAGGGTAGACTGTGTGACTCAGTGTGTCACACTTCAACTTCCATGAGGAGATGGAATTTTCCTCTTTTTTCCCTTTCCTTTCCTTTTATATTTTATTTTATTTTATTTTGGGGGGTTGTAATGGCAGAGGGTGGATTCAAAGGGGTGGTGAAATGAATAAGTTGGAGATACATATGTGAAAGACACAATGAATAAATAAATAAATAAAATTTAGAAAAATAAATCCCAAGCCAATATTCTATCTAATCTCTGTTACATACAACATGGAATTCTTACCTCATTACATAATGCCTTTTCATATCTTCTGGGCATGTATGTAGCACCATCAGCTTCAATATCTAAACCAAATTTTGAGTGATGTTGTTTACTGGAAGCCTCATATAAATGTAGTCTTTTGTACTTAAATATTTTTCTTTTAATATATTGCTCTGGAGATTATTCTGTTAAATATAAGCGAATGCCATTTCTTTTGCAAATAATATAAATAAATTTACATTAAAATTCATAGAGATGCCATACTGCTAAAATGACTATATGAGACAGAAACTCAAAAGTTCAGAAAGGATGCAGAACAACACAAAAGGTAAACATAAGTACAATGTGATACTGATACCATGTGGGTGTCAGTGGTTCTAAAACACACCAGATTTAAAGGCAATTACACATAACACGGAGTGAGAAAGCCATGGAATTGTGCTGTTTAGGATGCCAGCATGGTAACCCATTATTGGTTGGAGAGAATCTGACATAAGTCCTTTACTGTAGCATGTGTGCACTTATCCATTTCATGAAGTAACTTGCTGGACAGGCAGTGAATGCACTAAACCTGGATATTATCCATCTGAAAATGAAGGCAGGTGCAGAGAGACAAATGAAGTAAGGAGGTTCATGGATCTTGGTATAGACTGGACAGTTCTGGAAGATAGGATCAGCATCTACACCCAGTTTTAGTTCCTGGAGGGAGTCAGCCGTTTGTGGAGGATGCTGCCTGGATAGTGGTGTAGATGAGAAGAGTTGGATTCGTTCTGCAGGACATCAGCTCTGTCACCTCTGGTTACTTTGTGACCCAGTTACTTTTCTTCTACCAAATATGGGCAAAGAAGTTTAACTAATAGGTTCAGTGGAAGAACTGATGAGCTTTGCCAAGGTATTCGTTAAGTAGAAAAGAAATTTCAAGCAAAATATTACAAGGATTTCTATTCAAAATAGAATATTATTTTTATTTCAAAATATGCTTTGTGTAATCCAAATCAGTAGACCAGAGAACAGTCACTTGGGGTTTGACATCATAGAGAATCAGGGAAAGATATTGAAAATGACTTGAAGAAGGATTAAATGTGTCCTGATACATTTCCCCCTGAAAAATAGAAATAAAACTACCATGCGTTGATAGTCTGAAAAGAGAATCTCTTTCCCAACCTAGAAATTAATGGCTATCCTTGAAGATACACCAAGATACATGGCTAAAGTTGTCAAGATGTATATATCACATCTAATAATTCCATGGTACTTACAATAATGAAGAAGGAACAGGCTTTGAAATTGGAGCCAAATCATAAGTCCGACTTTTTAACTTATTAACTACCCAGATATTCAAGCCGTGATCCCTGTTAATCTGTGAAGTTGGTGCAATGATACTTTATTCATAAGAGAGATTAAATGCACTTGTAATGCTTAAAATGGCTGTGGTTCTGTGGGGTAGCAGTTACATAAGCTAACAGTAAGTATGACATCCTTTCTGTACACTGGTTGTCAAGCTGCCTCTTAGATTCTCACTACTCAGTTTTGAGGTGCAGCCCTGGGGACTGAACCCAGGTTCCCATGCTTAATAGGCAAATACCCTGCCACTGAGCTACAAGCATCACTATAACTTCTTTTAAATACCCTCATATAGGAGGAGGGAGTAAGTAGAGTGGGAGATAGTATTAAGAACCTTTAGATTACCAAATTAGGTCAAAAGACACTACCTGTGATTTGGACTGGATCACAGGTGCCCATAAAGTCCAGAGCACATTTTTTTATTACAACTGGAGACTGGTTTTTTTTGGGGGGGGGTGGGGGGAAGAATGATAGGCCTGGCTTAGCATCATGACCTACAAAGGAGAGTGAAGTGTGTAAGGATGTTACAGTGAGGGTGACATGTGGAGTGTAAGGGCTGTTTAGCATGTAACCTATGACATTAGTCAGGTTGCTGTTGACCCCTAAATTTCAGGGAGTGGGTAGGTTCTTGTCAGCTTTCTCTCTCTGCTTAGGGTTAATTTTCCTGACAGGCCTGTTTCTTCATCTATGTGACAAGAAAGCAGTTTATTTCTGTGTTTTAGTGAACATTGTATCATCAAAATTCCGGCCTTTGTTCTGTCTGTCCCCAGAATCAACCTAGACATATAGGCTAACTAGAATATCATCCTATTGGTTTCACAGACAGTGGTACACATAGAACCAAAGGAAACATTTGCCATTAGTTACCTTCTCTCCCTGTCAGTCAGAAGACAAACTAGATCTGAGGGTTTGATTGTTGGTGGCTACCTAAGGAAGGGGGCCGAGCCACCAGACCAGTCTCTGTTAGTATAAAAACATGCTCACAGATTTGGAAGCTGCAAGTCCAAGACTGGTGGTCTTTTCAGTTCAGCCTCAGGCCAAGGGATCATTCCCTCTGCTTATAACACAACATAGTGTAAACAGTCCAAGGCAGAAGGTCAGGTGCACAGGGAATTTTTGCTTAAGACCTGCTGTTCAGTGAATCATCCCTGTCTGTGCGACAAGCATTGAGTCCTCTGAAGGCACACCTCCAACAACCTAATCTCCTCCCCTGAGCTTCGTGTCTTGAAGATTACCCCTCCTTCTGACATTACCATGCCCACACTGAGCTCCAGCCTTCCAGATCAGGAACCACAACAATGATGCTCTGCATAAACCCTAACATGGCCCGAACATACAGTCAGGATGGCAAAGGTCTGAAAAGGTCTGATTTTCTACTCCGTTATTAGTTTCTCATTTGCAATCCTCTACGTTTTAAACCTTCCTGTGCTCAGACTTGTAAAGCCTCAATATTCTGGTCTAAACCTGCCATCACAGTGAGGAGCAGAGTAGAGAACTGACCTGGAAAATAGGGGGTGAGTTGTAGGCCAAGCTCTTGACGACAGCAATGACTTTCCTTGACTGAACTCCTATAGATTTTGCCAATTCTAGTCCATCTTTGACACAATAAATTACTCCAAGTTTAGATGGATTTTTCTTTTTAGGCTACCAGCTCAAAAACACAAACAAAAAAGCAGGACATGGAGACTTATTATTAATTATAAAAGCTAAGCCTATAGTTCAGGCTTATTACACTAGCTCTTATAACTTGAGTTAAGCTGTTACGTTCCATCAATGTTCTTTTTTGGAGCTCGGTTTCCTTCACTCTGCACTACCATCCCTTCTCCATCTGCCTGGCGACTCCACCTTTGCTCTTCCCAGAGCTCTCTGTCCAGAAATCCCTGCTGTACCTCCTGCCTAGCTATCGGCCATTTAGCTTTTTACTAAACCAACCACAAAGACACATCTTCACATAGTGTAGAGGAACATTCCACAGCAAATAAGGGTTTATGTCATTTTATTGGGTATATTTGTTTGTTTTTTACTCAAACTTCTAAGTTAGATTTTCTAGACAATCTATCTGTTCTATTGAGGAAATAAGCTTGGGCCTCCTCTTTAAATTTTCTTATTTCGAAAAATGTGAAGTACTACAAATTCTTTAAACAGTAGACAATCTATAGTTACAACAGGGGCAATTGAAGGGCATTTAAAAACCTGTAGGTACTTGTTATCATGAACGATTTCCTCACTAAAGCATGATCACACACCATAGTGGAACAGACATGCTATTATGCCCTGGTTGCCTTGACAATGAAATTAACAAAGATTGACATTGGTATTAGATCCATAGTCAGGATAACTGAGCTGCTAATACTCCCTAATAGAGGAAAGCAGGGTGGGTCACCTGACCTAAGTAGAATTCTAGCCATTCCCCCATCCTGGCCCCCATCCTGGCCCCCGCCCAGTCACACATGGTCTTGGGGTGGTGCTAGATTACATGGGAGGTTGAACCTCCCCTGGAAAGGGCACTTCTCCAACACGGCGTCTTTTGTGAGGTCATCACCCATGCTTGGGAGGAAAGTTTTGGTGATGTAGTTGCTTCCAAGTACCCAGCCTTATAGTCAAGCTGTCACCCATGCCTCTGTAAGCACGTACACACCTGTACATGACTCCTCACCCATGCTCCTGTAAGTAACTTCTCTCTTATTCATGTTTCTGAAACTAGCCCCACTAAACTCCATGTCTCTCCAAGCTGAGTTTGTGTGGAATAATTTCTTTTGCCTGTTGTTGGTACCCTATCTGGATACCAGAAACATAGCTGGATATATAGGTATTTGTTTACATCTTCCAAGAAAAAGTCACATAGCTTTCTATCATTAGAAACTCAGGTAGTTAAAGCCTTTAATTTAATCGCAGCATATGAGGCAAAGGCAGGTGGATCACTGAGTTCAAGGCTAGCCTGGTCCATAGAGATAGTTCTAGGACAGCCATGGCTACACAGAGAAACCCTGTCTCAAAAAAATAAGAGGGGGGGGGAGGGAGAGGGGGAGGGAGAGGGGGAGGGAGAGGGAGAAGGAGAGGAATGGCAGGAAGTCTGTGCCATTATTCAGAAAATTTGTAAGAGAAAGTCATACCTCAGAGTAACCTGAAGACTAACCTGAAGACAGAGAAGGAGTGGAAAATTTGCCCAGCTCGCTCCATCTCTCATTTTTCTCAGCCAGGAGCTAACACCCTCTGTCATCTGGACTGTCAATCATTTATCTAGAGTCTGAACCTACATTTTGCATATGGTGTCTTACTAAAAATCCAGAAGTGTGTGAGTGTGTGTGTGTGTGTAGGGGGGGGGGGGATATGACATGACAGAGGATTGCTAATGAGATGAGGTGGGGGTGGTAATCTGGAAAGGTAAAAAGACTTGTATCCCAAAATGTATATGGGTCTAGCCTGTCTTACAGGAGAAATTTTCCTTCCTTGGCTTAGGACAGATCAGGAAAGGAGTTGCCCTAGTGAAATACAAAATCTGGTTCACTCACAGCATGTGCCTGAAGATCTATGATGGATTTCTGGGAAGCCTGGCTCAAAATAAAGTGGTAAGTTCATCAAGATTTTGCCTATGTTCATTTTGGTGTTAGGAATTATGGAGAGAGTTTTAGTGGCAACTTAACCAAAGATGACTACAAGGTTCAGTGTGTGGTACAGAAGCCAAAATTTCAGAGAAATGCTCCATTCACAGCCTGTGGATTCAGTTAACTTGTTGCTGTACAGCTGGAAGCTACATTTGAAATTTGCACACATATGCAGACCAATATGTAGCCATGGGCAGTGTTACAACTGGAGCACTAGGGAATGAGTCATAAACTCCACATCTTATTTTCCTCCTTTAACTCAACATGAAATATTTGGTCCCCTCTATTTCCCTTCAAGAGAGGCATACTGCCTAGAATTATACAGTGTTTAACTCTCATGTTTTTATGATGAGATTCAGTTATCTCAGAGGCAAGTCATTCCTTTCTCCAATGACTCACAGACATTCTGAACATCTATTACCTTGGTGGGGAGCTTGGAAAGCATATGGCCTCTGACACTGATAAGAAATTCTCCCTTGAGAGTCCAGGTCATGGAAATTTTTGTGTGGTAGACTTTGGCATGCTTGATAGCGAGAACGCAACATCCTTACGTGAGTCATGTTTTCTGTATGGTGTCTAACATGAAATTCATTGCTAGTCAGGGGGGTGCAAAGGTTAAAAAAAAATAGGAAATTTGAAATCTATGTAAAAGCATATAGCCGAGCAATTTATTACAGCTATAAAGATTAGGAGCAATTTTGCCAAAGGTAGCAGGTGAATAGGAAAGGAAAAGCCATGAAGAACAGATCTTCCCTAATCAATCTGTTGATTTGGCATTTAATGAGTGAAAGGTTTCTTTTTTTCCCTGAAATCTTGCTATGTGACTTCAGAATTTGATTTCTTTTTTAATTTTTCCACACTAAGATGGCTCACAATTCAGTCTGTATAACCTAGAATTTTGCCACCTCATTATGGTGAAAGTGACATGCTTTCAGCAGAAACCATACTTTGACTTTGGAATTTTATATTTTTCCTGAACTCCATATAAGTGGCGGGGCTTTTTATGGGTAGTGCCAAGGAACAGCAGTGAGTTGTAGATCCTTGCGTGCCAGTCAGTTATGAAGAGACAGCTGTGTGGCTGAAGTATAATGCACAGTAGGTTAGGTGTATAGAATACGTCTGATTAAATACTTCCATTATGAGTGGGCTGGCATAATGTTCCTCCTTGTAGATTGGGAACCATCTGTACTTTTTACAGCTTGCACCTGGTGATATTCAGAAAGAACCTTCTAGAAAGATGAAGTCTGATATGAAGGATGACTTGAACTGAAATCAAGGTCAAAGGCCTACAGACACTATGTTACCTGGCAATTGGGTGGGCCATGGACATGGCATCTTCTCCACTCCACTCCAGCCATGCTGACCTCTGGAGTGGGAAATAATTATTATATGATTATTAAAAAACTAGATGGACTTTATATCATGTTAGATGCAGAAACAATAGGTCTTGGCGAGAAATTGAAAAGTTGAAAAAGGGGTGAAGGTGGAGGAGATAAGGATTTGTTTTGAGTCACAAGGCGAGAAAAGTCTTAGGACAGTGAAATGTGGATGACTAGGAAAGTCATCACACATGAACATGTGGCAGTGTTAAACCCTGCTTGACTTTTCATGTGGGACATCTCTACTGGGGTGAGAACTTATTGCTGCCAGAACATCACCTGAGTCCAGTTCCTCAAGTCTTAAAGGCAGTGTTACTACTTAAAAGTGGGAGAACAGGCATTGTGTGAAGGTGTGATCCACTCTAGTTCTTTCAATAATTCTTCAGTTCAGTTCCCAGGCCATGAGCAAATTGAAAGTTCATCTTTAAAATGCAGACCAGTGAGTGTCTCTGCCTAGAGATAGACTCTAGGGAGCCTCATTTAAACATGTCTCCAAGCCCTTTAGAGATTTTTACCTTGGAAAAAACAGATGTGAATATGGCTCAATCTATAAAAATTGTTTGCTGTACCAGCATGGGGACTGAGTTAGATTCCTTAAAACTTATGTAAATAATATTTTACAAAAGGCAATACTGGTGGAATTTGTCTAGAATCCTAGCACTGAGAAGAAAGAGACCAGAGGACCCACAGGGCTTAGAATCCATGAGCACTGGGTTCCATGAGAGACCCCTTTCCTCATGTTAAAAGAAATGTTCATGCTGATCGAAAAAGGCACCCAATATAGACCTCTGGCCTTCATATAAACGTAGATGTGCACATTTATCCTGCACCTAACCCCCTAACCCTACAACCCCACAACTACACACACACACACACACACACACACACACACACACACACACACACACACACACACGGGGTGGGGGAAGGAGAGGGAGAGAGAAGTAAAGGTGAAAACACTTGCTTAGGAACTGACATATGCGGTGGTATATTGTATATTTAATAAAATCAGCCTGGAATATCAGAGGACAGAATCACCCACAGCCAAGCCATGAGGGTCATAGAGTGGTAACTCATGCTTTTAATCCCATAACAGAGATCTTTCTGTATTTCTGTGAGTTCAAGGCCTAACAACCAGACAGTACTAGTTCACACCTCTAATCCTAACTCTAGGATTATCATGCAAAGTTGAACCCGAAGTGGAAAAACTGGGCGAGAAGATATTTAAGGCAGGCACAGGCAGACACTGAGGGATTCTGTAGGAACAACCAGCCAGGCTGAGGACTCTTGAAGATAGCTTTTACACCAAGAAGTTGGCTGGGTGAGAATTGACTGTGGTCTGTTTTCTCTCTCTGATATTCCAGCTTTTCCCCAATATCTGGCTCTGAATTTTCATTAAATATGAACTAGAATTAAGTGTTTTAGACATACTTGTTAAACATGTTAAAAACTGAACCTGTAGAACATGAAGAGGGTTGGTTGGATGGATGAATGAGGAGCCAGGAATTTAGGGATATGCTGTAGTAACCTATCCTATGGGGGTGATACTCATTCCCTGGAGAAAGAACCTGGTCAAATGTTATATTAAAAAAGTGAATTTAGGTTGCCTTTACGTCAAGCTGAATATTTCTCAGATGCCTAAGTAGTGGAAGATTTAACCTAGAGTCCTGGACAAAATCAAAGAAAAGCTTGAAATTCCCATGGGAGTGAGGGAAAGAGAATGCTGTAGACCCAGACAACTGTCATGGACACACGAAGCTAGATGTACAAAACAATCAACAACCAGATGACAACCTGTCCTCTGTGTCCCCTCCAGAACACTGACCCACCTAAGCAGCTTTTGTCTAGTTTCTCTTACTGTTGTACTTTTACAGATATATAGCGGTACTGAGCAAAGTAAGATCCCACAGAAAGTCAAGTGGCCTCATCTGTAGTTGGTGTGTTTCTACTCTTTACTCTTTGGGTGCCCGCCACCCAGCTCCCAAATAAACACAGGGAGTCTTATTCTTTCTTTTGAATGTCTGGCCTTAGCTTGGCTTGTTTCTAGCCAGCTTTATATATAAGTTTATCTTTAGCCTCTGGGCTTTTATCTAATTCTATATACTTTTCTTTACTTGTTGCTCCACGGCTGGCAATATAGCTGGGTGGCTGGTCCCTACATTTTTCTCTTATTCTTTTGTCATTCTTCAATCTTCTTTTTTCCTCAGATTTCTCTTCCTATTTATTCTCTCTGCCTGCCAGCCTCACCTATCCTTTCTCCTGTCTTGCTATTGGCTGTTCAGCTCCTTATTAGACCAATCGGGTGCTTTAGACAGGGAAAGTAACACAACTTCATAGAGTTAAATAAATACATCATAAAAGAATGCAGCACATCTCTGCATCATTAAACAAATACTCCACAGCATAAACAATTGTAATACATCTTCAACTAAAATTCTGTATCTAATAATCACCTCTGCTTGTCTTTGTTTTTAAGCTTCATAAAGACCAGCAATGACTGGAGGGATTCATATTCCTCATCTTCAAAACAAAACAATAACAACAATAAAATTTAAAACCTCAAATTTTAAATGCATGATGAGGTTTCTCCAAATATCCATAGAGGGGGCTCCAGCCACTGGCCATCGTCAGTTCAGTCCCTACCTGGGGAATCTGAGACCTTCACAAATGTAAATTCAATTTGCCACACACATTTGAAAAGAGACTGAATGTCTAAGCCCCATGATGGGAGTGACATTGAATACAAGATTCTGTGGCACTTTAAAAAGCCTTCTTTTTATTAGCCCCTCCATAATCACATTAACTTAGATGGAAAATTCAAACTAATTCTTTCCCTAGAGGCCCGTGCAATAATAGTTGTAGAAATCTGCGAAAAAGGATAAATACAATTCAATAATTATATTGATAAATAAAATGAAAATCAACTAATTGTGTCATTCACTCAGATGCTTGGCTCCGCTGTTGCTGGCTTTCTGCTCCACTGCCTGCTAAACTTTCCTGTCACACTTCAATAAATTTAATTGTGCAGAATAAATGAGCTAATTTTTGAAGTCGCAGGCTCTGTTTGCAAGATAAGAGTGGTGATTTATTGACCTCTCCCAGCTCTGTGGAAGCCTCACCCTCCTTTGGCTGAAACATCAGCAGTTAGCATCGACGGCCATTTTTCCTCTTGTGGTCCTCCCTCACGGCTCTCTCTCTCATTGCCTTTTCTACGCTTTCCCATCTTCTTCCTTGAAATCATAGACTGCACATCCTAACCAGCCAGCCCCTGCTTCCTGTTGGTTGCACAAAAGGTCTGTGGTTTACCTGTAGCTCTTTAAGGAACGACTATTGTTTCCTTCTGGCAGCTGTGTGACCCCATCAATCAGAACTGAAGCCCCAGGTAATGAACTTGCACCTTGCTATGAGGTGACACACAGTTCCTCTGTAGGTGAAGCAGAGATCATGGAGACAATAGCTCCCATTCTTGGACTTAAAATAGATTCTTGCAACAGGTACACTGATGTCATATTAGATCAAAAATCCTGATGAAACATCATTTTTAAAAGCAAGGCCATTTCCTGGATGCTGGCTGAGTTATAACAGCTTAAAATATAGCCATTCAAAATGTTAAAAATTACATGCATAAGCAAAATGAAATCTTCTTGAAACTGAATAGGTTGGGACCTAATATGCTTTTACATACAATTTCTCTGGCATGATATCTCTTTTGTATTAATGATGAACCATTCCTCATATTAGCCCCCAAGGGCTTTTATTCACCTCTTTGTCAGACACAGGATCTCACTGTGTATCCCTGCTGGCATGAAACTTGGTATGTAGACCAGGCTGGTCCCAAGTTTACCATAGTCCTTCCTCAGCTCCCCTAGTGCTCGGATAGCAAGCATGTACACTATGCTCAGCTCATATTTTCAATGTCAACCCAAAGCCCACAAACCATAGATGCTTAATAAATAATAATTAAACAAATATATGAATTAAAAGAATGAATTTCATTTGCATTCAAGCTATCACATTAAAGGACTTCATATGCATACATTTTAGCCTGATATGGGACAATTTAAAAAATGCAGATTTTTTTTTTTTTGCCAAATTGTGACATACTAATCCCTTTGTAGTGGGACCAAATAAGGATTTATAATAATTCCCTAAAGAATGAGTAGAAATATAATTCTTTGTAATAAGCAAGTTTTATAGAGCATCACTGGGTGTCTAAATGATGCTTGAATTTGTACAGAAAGAAAGCATGGCTTATAGCACATCATAGACTCTTCCCACTGAAGGAATCCCACACATTGATCTCTCTAAGGGATATGTCGATCATTCTGGGCAAGCTCTGGTTACTCTCAGCCCTGACATCTAAGGAAGCAGTGGCACTAACAATTCTGGTTGAAGAGGCTGGAGCTGCTCATCTGTAGTTAGACAAAGGAGCTAGCGCTCTCTCCTCTCTCTCTCTGTCTCTCTCTCTCTGTGTTGTTGTGTGCATGTGCGTGTGCGTGTACATGTGTGTGTATGTGTGCATGTGAGTTCCTGTGAGTGCTTCTGAGTACGTGCATACAAATTTTCTGGTTTCTGGTGGATGTGAAGAACACGTGATTTTACACCATTCTCTGTTTCTTTCCTTTATTCTTCATCTAACTGCCTTCTTCATTGTATCTTGGAGCTTTGTGCTGTTTGACTGTTGAATTTTTTTACTACTGCACAATCTCTCTGACACAGGCAAACCTCTCTGGGGAAGCGAGGCTGCAGTCCTCCTCATGGAGTGATAACACGAGGACATTTTTCTGAGTTTAGCATCTCCCAGTCTGCTTGAAGGAAGAAAGTCACAGAGCCAAGAAAAATGAGGATAGATTCCCCCGGGGCATGGAGGCAAGAGGACTTCCATACACTGGATGCTTTAACTATCAATGTCACCACAATCACGTTCATTTGTGAAGAACACATCTTTTAAAAGAGAGCCAGTAAGTCTGGGTTTTTGTTGTGTATGGCTAATTCCAGTACTCAGGAGGCAGAGACGGGAGGATTTGGGATGTGAGGCCAACCTGGGTCGCATAGCCTGGCCCTGTCTCTACAAACAAACAACAAAAACTGAAATCAAAAAGTAGCCAGTGAATTGATGTCGTTCATTGATAGCACATTTGCTTTTCTAGCTACACACACACACACACACACATACACACACACACACACACACACACACACACACACACACACACACACACCCTTATTTCTGCCAAAGTGCTTACTGAATCTCTAACTAAAACCACTTGCGCTCTCGAACTTTCCTCGCCTCTTGGGAGAAAAAAAAAATTCAGTAATTACTGTTTGTTTCTCAGAGGTACACAGACACGGATTACCACAGGAAATCCATCGAAGATGAGCTTGAGCCAGAGAGAAGCCGGAAGCCCACAGAGCCAGCAGCTCTCTGGGACCTGGCACCGAGGAGGGCACATATGACACTAAATGCCCCAGCGCCCCCTGTGAAAGGGAGGATTTGGCATCCATTCTTCTAAACCTGCCCTCAGCCAGGAGTGCCTGGGAATCCTGCGTGGTTGCCTACGGCCGCGACACTGATTTGTATCTGGGCTTGAACTGCAATGAAAACACGGGGCTGAGCTCATTACAGGACGAAAGGATGGCTGCCAGATTTCACAGGATGAAATTCCAGCAGGGCGTCAGGTTTTACGGGGCTGCAGTGGGATAGCTCATAGAAAGGTTTCCAGTTCATAGAACACTTTCAAAACAGCCTTGCCCCTTTTAAGTTGAGAGGACATTATCATTTCTATCTATAGCATCTCAAACGGAACTCAAATCCCCTTTGTGCCGATTACACAGAGTGCAGGCGAAATGGAGGGAACTTGGACTAAACATCGCCCCCATGAAAAGGTTCCCTTCAGGCAGGATTAGGTGAGAACATGACATCAGAAAATAACATGTCTGTGTACTGCTGCCAGCTCCATATGTTCTGTCTTGTTTTCACACGTATTTAATTCAACAAATATTTATTGAGCCCCTAACCGGTGTGGAGGATTGCTGGAGGGGGTGGGGTACAGTGGTCAATTAGATAAATCTACTATCTTGGTTCACACACACCAGAAAGAGATGAAAATGGAGCCCATGGGCAGAAGAGACTTTGAAAATGGCCACGTGGTAACTGACTATTCAGAGAAACATAAAAGGAGAAACTGAGTAAAAAGGGGATAGATGTGAGACACATTAGATAGTATGTTGTTGAAATTCTCTGAGGGGTCACATTTGAACAGAAGCCTGTATGAAATGATCTGTATGTTGAGCTCAGAAAAATATATAGTAATAACATGTATGGGCTTAAAAGTTGTCCTAAAAGTCTGGTTTTTTTTTTTTTTTTGTTTTGTTTTTTTTTTAAGCCACAAGATATTGTTCCTTCTTTTGCCCAGTTGGGTACGTTTGGTAGTGATGTGAGTAGAGTTCTGAACGCTTGTCTGGGTTTTTCAGGTGGTGAGGCAGAACCCACAGGTATTCTATAATCTTCTGGGTTGACCACTTTTTATTTTCCAGCAAGAAGCAGCAAATGTGGGGTGGCCATATGGAATCCCAGAGATCTTGTACATCTCAGCCAGGGAGCAAAATTGCAGAGTAAAGCAGGAGGAGGGAAGGTGAGTTTGGGGGGCAAAGGTTACGAAATTAGCAAGGTACTCCCTCCAGGTCCACAGCTGACTAAGAAGTGAGTGGCATCCCAACCTTCAGGCCAAGCAGAGACCTTGGTCTCCAAACCCCAGCCCAGGGACACAGCCCCTAGCACCCCGACCACATCCAGCTCTGCTCTAAACCAAAAAAAGCTGGGAGAGCACCCCCCCCCCCCAGCCCTATCCCTAGCAAATCACAGCTGGAGGGATATCCCACTAGCCAAAACCCACCCAAATCACAATCTGCCTCATCACACACTGACAACTGGAGAACCAGAAGACTACTGGTCCACAGCTGACTAAAAGCCGACTAAGAGTCAACTAACACCTGACTAAGAACAACCCCTGTGACAACTGGAGACACACAGCTCCTTGGCATGCAGCCAACTAAAAGCCGCCTAAGAGCAGTCCGTGCAATTACTGGAGACCCTCAGCCCCCAGGCTCACAACTGACTAAGAACTGAGGAAGAGCTGACTAAGAATGAACCAAAGAAGCAATGGGCAGACACCAGTGCAAGAATGCATATAACAATACAAAGAACAACAAGACACCACAATAAGAAGCTGGTGGTTCTACAACATCAAGACGAGCATAACAATGAAGAGGAAATAGAAGGAAACGACCGTAAGAACAACTTTATGAAGATAATGGAAGCTTTAAAGAGGACGTATAAAAGCTTTCTTAAAGAAATAGAAGAAAATACAAACAAAAAATTGGAAAAGATAAACAAACCCCCGAAAGAAAATAAAGAAAAAGAAAACAAACAGGTGAAAGAAACATTCCAGGAATTAAAAATTGAAAAAGAAGCAATTTTTAAAAAGCCACAAACTGGGCAAAGTTGGAAATAGAAAACCTGAAGAGACAAACTGGAACTACAGATACAAGCATAACCAACAGAAGGCAAGAGATGGAAGAGAGAATCTCTGGAGTGGAGGATTCAATACTTGAAATAGATAATGTCAGTTAAAGAAAACACTAAAACCAAAAAAGTCATAGCACAAAATGTCCAGGAAATCTGGGACACAATAGAAAGACCAAACCTGAGAACAATTAGAATCAAGGAAGGAGAAGAATACCAGCTCAAAGGCACAGAGAATTTATTCAGCAAAAGCACAGAAGAAAACTCCCAACCTAAAGAAGGAAATGCCTATAAAGATACAAGAAGCTTACAGAACACAAAATAGACTAGACCCCCTAAAAATGTCTGCTCACCACATAATAATCAAGCCACTAAACCTACAGAACAAATTAAAAATACTAAGAGATGCAAAGGAAAAAGGCAAAATTACCTATAAAGGCAGACCCATCAGAATAACATTCAACTATTAAATGGAAACAATGAAGGCAAAAAGGTCCTGGTCAGATGTTATACAGACACTAAAAGAGCATGGCCGCCAACCCAGACTATTATTCCCATCAAAACTATCAATCACCATAAATGGAGTAAACAAGATATTTCATTACAAAACCAAATTTAAACAATACCTATCCACAAATCTCACCCTATAAAAAGCACTAGAGGGAAAACTCCAACCTAAGAAAACCACATAGACCCATGAAACCACAAACAATCAATAATTCCACAGAAGAAAAACCCAAAGAAGGGAAATACACACATGCTACCACCAAAAATAACGTGAAATAATAATCATTGGTCATGGATATCCCTTAATATCAATGAAGTCAATTCATCTATAGAAAGATACATACTAAAATGATGAATACCAAAACAGAAGCCATTCTTCTGCTGTATACAAGAAACACAGCACAACTTCAAAGACAGACACAGGCTCAGAATAAAGAGTTGGGAAAACTTTCCAATCAAATGTTCCTACGAAATAAGCTGGTGTAGCCATCCTAATATCTAACAAAAAAGGCTTCAAACTAAAATCAATCAGAAGAGACCAGGACAGACATTAATTATTCATCTTAGAAAAAATCCACCAAGATGAAGTATCAATCCTCAAGATTTATTTCCCCAATAGAAGGGTACCCACATATGTAAAAGAAATATTACTAAAGCTTAAACCTCACATTAATAGAGAGAGAGACTTCAGTACCCCACTTTCACCAATGGATAGATCTACAAGACAGAAACTTAACTGAGAAATAAAGAAACTAACACATGTTATGACCCAAATGAACTTAATAGATATATACAGAACCTTGCACCAAACACAAAGGAATATACATATTTCTCAGCATCCCATGGAACTTTCTCTACATTGACCACATACTCAGTCATAAAACAAATATCAACAGATACAAAAATGATAATAACTTCTTGTATCATATTAGACCACCATGGTCTGCAGTTAGAGTTCAACGACAACAAAAATCTCAGAAAGAAATAATCAAATTTAGTACTGAAATCAATACAATAGAAACAAAGAGAATGATACAAAGAATCAAGGAATCAAAGAGTTGGTTATTTGAGAAAGTCAACAAGATAGATAAATACTCATATAAAGTAACCAAACGGTAAAGAGAGAATCCAAATTAACAGAATCACAAATGGAAAGGGGGACATAACAACACATATCAAGGAAATCCAGAGAATTATCATGTCATACTTTGAAAATCTATACTCCACTAAAATGGAAAACCTAAAAGAAATGGAAAGTTTTCTGGAGAGACACCACTTACCAAAATTAAATCAAGATCAGATAATTGACATAAACAGATTTATAATTCTAAAGGAAATTGAAGATATTATTAAAAGTCTCCCAAGTAAAAAACAAAAACACAGGGCCAGATGGTTTCAGTGCAGAATTCAAGCAGATATTCAAAAAAGAACTAATACCAATACTCTTCAAACTGTTCCACACAGTAGAAACTGAAGGAACATTGCCAAACTCTTTTTATGAGGCCACAATCACCCTCATTCCCAAGCCACTCAAAGATACAACAAAGAGAATTACAGACCAATCTCCCTCATGAACACTGATGCAAAAATACTCAATAAAATTCTGGCAAATCAAATCTAACAACATACCAAATATCATCCACCACAATAAAGTAGGCTTCATCCCAGATAGGTAGGGATGGTTCAACATATGAAAAACTGTGAATGTCATCCATCATATAAACAAACTGAAAGAAAAAAATCTACATGATCATTTCATTACATGCTGAAAAAGTCCTTGGCAAAATCCAATACTCCCTCATGATAAAAACTCCTGGAGATATCATGAATACAGGGAAAATACCTAAATATAATAAGGGCCATATACAACAAGACAACAGCCAACATCAAACTAAACGGAGAAACACTCAAAGGAATCCCATTAAGATCAGGAACAAGACAAGCTGTCCTCTCTCTCCTTATCTATTCAATATAGTTCTTGAAGTTTTAGCTAAAGCAATCAGAGAAGAAAAGGAGATGAAGGGGATACAAATTGGAAAGGAAGAAGTCAGACTATCTCTATTTGAAGATGATATGATCATATGCATAAGTGACTCCCAAATCCTACCGGGAAACTCACACAGCTGATAAGCACCTACAGCAATATAGCAGGGTACAAAATTAACTTAAAAAAAAATTGCCATCCTATACATTATGGATAAAAGGGCTGAAAAAGAAATACAGGAAACATCACCCTTTTTAATAGCTGCAAATAGCATTAAATATCTTGGTGTAACTCTAACCAAAGAAGTAGCAGACCTGATTGACAAAAACTTTAAGTCACTGAAGAAAGAAATTGAAGAAGATATCAGAAAACGGAAGGATCTCCCATGCTTCTGGATAGGTAGGATCAACATAGTAAAAATGGCAATTTTACCGAAAGCAATCTACAGATTCAATGCAATTCCTATCAAAATACCAACACAGTTTTTTTTTAACAGACCTTGAAAGAATAATACTCAACTTCATATGGAATAACAAGAAACCCAGGGATGCGAAAAAAAATCTTGTTCAACAAAAGAACTTCAAGGGGAATCACTATCCTGGACTTTAAGCTATACTATAGAGATATAATAATAAAAGCAGCCTGGTACTGGCATAAAACAGACTTGTAAATCAATGGAATCAAATTGAAGATCCCAACATTAACCCACACACCTATGAACACCTGATTTTTGAAAAAGAGGCCAAAAGTATTCAATGGAAAAAAGACAGTATTTTTAACAAATGGTGTTGATATAACTGGATAGTAATATGTAGAAGAATGCAAATAGATCCAAACCTATCACCCTGCACAAAACTCAAATCCAAGTGGATCAAAGACCTCAACATAAACCCAGCTACACAGAACTTGTGGAAAAGAAAGTGGGAAATACCCTCCAACGCATTGGCACAGGTGACTACTTTACAAATATAACACCAGTAGCACAGACACTAAGAACAACAATCAATAAATGGGACCTCCTGAAACTGAGAAGCTTCTGTAAGGCAAAGGACACAGTCAATAAGACAAGACAACAGCCTACAGAATGGGAAAAGATCTTCACCAGCCCTGTATCTGACAGAGGACGATCTCTAAATATATAGAGAGAACTCAAGAAACAGGAGCCCCAAAACCTAAGTAACCCAATTAAAAATGGGCTCAGAGATAAAAAGGGAATTCTCGAAAGAAGAATTACAAATGGCTGAAAGGCACTTAAAAATTGCTCAACATCTTTAACCATCAGAGAAAAATCAAAACAACTTTGAGATACCACCTTACACCTGTCAGAATGGCTAAGATCAAAAACACAGGTGACAGCCTATGCTGAAGAGGATGCAGAGCAAGGGGAACACTCGTACATTGCTGGTGGGAGTGTAAACTTGTACAGCCACTTTGGAATGCAGTATGGCAGTTCCTCAGAAAACTGGCAATCAATCTCCCCAAGGATCCAGCAATAACACTACTGGGCAAATACCCAAAGGATGCACATTTGTACCCCAAAGGCATTAGCTCAACTGTGTTCATAGTAGCATTATTGGTAATAGTAAGAACCTGGAAACAACCTAGATGTCCTTCAACTGAAGAATGAATTAACAAACTGTGGTATAGCTACACAGTGGAGTACTACTCAGCAACAACAACAACAAAAAATGACATCCTCAAATTTTCAGGCAAAGGGATGGGTTTGGAGAATGTCTTCCTGAATGAGGTATCACAATTCCAGAAAGAGTGGAATGTACTCACTCATGAGTGGATTTTAGACAAAAAGCGAAGAATGCCCAAGCTGCAAACCACAATCCATGAACAGCTTGAGATCAGAAGAAATTTAAGAGAGACACCCAGATATTCCTCTAAGAAGAGAAAATAGAGAAGATCACCTTAGCAAATTGGGGTCATAATGGTTGTAACCAAAAAGAGTTGGGAACAAATCTTGAAAGAAGAACATGGTTGAGTGAGAGGAGCAAAGTGGGAGAAAAAAAGAGATGGATATCTCAACAGAGGGAGCAATGTGGGGTTAGAAAGGGACTGGGTGCTAGGGAAACCTCCAAGAACTCATAGGATGTCCCTGTCTAGGTCTCCAACCAATAGTGGAGAGGGTGCCTAAACAAGACTTCCCTTATAATGAAATGAATAACCACCCTAAGTGTCATCACAGAACATACATCCAACAATGAATAGAGGTGGAGGCAGAGATCCATGGCTGAGCACTGGGCCAAGCTCCTGGTCCAGCTGAGAGCAGGGGAGGAGAGTCTGTATGAACAAGAGATAGGGATTATGAGGAAAATTCCCACAGTGATGGCTTCCTGGAACTCTGGGGAGTTCACTGAATCAAGAATAGCCACTGGGGAACCATGGGGGAAAAGGAGCTAGGCCCTCCAAGGGTAGGCAACCGTCTATTGGAATAAGCAGTATGTGGAGCCCTGAGGGGTGGGATCAGATTGTGTTCCTGTGCATGGGCTGGCACCTTGGAGCCCATTCCCTGCAGAGGAACACCTAACCCTGTCTCAATTTTGGGATGAAGGAATCAAACTTGCTGCAGTGGATTGCAACTCTGAGCTTACCTACCTTGGGACTTCTTGCTCTTTTGGGAGAGGGGCTGGGACTGGATAGGGAGGGAAGAGGCTGAAGGTTCACTGGGAGGGGTTGGGAGGAAGGGTAGCAGGGACTACATGGTCAAAAAGACATTTTTAATAAAAAGTTAACAAAATGAACATATAAATAAACCAACCAACCAACCAAACCACCTAAAAAGAAAATAGCAAAATAGTCTGGAGGAAGAGTGTTGAGAAAGGAGGCATGAGAAGGGGAAGGGTCCAGAGGGGATGTTTTCAACACTTGTTACATGCTTAGATGAAAAGATGCTCATAACTCAGTAACATACAATAAATATGTGCAATGAAAAATTTAAAAAAAGTAACTGGAAGATCAGAGAAGCCATTATCTCAAAGGCCTTCAAAATAAAATTAAACTAAAACATCGGTTATACCAGGGCATGTCTGTTAGCTATCACACTCGGAGGCAGACAGTTTTCTACCTCTATATTTTGTCACAATCTTAAAGAGGAAGTAATACTGTAATTAAATGGTAGTAAGAAAATAGGTAATTAAATTAGAATCTGCCTTTGGCTTTTATAATTTCTTCTCAGTCTAGCACACACTGAACACTGTAGAACACATGCAAGTATGAACTGGCATTTCTCATCATGATGCCACGTATTGAGAGCAAATCAGAATCATACAGCACTCCCCATAAACTAGGATCATTGTTTACAGTTATTGCTATGTATTAACAATTTGAAATTAGTGTTTTTACAGTGGGTAATAATAAAACTAAGCAATAAAGCACATGTTTAATACCATTTCATCACTAAAATATATCTAGGTATGTAGGTAAGAAGACAGATGATAGATAGATAGATAGATAGATAGATAGATAGATAGATAGATAGATAGATAGGTGACACACAGATAGATAGACTGATAGATAGACAGACAGAAATGTACTTTTCTATATGTTCCAAGTCCATCGTTTATATTCTCCTAGAATTATGTAGTTACCTCTTTCAATTTTTATTTCAAATGTATTTCCTATTCTCGTTAATTACTGGCATTCCATATTAGTGAATGTAAAAGCTCTTTTCTGGCACCACACCTCAAGTTATCTGAAAGGAGACTCCACAGCTACAATTTATCATATAGTCTAAGAACATGGGTCTTAAAGAATACTGAATCTAGGCTTGGTTGTCACAAATTCTCACAGTGCTCTAAAGTTACATATTTTTTACTTCTCTGTAAAATGGGGGTAATCTTATTAGCTGATACGAGAATTGTAAAGAATAAATAATATATAAAACAATCAGCACAAAAAATATTAGCAAGGCATAGTCGTGAGGGAGGGAGTATACACACATCTCACACATGCATGCTTTCTCGTGGAGGTCAGAGGCCAACTTCCTATGTGTTCCTTCGTTGTTCTCCATTCAGTTTTTCTGAGACAGTCTTTCGTTGAATCTGGAAGTCACCCATTCAGCTAGTCTGGGTAGCCAGTGAGTCCCAGACACTCTTCTGCCTCCCCAAGAGAGAGCGTTCCATGGCTTTCTTACCTGATCATTTTCTCTCCAAATGCAATAAGATTTGTTAAAATGTTTTTGCCTTCTGTGTGCAAACTCCACACCAGCAGGTTGGGAAACATCCACTTGTGCATGTAGCAATGATAGTTAGCTTGGCCAACACTGGCACACACAGTAAGACTTTCGTATGTACAACATTCACCCAGAATGAAATTGAGCATAAAAGTGTCCATTAAACTGAACTCTTACTGTTGTTAATGATGTGGGAAATGCAAGTTTTTAAAAAACTAGTCCTTCAGTAGCTGCTGACTTTTATTCCCAAATTATAACCAAATAACAAAGTCATGTTATACTTTTAAGGGAGTTCTGAATCCTGGAAATTTTGGTTACAACATCAGACTTTCTCATTTTTTTTTTCTTTTAATAAATGTTGCTTCTTAGCTCAACTCACCTCGAATTCTTGATCCTCCTGCCTCATCTCCCAACCCCAGCCTTTTGCACTGTGCCTGTTAAAGCCTTGAATTTGTTTGCCTTTTCTCCCCCACCTGCACCCCTTTTTGAGACAGAGTTTCACAAGGTACTACAGACTGGCCTGGAATTTGTTTCTCCTGTCTTAGTGCTAGGGTTTTAGGCATCACACCACACCAAGAGATCATTCTCATTTTCAATAAGAGAATTGATTGGAAGCATGCTTTGCATTAATATGCCCATGTATGGATATATTTTTTCACAGTACACTATTGACCAATGCTTCTTTCTGTTGCTGTTTTAGAAGATTCTGATGAAAATCAGCTTTTGAAGGAAAGAGTTTGTTTCATCTTTGTTTTCTAAATCACAGTCCAGAGGGCTCAAAGCGGGGGGCCTGACGTAGATATAATGGAGGAACAGGGCTTGCTGGTCCTCTCTCTGGCTAGTTTGCTCATTTGCTGCTGAGTAAGTTATCTTTCTTACATAGCCTGGAATCATCTGCCTAAGGATGGTGCCACCCACAGTGGGCTGAGCCCTCCTGCCTAAGGATAAGCCATTCTGCATAAACTAATAATCAAGACAATCCCCTACAGACTTCTCCACACATCAATCTGATCTAAGAAATTCCCGAATTGGGTATTTTCTTGCCAGACTATGTCTATGCTGTGCCAAATTGAGTAAGGAAACAACCAATACCTGTCCCCATCTCTCTCCTGTTGTAAGCCTGCAGGCAAACTCCTCAATGACAGTCTCAGCTTTCTTAGAGCTGGAGGATAAATGGAGTAGCATCTGGGTAAGAGCCTCATCTTTGATACCTGGGATAGTTGGATTTCAATCTTGGATTTTGCAGGTCTAAATTTTTAACCAAGTTTCTCAAATTCTGTAAACTTCAGTTTCATGTTCTGTAAAATGAATCTATTATACTTGGTTATTTGGGGATTATGTATATATGCTTTTTCAAGTACACAACACTCAATAAATCAACTCAGAAAATGCTTTCAAATAGTTTCTAACAATGAAGAATGTTTTCAATGTATACAGATCGCTCTTAGCAATCACCATGGTCTTTGCAGTCCTAATTGCATGTGCTTTTAGTCACCACATACAAGCTTTCTTCTTGAATTACATTCAAATTCTTTTTTTTTTTTTTTTTTTTTTTTTTTGATACCAGGTCTTACATAGCTTGGGCTTGCCCAAACTTGTTCTTCATAGACTTGCTTTGAAGTTCTGATCTTCTTGATTCTACTTTTTGCATTCGAGGATCTCAGGGATGTATCATCTTATTCAGATAGAAGCTGTTCAGTGATGAACATGACGATCACATTCCTTTCTGAGACTATCACTGATGTCTTCCATGATTCTGACTTCATCAGTAGTGCCTTATTTTCTGTTTCTCATCAAGACAGTGGTAAATTCCTGTGTAGCTTCTGGCACCAGTAGAGAGGTAGAAATGGGCATGAATATAGCAACAGTTTTTCCACTTAGAATTATACAAATGCCATCTAATTGATTCTGCTTTTCATCTCTGTGCATGATATGGATTGACTTATATAGATTGCTCCAGCGTTAAGATAAAACTCTAAATTCTTATCTAGTTGAATTATAGAAAGAATAAGAGAAATAATTTGTGGGGAGAGGTGGGCTAGAGTTTTTTCTAATCAAAAAAACTCCAAATAATTTTTGTGGCTTGTCCACATATATTCTCCAGAAATAAAATCCATGGGAGTTCAGATGAGCTGTGTCTAAGGGTTCCAGTCCCTGTGTGTATGTGGGTAAAAATACAACTTAAAGAGAAACGCTTTATGTTGTCAACATTTCTTAACCAGTGT
This sequence comes from Phyllotis vaccarum, assembly GCA_033318265.1. Taxonomy (NCBI): domain Eukaryota; kingdom Metazoa; phylum Chordata; class Mammalia; order Rodentia; family Cricetidae; genus Phyllotis; species Phyllotis vaccarum. Next base: position 52,046,930 of record JARWLC010000011.1, on the reverse strand, counting down.
TAAGATGATGTATGGAAAAAAACCCATAAGAGTAATTACAATGTATTTTTTCACAAATGTGATCTTTTAAGTTCTAAGAATTAATAATACTTTATTCTCCATCCAAGGGCATAACATTCTTACCCTTGTTTTGTAGACAGAAAAAAAATTGGAAAACTCTAAAATTAACCAGTTCACACTATATTGTAAGAGAAAATTAAAACCCTGCTTTCGAACCAACACCTAAGTCCATGTTTTGTATCCAATATGTTTTCTGTGTAAAAATGCTCAGATATAGTTTAACACTCACCTTTCTTCATTTGTAAATGGCCGTCAAAGAGGTCTATGTGCTAATGAGTTTAAGAATTAATTTAATTTAAGAATTGTTTGTTCTATTTTTAAGAATTCTTTCTCAGTAATTTTTCTTGGTAAAATATTTTTTTAATTGTCTTTACCCATTGCTCCCCTAATCCCAGGCCAGCAGGGGAAACCCCTACAGACCAGAACTCCTCATTAAAACCACAGTTTGTTGAATACCCCCATCTACAAATCCTGCCCCAACCACCAAACTGTCTCATCACCCAGTGACCTCAGAGGCTACCCGAGACCCATAGTTTGCCAGGACCTTTTGAATCAAGAGCTGAGTGACACTTTACCCAGCCCAGCCAGAGCGCCTGGTCTTGTGACCAAGGTCTCTAGCAGAACCCTTGGAATACAACTCCAAATCATTGCTCCCTAACCCCAGGCTGGCAGAAAAAACTCCTGCAGGCTCTAATTCCTCATTAATACCCAGTTGGTAGGACACCCCCATCTACAAATCCTGTCCTAATGCCCAATCAGCCTCATCACCTTGTGACAGTTGGCTACCTGAGACCCATAGTTCACCAGCACCTATTGGATCAAGAGTGACCTCAGCAGCTCCCTAAGACTCAAAATTCAACAGCCCCTATTGGGTCAAGAGCAGCTCCCTGAGACCCAGAGATTTACCAATCTCTATTGGATTAAGAGCTCTTATTGGATCAAGAGCTCCTATTGGAAAAAAAAAAAGCTCCTACTGGATCAAGAGCTCATATTAGACCAAGATTGGATCTCTGAGACACAGAAACAACCAGCCCCTATTTGACCAAGAACAGCTCACAGAGACACAGAATACAATACCTCTAAGTGGACCAAGAGCTCAGATTGGACAAAGATAGGCTTTCTGAGACATAGCCACAACCAGAGCAGATTGTATCATGATCAACTTCCCAAGACACAAACAAATTCTGCATTGATCCAAGGAAGCAATGGGCAGATGCCAGTGCAAGAAAATATATAAAAACATAAAGAACAACATGGCAACAGCAGAATCTGCTGGTTCTATAGCAACAAGACCTGAATATGACAATGTAGAAGAAGCAGAAGGAAATGACCTTAAAAACAACTTTCTGAAGTTAATAGAAGCATTAAAAAGAGGAAATTATAAACCTCCCTTAAAGAAATAGATGAAAAGACAAAGAAAATATTGGAATAGATCAACAAACCCTTAAAGAAAACAAAGAAAAAGCACTCGAACAGGTGTAGGAAACAGTTCAAGATTTAAAAATTGAGATAGAAGAAATAAGACAAAAACCAAGGCAATGCTGGAAATGGAAAGTCTGAGTAAACAAACAAGAACTTCAGATGCAGGCATAGCCAACAGAATGCAAGAGATGGAAGAGAGAATCTCTGGCGTGGAAGATTTGATAGTGGAAATAGATATGTCAGTCAAAGGAAACACTAAAGCCAAACATGTCATAACAATATGGCCAGGAAATATGGGACACCATGAAAAGATCAAATCTAAAAATAATAGGAATTGAAGAAGGAGAAGAATACCAGCTCAAAGGCACAGAAAATAGATTTAATAACATCATAGAAGAAAACTTTCCCAACCTAAAGAAGAAAATGCCTATAAAGATACAGGAAGCTTACAGAACACAAATAGAATAGAAACTCCCCCACCACAAAATTCTACCCACCACATAATAATGAAGCCATTAAACTTCCAAAATAAAGAATATGAAAAGCTGCAAAGGAAAAAAAGCCAAGTAACTTATAAAGGCAGACTCATCGTAATAACACTTGACTACTCAGTAGAAACAATGAAAACCAGAAGGTTCTGGTCAGATGTTATATAGATACTATGAGACCATGTTTGCCAGCCCAGACTTCTATACCCGGAAAAACTATCAATTACCATATATGGAGTAAACAAGATATTTCATGACAAAACCAGATTTAAACAATACCTATCCACAAATCTAACAGAAAGCACTCGAACGGAAACTCCAACCTAAGGAAGCTAGATACACCCACAAGGCCATAAGCAATAGATAATCCCAAAGAAGGAAACCACAATGAAGAGAAACACACATACACACTGCCACCAAAATTAACAGGAATTAACATTCACTGGTCATTATTATCCTTTAATATCAATGAACTCAATTTACCTATAAAAAGACACAGGCTAACACTATGGATACAAAAATAGAATTCATCCTTCTGCTGCATACAAGAGACACACCTCAACTTCAAAGACAGACACTGGCTCAGAGTAAAGGATTGGGAAAGGATTTTCCAATCAAATGAACTTAACAAATAAACTGATGTAGCCATCCTGACATCTAACAAAATAGACTTCAAACTAAAATCAATCAAAAGAGATTAGGATGGGCATTACTTACTCATTTCAGGAAAATATCAGTCAAGATGAAGTCTCAATCCTGAACATTTATGCCCCCAATACAAGGGCACCTGCATATGTAAAACAAATAGTACTAAGACTTAAGCCTCACATTAATAGTGAAAAACTTCAATAGCCCACTCTCACCAATGGATAGGTCTACCAGGCAGAAACTTAACAGAGAAATAAGGTATCTAACAGATGTTATGACTCAAATGGACTTAATAGATATATACAAAACTTGCCACCCCAACAAATATACCTTCTTCTCAACACCCCATGGAACTTTCTCTAAAATTGATCACATGCTCGGTCATAAAGGAAAAATGAATGACAAATAATGGGAATAACCCTTTGTATTCTATCAAACCACCATGGACTAAAGTTAGAGTTCAACAGCAACACTAGCCACATAAAGCCTACAAACTCATGGAAACTGAACACCTCTCAATTCTATCCCCTCTGGGTCAAGGAAGAAGTAAAGAGAGAAATTAAAGATTTCCTAGAATTTAATGGAAATGAATCTACAACAGACCCCAAATAATGGAATGCAATGAAAGCAGTGTTAAGAGGAAAGTTCATAGCACTAGGTAACTTCATTAAAAATTTGGAGAAATCTCACACTTAACAGTACAGCTGAAAGCTCTAGAACCAATAGGAGCAAACTCACCCAGAAGAAGTAGAAGGTAGGAAATAATCAAACTCAGGGCTGAAGTCAGTAAAATTGAAACAAACAAACAAACAAAATACAAAGAATCAATGAATCAAAGACTTTGTTCTTTGAGAAAGTCAACAAGATAGACAAATGTTTATCCAAACTAACCGAAAAGCAGAGATATAATATCCAAATTAACAAAATCAGAAATGAAAAGAGGGATATAATAACTGATACTGAGGAAATCTAAAGAACCATTAGGTCAAACTTCAAAAACATATACTCCACTAAACTGGAAAACCTAAAATAAACCGACATATTTCTGGACAGGTACCATTTACTGAAATTAAATCAAGATCAGATAAATGACCTAAATAGAATTATGACCCCCAAGGAAATAGAAGCAGTTATTAAAAGTCTTTGAAGCAAAAAAAATTATCCTAGGGCCTATGGTAATATATTTTATATTTAATAAAATCATCCCGGAATATCAGAGGACAGAATCACCCACAGTCAAGCCATGAGGGTCAGAGAGTGGTAACTCATGCCTTTAATCCTAGCATGGGAATGACCAAAGAGTGGTGACCTATCAATTTAATCTCCTAACTCAGGAGACAGAGATCTTTCTGTGTTTCTGTGAATTCAAGGCCTAACTACCAAAGAGTAGCAGCTCACACTTTTAATCTTAACTCTAGGGTTATGATGTAAAGTTGAACCTGCAAGTTCAACTTGGCAAAGAAGATATTTAAGGCAGGCATAGGCAGACATTAAGGAATTCTGTAGAAATGATGAGTCAGGCTAAGGACTCTGGAAGATAGCTTTTACCCTGAGAAGTTGGCTGGATGAGAATTGACTGTTGTCTGTTTCCTCTCTCTGATATTCCAGCTTTCCCCCAATATCTGGCTCTGAATTTTCATTAAATGCCAACTAGAATTTGTGTTTCAAAGGCCATATGGTTTTAGCACAGAATTCAAACCAAATTTTCAAGGAAGAACTAATACCAATATGCCTCAAATTGTTCCACACTATAAAGACAGAAGGATCATTCATTGCCAAACTCTTTTTTTATGAGACTGCAGTCACCCTGATACTTAAACCACACAAAGATGCAATAAAGAAAGAGAATTACAGACTAATTTCCCTCATGAACATTGATGCAAAAATACTCAATAAAATACTGGCAAACCAAATTCAAGAACATATCAAAAGAAATCATTCACCATGATCTAGTAGGCTTCATCCCAGAGATTCGAGGATGGTTCAACATATGAAAAACTGTCAATATCATCCATCATAAAACAACTTGGAAGGAGAAAAAAAAAACATGGTCATTTCATTAGATGTTCAAAAAGCCTTTTGACAAAACTCAATACCCCTTCATGATAAATGTCCTGGAGAGATCATGGATACAGGAAAAACACCTAAATACAATAAAGGTGATATAGAGCAAGCCATCAGTCAACATCAAACTAAATGGAGAGAGACTCAAAGCAATCCTGCTAAAATCAGAAACAAGACATGGCTGTCTTCTCTCTCTTTATCTGTTTCATATAGTTCTCAAAGTTTTAGCCAGAGAAATAAGACAACAAAAGGAGGTTGAGGGGATACAAACTGGAAAAGAAGAAGTCAAACTATTACTATTTGCAGACAATATGATAAAATACATAAGTGATTCCAGAATTCTACCAGGGAACTCCTACAGCTGATAAACACCTTCAGCAATGTAGCAGGATAAAAAATAAACTAAAAAAAAAAAAAATCAATAGCCCTCCTATACACAAATGATAAAAGATCTGAAAAAAAAAATCAGGGAACCAACACCCTTTGCAATATCTTGGTGTATCCCTAATGAAAGAAGTGAAAGGCCGGTATGTTTAGAACTTTAAGTCACTGAAGAGAGAAATTGAAGAAGATGTCAGAAAATGGAAAGTTCTTCCACGCTCTTGGATAGGTAGGAACAACATAGTAAAATTGGTAATCTTACCAAAAGCAATCTACAGATTCAATGCAATCACCATCAAAATCCCAACACAATTCTTCGCACACCTCAAAAAAAAAAAAATACTCAACTTTATATGGAGTAACAACAACAAAAAACAGGATTGCCAAAAAAATCCTGTTCAATAATAGAACTTTGGAAGGCATCATGATCCCTGACTTCAAGCTCTACTGTAGAGCTAGAGTAATAAAAACAGCTTAGTACTGGCATAGAAACAGACTTGTGGATCAATGGAATTGAATGTAAGACACTAACATTAACACACACACACACACACACACACACACACACACACACACACTCACCTATGAACACCTGGTTTTTGACAAAAAGGCCAAAAATATACAGTGGAAAAAAGATAGTATCTTCAACGAATGGTGTTGGCATAAGTGGATGGTATTATATAGAATGTAAATAGATTCACCCTATAAAACAAAACTCAAATCTGAGTGCATCAAAGACCCAGTTACAATGTACCTGGTAGAAAAAAAAAAAGTGGAAACTACCCTTGAACACATTGACACAGGGGACCATTTCCTAAATATTACAGACACTGGAGAACAACAATTAATAAATGGGACCTCCTGAAAATGAGAAGCTTCTGTAAGGCAAAAGACATAGTTAATAATACAAAATGACAGCCTACAGAATCAAAAAAGATCTTTACGAACCCTACATCTGACAAAGGACTGGTCTCTAAACTATATAGAGAACTTAAGAAACTAGAGGTCAAAAAAAACAAAGAATGCAATTAAAAATGGAGTACAGAGCTAAATAGGAAATTCTCAACAAAAGAACTCTAAATGGCTGAACGACACTCAAAGAGTTGTTCACCATCCTTAGCCATCAGAGAAATTCAAATCAAAACAACTTTGAGATACCATTTTACACCTGTCAGAATGGCTAAGATCAAAAACACAGATGACAGCCTATGTTGTAGGAGATGTGGAGCAAGGGGAGCACTCCTCCATTGCTACTGAGAATGTAAACTTGTACAGTCACTTTGGAAATCAGTATGGCAGTTCCTCAGAACATTGGGAAGCAATCTACCCAATGATCCAGCAATGCCACTATAGAGTATATGCCCAAAAGATGCACATTATGACCCCAAAGGCATTAGCTCAACTATGTTCATAGCAGCATTATTCTAAATAGGAAGAACCTGGAAACAATCTAGATGCCCCTCAACTGAAGAATGGATTTAAAAATTTAAATTTACCCGATGGAGTACTACTCAACAGTTTAAAAAAAAAAAAAAAAAAAAAAAAAAAAAAAAAAAAAAAAAAAAAAAAAAAAAAAAAAAAAAAAAGACATCTTGAAATCTGTAGTCAAATGGATAGATTTGGAGAGTATCATCCTGAGTGAGGTAATACAGACCCATATAGACATTGTATGTACTCACTCATAAGTGGATTTTAGATGTAAAGCAAAGAATAACCAGGCTACACTCCACAACCCGCAAGCAGCCACGTACCAGGAAGACGTTAAGAGAGATATCCTTAGATCTCCCTGAGAAAGGAAAATGGAGATCTCCTGAGTAAATTGTGATTATAAGGAAGAGTAAGGGGAGGTGAGAACATGAGAGAATGGGATGGTTGAATTTGGGAGGTTCACAACAGAGAGGGAGAGTAAACAAGTGGATATATTGATAGAGGGAGCCATTGTGGGGTTAGATAGAAACCTGGTGCTGGGAAACACTCAAGAACACACAAGATGAGCCCAGTTAGGACTCCAAGCAATATGGAGAGGGTGCCTAAACTGGCTTTCCTCTATTATAAATTGAATGACCACTCTAAATGCCATTATAGAACCTCCATCCAGCAACTGATGGAGGCAGATGCACAGATCCATAGCTAAACTCTAGGTTGAGCTCCTGGTGCAGCTGAAGAGAGGGAAGAGAGAGCAAAGGGATCAGGATCATGAGGAGGAGACCCACAGAGATGCTGACCGGAGCTATTGGGAGCTCACTGATCTGAAATGACAGGTGGGGGACCTTCATGAAAAGGATCTAAACCCTCTGAATGTGTGGACAGTAGAAAGGCATGGGCAGTGTGTGGAGCCTCTTGCAGTTGGACCAGAGTTTATTCCTGGTACCTGAACTGACATCTCAGAGCCCATTCCCCAAAGGGGAAGGCCTTACTCAACCTTGGGATTCCCTGCCCTCTCTGGGGAATTGATGGGGAGCTGGGGTGGTTAGAGTCTGGTGGAGGATTGAGAGAAACGGAGGGAGGGAGACCAGTGGTGGGTATGGGGAAAAATTTAAAATAAAAATAACTAATAAAATAGTCTTAATTTCTATAGCACTTATAACTATCCATCCATTACCATAATCTTCAAACTAGATTATGTATTAAATCTTAGTGTGTGTATGTGCTCAGAATTTATCCCCAAAAGGAGTCTTACTACATCTTGTGTTCAATCCTTTCTATTTCTTGCCCATGTATTCTAAAAATTAGATGGAATAAATACTTTACAAGTCTTAATAGTATCCCTTCTCTAAACCAATACTAAGAGTTCCAAGCCAGCATCCACATAGTTTTAAGACATAGCTAGAGCTTAGTGAGTTGGAGGTCCTATGGTTGTGAAAAGCTTACACACCAGGGAGCTACCTTACTTTGCAGAGATGGATGTTCAATAAGACACTCTCAAAATGAACCCCAGAGATGCAGAACTGAATAATGAAGACTGAATTCAGTAGCATCTACACAAACATACACACACACACACACACACACACACACACACACACACAGAGAGAGAGAGAGAGAGAGAGAGAGAGAGAGAGAGAGAGAGAGAGAGAACAGAGACAGAGACAGAGACAGAGGCAGAGGCAGAGGCAGAGGCAGAGGCAGAGAGACAGGGAGAGAAGGCCTAGGATGAAATGGAGACCAACTTGACTTTGGAATCAGACTTAATTGCTATAGAAGGAAATAGCAAAGACTGTCCTCTATTTGTCTAGACTTTGATAGCCACTTAAGAGAGTGATTTCACAAATGCCCTGTTGCCCTGTTGAGAACAATATTTTCTTTATCAATGTCCATGTCCTTATAGCTCCCCTCATCTTTATAGATAAGACATTCCTTCATTGATCCCCGCTAGTGTCTAGATCTTAACTTGTCAAGATTTTATGGCAATGGTCTTGAGTCAATTTTTTAATGGAAAATCCTCTAGATTTTGCAGATTAGACACTATGTCTGTCTTGTTCATTGTCATTTCCCCAGTGCCTTACAAACACTCTTGTACATAATAGGTGCCCATTAAATATCTGAATGATTAAGACATTTAATGATAAAATGGAAGCTGGAGGAAAAGTTGTAAGAGTAACAGAAAATTATGGCAGTATACGAAAGAGTACATGGAGTGCTCCTATTCACAAAACTTTGTAAAGGAGCAAGTCAATAATGTCATGCTCTTGCACTGTAAATCTAGCGGCGGCAGCCATACTGTCTGCACATACATACATCTTGCTTGCTTTTGTTGGTTCGTTTGTCTTATCACGGGGAATTGCTTCTGCAATACTAAATTCAGTGAGGAATCCGAGAGACCTAAAAAGGGTTCACCAGCCAGTTCTACCTATTGAAATGGCATCACCATACTACTTGGTATGATCTCAAGAACAAAAATCAGGTCAGTGGAAGCTTGCATTACACATGCTTACTCTCTCACACGTATTAAGACCTGATTGGCACAGCCTCATGAGTAAATTATTGGACAAGCAAATAGAAGGGAACTTACATTTGAAGCATGAAATGGATAACTTGTTCTGTTGGACACAAACAGATCCCTCAAATCAAGGGCTCCTCAGAAGCTACCACCATACACAGAGGTCTAAAGTAAATCTTACTTTTCCCTTCTCTGTCCCACATTTTGGGGCCAATGCCAACTAATACTAGGGAATTAAAAATATACGAGGTGCACAGTAGCTCCTTTCTTTGGCTCTTCCTGCCATGTATACAAATCTAAGTGATAAAAAGCTCAATTCACTCAGCAGAGAGCTGGCTGCTGTCTGATGGCATTTCACTGTAAGCTTTCACAAAGGGAGCAGTTGGGGCCTCTCCATCTCCCATCCTTCTCTGTGGGGGATGGAGCCTTAGAATCAGAGAGAAAGCAATGAGCACTCAGGGGCATATCTGGTGGTGGCTGTGTCTGCAGGCATCCCACAACAGGAGGCTATGATTGCAGCCTTGCATTTGCATTTGCCTTTGGGAATGCATTGGCGGTTTTCTCCCTCTCCATTCGAAGGTTACCTGCCATTACACAAGAGCACGTGTGGCAAATTAAATTTTTTCTAGTCAACTTTTCACATGGGTGAAAAACAGTCTTCTCAATAGGTATATTTGTCCCTAGCTCTCCTCTTCCCAGAACCAGGCTGCTGGGCACCCAAGAACCAGCCCAGTTCCAAGTAATGTTTTTTTCCCCTCCTTTTCTTTTCATATCTACTTATATCTGGATTTTAGTTCAAGATTGTTCAAATTAATTTTAGGCTCTGTGTGTGTAGCCAAGCTAATTTCCATGGCTACTACTCTATATACAGCTTTGTGTTTCGTACCCTGCAAAAGGACTTTTATGCAGGATGATCATGACATTGGATGCTCCTCAGATCTTCCCACACCACATTTACTACTCCGCAGACTTCAAGATGGAGTTCTATAAAAATTTCCTTACAATTTTTTATACTATTGATTTTCCAACCATTGCCTAATCTCTATGTGCCAGTTATGGTAGTTAATAGCATTGCCTTGTCTGGGTCAAGATTTAAATTTAACAAATAAGATCTATTTGATGAAGAAAAAAAAATCCAAAGTAATTTAAATCCTGATTTGTCTGACAAGACTTTGTGCAACTAATTGTAAAAGTCTGAAGATTGTGCTGTTAATTGTAATTTTCTAGGTGAATACATTATAGATTTATATCTATAAATTTGAATATCTACCCAAGAAAATTGGAGGCTTACTTTTGGGGTGGGTGCCTAAAAGAAGTTTCTATGATCTTTATTTAAGAAGTAGGGAGATCAGCTGACTTTGAGAAAAATGATAATGTTAGAGTAATAGGAAAGACAGTGAAGGGAGAGAGAAATGAGAGAAGAGAGAGGTGGGTGTGAGAGAGGGGAAGAAAAGAAAGAAGGAAAGAGAGAGGGGGACCCATAGGACCAAAGCTTCACATTTGTTGTTGGCCTCCAGGAGAGCTTCAGGTTAGACTAACAGAATGATGACCTGTGCACAGCTACATCACCTGTGTTTCAGCAAGACACGCGTCCTGGTGATTTCTGTCTTATCCTGCACTTGGCCTTGGTAGTGACCAATGGGACAGACCATATTTACTGAGCATTTGTTATGTTCATGATGGGGTGTCATGATTTCTGTCCGGCCTCAACCCCAGCTTGGGTCAAGTCTTGAAACCAAGTGTGAATAGCAACATGGTCAAGAGCATGGATGTGAGTGTCAAATCCTTTGACTTCAGACTTGACTCTCCCACTATTAATTACTTCTTTGACCAAAATGGACTTGATGTTTGGTATCTCAATGACCAGGATAGTGTCCATCCTGTGTTGTTACTATAGACATTATATAAGTTGAAAATTCTGGTGGTTCTTAGGAGAGGGACTACTTACTGCATTGAGATGCTAGAGCCATAGCCAAAGGTCAATAATGCTATACACAGATACAATACTCATAAAACTTAATGAGGGGCACAGATACCCTAAAACAACCAATTTACTAACAGAGTAAATTGATGCTAAAAAGATGGTATTTGTAAGCATTGCAGCTCAGATTGATAGGTATCCTAGCAGTCAGGAGGCAAGGAATACCACAAAGCTACTGTAAGCATAGCATCTTATAACTCTACTTCAGAGAAAGTTTCCCCAATGCAACTGTAACAACTTGTTGGGGAAAATTTCCCCAGCAAAAGTGTTACAGCTCTGCTAGGTTCAGGCTCTGGTAAAAATTATTATAGATGGCTCTGCTTGGAAAAATGTCACACTGCACAAGAAATCTCATTCAAAAGATTTGTTGGAAAAGAAAATCCAGGAGAGTGGCTGCCTCTAGGGTGAGAAGTAGTAGCTAACTGAATAGAGTAATATATATATATATATATATATATATATATATATATATATATATATATATATATATATATATAGTTTCTTGGGGAGGAAGGGGGTGGAGCTTTCCAGGATGGCATGGGATTGACGGGTTTTTGTGGCCTGATCCTGGAGCAAGCACAGGGATTGGTGGGAATTCATGTTCAGAGATTGATGGGATTCATAATCAGGGATCTCAAGCATTGGTGGGATTCTGTTCTCAGGGCTCAGTGAGATTTTGCAGCCTGACTCTGGTGGAAGACTGGGATAGGTGGGATTTTAAGCCCTGGTTCTGAGGTCAAGTCACGGTCAGAATGTTTTCCTTGGCCCTTTGCACCCTACAGTATTTAAGTCAGAAACACATAAATCCCTCTTTTCCAAAGTTAACTGGATTATATTCACCTTTCTCCTCAAAATGGGGCACTTATTCTATGGTCCTTTACTAACCAGGTGCTAAGCCTCCACAATGTTCTCTTTAATAGAAAGAGTGAACAGAAGAAGAGATCCAATTAGAGTCTGCTCTGTGGTACCAGTGGGTACCAAAGCAAATAATCCACTCTCCTAATCAGCCATGTTTTGAACACAATATTCAATTTTACCTACAAATTCTATGAAAGATATTGGCAAACTGCCAAATGTTCAAAGCACCTCCCTCAGGGTAGTGAGGGGATCTGAAATTCTGACTTGTAAGAAAACATGAAGGATTCAGGCTTGGTCTGAAAATGAGAGGTACAGGAAGGCTCATTTGGCTTCACTGGAACCTTCTGCTGATGGCTACTAACTTACAGCTGTGATGCCATATTCTCAGGATATCCTTATTTGAACTAAGTATTATCTGATCTGCTGATGGCTTTCTATCATTTGAAGAACTGTGCTCAAGAGGTTAAGTTATACTTGTTTCTCCACCAAATGTTATGGCTGCATATTAAATTAATATCATTTCTATTGTCTATAAAACAAGAAGGGCTGATGGTTCAAATCATGAGAAAGGCAGAGGAAGGAATACAGACCACAGAGTGAACTAGGATCAGGTTCTCTTTCCCTGTCCCTCCTCCTCAGCACTCAGCTCCTCTCCCCCCTGCAACACACACACACACACACACACACACACACACACACACACACACACACACACACACACACACCACACACACACACACACACACACTCAGACACACATCACACTTCTGGATCAGGTTTTATATTCTATCTTCTTTTATATTATATGTTTCACTGGAATGTCAGCTCTCAACTCCAGAGAGGGAGGAAAGGAAACTGTTTACTGTGGGTTCAGTCAAAAACAGTACTCGGAAAGGACATTGCCTTCCTTTGCTTGGGTCATTGACAAAGAGAAATAAGGAGGGAAGCATTCGGGGAAAAGTAAATTACAACCAGCAGAAACAGCTCACAGCCACTGACAGGCACATGTAAGGCAGCCTCATGAAGCTGCATGTCTGATCAGTGAAGGGATTTAATTAGTAGGCGGGTGACATGTTGTACAGAAGGATTTATGATTGGGGTTAACAACTGCTCAAGAAAAGCTTTAAATTTCCATGCTGTCCTATGATGCATTATTTCCTAAAATGTCCTTCTTGCTTTATATAATGAATGTCAAAGGGTCTAAGTTTTACACATTAGAAATGAAACAATTACCTTTATTTATCTGTGTATCTACTATCTATTTTTCTATCAATCTTTTATTTATCATCATCTAACTTTACCTGATAATTTGTCTGTCTGTCTGCCTATCATGTTTGCTTATTTGTGCATGTGAATACAATAGCATACATGTGGAGGTCAGAAGATGTATGTGAGTGTGTGTGTGGGGGGGTGTCTGTCCGCTCTACCACGAGAGTCTTCAGGATCACATTTAGATTTTCAGGCTTAGCATCAAGAGTCTCTATTCAATAAGCCATGTTATTGGCCCCATCACCATTTTAAAAATGGCATTGCTTTGTCTGAGGAGGGTGTTAATGCCTATAATCCCAGTACTAGGGAGACTGAGACAGGAGGATCACCGTAAATTGGAGATCAGTGAATAGCTTTCCATTTGATCCCAAGATTGCTAGAAAAGTACTAAAACTGACCGAGTAAAGCTAAGTCACACATTTAAACAGGGTGCTCTAGGGTCATATTGCATTCTTGAGTTCGGTGATTTCATAAGCCAATCATGGCCAAGGCAGAACATTTGTTTCTATGGTATTAAGCATCACTCAAATTTCGTTAAGGAATATCCTCAATGCAAGAAGCTTTCTGAGCCAGCCAGGGGGAAACTGTAGTCATGAAAGAAAAATAATAAAAAATTTGATAAGATCCCTCCACAAACTTTCTTTAGTCTCTAGTTAAAGATCATGGGAGTTAGAAAGATGGCTTCGGTGTTGATGGTCTTCCAGAAGATCCAGGGATTCTCAGCATCCATATCAGGGAGCTCATCACTGTCTGTAATTTCAGACCAAGGAGATCTGACATCCTTTTCTGGCCTTCACAGCTTCCTCTATGGTGCACATAAGCTTACAAAGACATACATATATACCAAATAAGTAAATACAACACCTTTTTCAAAGTCTTAACTTGTACACTGTGGAACTCCTCCCACATCAAAGTGCTTCAGACTGCATGGCTTCTGTAGCAGAAATTTATTTCCTTATAGTTTTGCATGTAGAAGCTCAAGATCAACATGTGGGCAGGATTATTTTTAGGCAGCTTAGGTCCTCAGCATCGTTCTCCCTGTGTCTTCTGGAGGTTTCTCTGTGTGTATCTGTTTCCTAATCTCTTTTTGTGAGACTATCAGTTAGACTGGAATAGGACCCAATTTATACTTGAATGAGATTTTTATCAGTCTCATCTTAGCTTATGTGCTTCTTTGGAGACTCTCTCCATTGGCAGTCACATTCTTGGGAACTGGGAATTCTAACTTTAGGAGGATATGATTCAGCCTATGGCATAAGCAAGCCACCAATTGTCAAAATAATTTCAATTTCATCTCTTATGCTTGGAGTCTTGCTGTTGTCTCTTGGTCAGCATAGCTAACCAGTTATCAGAGTCCCACCCCCTAACTCCCTAACATTCATCTGCATCCCATGCTTCTCATAGCCAAAAATAAATCCAAGTCCTTTCCCCTTCCCCAATGCTTTTCGAATGTCTTAGTAACTTTTATATTATTGTGACAAAACATTGTGACCAAGGTGATTTATAAAAGGGGGCATTTAATTTGGGGCTACAGTTCCAGGGTCTGTGATAACTATGGCAGGGAACACAGAAGCTGGAGAGCAAGCATCTTGATCCATAGGCATGAGGTAGACAGACAGTCAGACTCAGGGGGTGGGGAGGGGGAAGAGAATGTGCTCAAATTGGTAATGGAGAGGGCTTTTGAAACCTTAAACCCATGTTGACAAACCTTCTCTAACAAGGCCACACCTCCTAATCCTTCCCAAGCAGTTCTACCAATTGGGACCCAAAGAACCAAACATGTGAGCCTATGGGGCCATTTTTATTCAAAGGACTATAGCGAGGAATCCTCCCAGTTCTCTTGGGATTTCTCTTCTCTTCTCTATCTTATGTATTATGTTCCTTCTCATCCAAATGATCCCATTCTCCCATTCCTACTTTGCCTTCCATTGCCCAAGAGAATAGTGAAAGCTGAATTGTGCTTTCACGTGGAGTCTCTTTAATGCTCAGTACTACTATATTTACAAAGAGGAGTCCTGAGGATGTTGTTAGCAACAAAATCAGGGTCCCACCTTAGTCTCATCAACAGAATAGTTTAAGAACAGACTCAAAAGGAAGCTCAAGGACAATTTCATTAGAGAAAAACAGATAGACAAATAAACCAGAAAACAACAAAACATGGCAACGAGCTGTAAATCTTAGCAGCTGCCCCATACAGAAGATGGATGGAGAAGGAGAAAAGCTAAGTTAACATGGAGGTCAGACACATGGAAAAGAATCAGATGCTGTAAAGAAAGACCAACACCAACGTGTTAGGCAAAGTAATAGGATGGGGAAACAGAGAGTTATGGGTATTTTTTCCTGAGTAATTCAAAAAAGGGGCCAGACTTAGAACACCAAAAGGCTATGTCTCTGTAAGCACACTGAAGGCAGAGATTCTGGAAAGGAAATCTCCATTACCTTATTAAAAGGATAATTAAGTCCCCCCCCCCAACCATCTCTTAAGCATGGTTTAAGATGAATCTTCTTCCCTAAGGAGTAGTCCCTTAGCCAGGGAAGTGGCCCATCGAAGTATATTATCTCTTAAGAGAAAAGGCAATGGCCTGGATCTGCAATGCTACTCTACAGCATGACCAAGGTTTAAGAGGTGAGGTTAGAGGCCTCTGCGGTGGGATTGCTGTCCTTATAAGAGAGACACAAGAGACACCTTCTTCTAAAGAAGAAGTTATATGAGGAAAGACGGGGAAGGTCATCCTCTGTAAACCAGGGATCCTTGAGAAAACCAAACCTGCACATACCTTAACCTAGGACATTGCACGGCTTCTCTATTGGAGAAACCACTCAGTTTGTGGGGTATATATGGAACCAGAGAAGTTTAACGCCCTAATAACTTTTATATTGCTATACTAAGATATACTACCAAAGCAACTTATAGAAGAAACAGTTTATTGGGGGCTTACAGTTTCAGAGGGTGAGTCCATGCCCATCATTGGGCATGGTGGCAGGCAGGCAGGCATGGCGCTGGAGCAATAGTTGAGAGCTTATGTCATGATCCACAAACATGAGATAGAGAGAGCTAACTGGGAATGGCATGGGCTTTTAAAACCTTAAAGTATAACCCTGGTGACAACATACTTTCATTGTGGCCACACCTCCTAACCCTTCCCAAACACTTTCTTCAACTGTGTACCAAGTTGTCAAATATTTGAGCCTGTGGGCATTCCCATTCAAAGCATCACATTTAATACAGGGGCAAAAGTGAATTTCACTGAACAATTTGATTCTTACTTTCTTCCAGTCTTATTTACAAAGGATTCCCTGATACCATAAGACTCAACATTGAGTTCTTTTTTTTCTGTAGGGAGAAGGTTTTTATTTTATTTTTATTATTTTTTTCCTTTCCCCTATGAATAGGTTGTACATAGTAAGGCCTAATTTAACTCCTGTTCCTTTTCTGGACTGGATGTGGGTGCAAGCTGAATCCCCTGAAAGACTCTGTGGTGTTAACCCCTGAGGCCTGTGCTGACTGAGTGAACTGACTGGAATTGTCACCTCTCTCTAATTCTCTCGTGCTCTCCACATTTATGGCACCTACAGTGTGAAAGCATTTACAGCCCAGAGGAAGAAAGAAACTCTCCCTTTAGGGAAATTCAGGATGTCATTCACAGAGAATTTCCTTTGGCTTCTGTTAGTCAAACTGCATGGCATTGTTGGAAAACCAATTCCTCTCCAAAAGGATATTCCCCCACTACAAGTAAAACAACACGGGAATGCATGGATGCACATGATACAGGAACATGTCTGGCTGGTGCAACCACCCCTTTCCAAGGGAATGACCAAAGGGATGCCATACTCCTTTAAAAATTTAATTTCCGAAAGAAAATTCTTTTGGAAATAAACTGGCACATGAATTTCTTACTTTCTTTCTCAGCTTTAAGGTTAAATTGTCAAGAAGATTTCCAGCCAATTTTCTCTGCAGATCCTTTGACCAGCCTCTGTTAAGGTCGAAACAGCAGCCTCCTTTTGCCCTGCAGGCTTGGGAACTCTCATCAGTGATTTCCAGGAATACAGGGGTAAGAAAGTTATTTTAGGAGCCTGGTAGGTCTTTCCTGGTAGGCAGAGGAATAAAATGTACTCTATAGAACAAAGACTGCCATCCATTAACATAGAGAAACCTCTTGTTTGCATTTTTAACGGCTGACATTTGTACCTTTAGGAGGAAAATGAAGGGCATCTCTTTGCCTTGTGGTTTAAGTCAGCCTGGAAATAGTAACGATGGTGAAGCAGGGCTAATTTCCTTTGTTTCCTATTCCACAGATAATGGTGGTCTGTGCGGGGTGTTAAAGGCCAGGCAGCCACAGTGACCCGGAGATGACTTCATCATGCCGAGGTTTATCAAAGGCTCCTGTCAGTCAAACTCACGCTGGGAAACTGGGGAGTGGCCATCTGGCTAGTTGTTAGGCAGAGCAGAGAAGGGAGAGCTGGGAGGTGGGAGGTGGAAATGCTCGCTGTCAGCCTAGCCAGGTGGAGAGGCTAGGCGTCTGGAGGTGCAAATAGCATCCCCCATGAGCGTGTACAAGAAAAAAAAAATGTGGAAGGCTGCCTATAGGCGAGGGAGAGTCACAGAAAAGAGGGACCGCCAGAGTCCGGGTACTGGAAAGGGGAGAGACGCGGAGGAACAAGAGACTTAGCTAAGACAGTGTTAGCATCTTGAATCGATTTTAAGTGGGGGAGACTGAAGGTCATCCGTGCTGCTAACCACACGGAGAAACCTCTGAATTGTTTCCCTGGCTGTGGGGAAGAAAGGGCATAAGTGGCTCCCAGCAGGGCGCTGATTTAATTTAAAGCCTGATGTTTCTGATCCGAAGCCAGAATTCTTTCATCCCAGCCTTGTTGATCACCGACGAGGTATTTCCAGAAGCACAAGCTAGCCGTCTAGTCTCCCCACCTTGCTGGAACTGCTTGTTAAAGGGAGCGCTGGGGGTCACAAGGCAGCTTCCCCAAACCTTTGCAAGGTCCTTCCTACCTCCCATGCCACCCGGGGCTGTGACAAGCAGCGGCAGTTGACACGGCTCTGGGGACCCCTGACACCTCCCTCTATTGCAGACATCCATCGGTGCAGGGATGCTTTGGCCTTTCAAAAATGGAAGTTTGCAGACATCCTCTTCGGCCCCTTCACTCTGTCTTTCCCTCCCCTCTCGGTCCATCTCTTCCACTTTCTTCTGTCCTTCCCTCCTCTTCTTCTTTCTCCCTCCCTCGCTTCTTTCTCTCCTCTTTTCCCTCCGTCACCTTCTTTCCTTTCTTCTACTCCCTTCCTTATCCTATCCCCCTTCATTCTTCTCTTGTCTTACCTTCCCTCCCACCTTGCCTGTTTCCTACCCGTCTTTTTTCTTCTTACTGTGATGAAGTGCTTGACATACAATGTTCCATTTCCATCCATCGCTCTAAAGCATAGGAAGGCCTCAAGCACGTTCTATTGCTCAGCACCACCACCTTCAATTTTCAGAAATCTCACACTGAAACCTGGAGCCTGCTAGGTAGTACCTGTCTGCTTTCCTTCCTGCCCTCAGCAACCGCCTCTGGATTCTTCCTGAACTCATATCTCTCTCTCTCTCTCTCTCTCTCTCTCTCTCTCTCTCTCTCTCTCTCTCTCTCTCTCTCTCTCTCTCTCTCTCTCCCTCCCTCCCTCCCCCTCCCCCTCCCCCTCTCCCTCTCCCTCTCCCTCTCTCCATACACACACCTCTTGCAAGAGGGATCAAACTTGTTCATTTATGGTTGGCTTATTATTCAGGCAGCAAAATGTCTTCAAAATGTAACATGTCAGAGTTCCGTTTGGTTTTCTTTGTGTGTAGGGGAGGGAGGTAGAAATCTGGTCCGTGATATATTCATGTGTAAGCATTTGTGGAGGCACACGTAGACCAAAGGTAGATGCTGGGCGTTTTCCTCTGACTATATGTTGGATCAGGGTCTCTCACTGGACCTGGACCACACTGATCCAGGCAAACCGCTGACCCAGAAGCCCCAGTGATCCACTTGTCTCTGTCCCCTTGAGCTGTAGGAATTCCAAGCACCCTGTAGCCACACTTGCCTTTTCTACGGGTACTGGATATTTGAATATAAATCTACTTGCTTGCTTGGCAAGCATTTTACCCAGAGATATCTCTTCAGAATTCCTTTCTTTTTAAGCTTGCTAATATTCCAGTGCATACATGTGTTACAAACATAAGTATCGGTGCATCACTTCATGCACACTGAAGATGTGCACTCTACTGCTTTCACATATCCTTAAGGGGGGAGGAGTTAGAATGTGACCCAGCACCTTGATGTTTGAGAAAACAGAATGAGAACACTCAACTTCTCTTGGCCCCTTTCCCCCAAATCAGAGTCTAAGATTCTCACTGGAAAGCCATCTTCCATTTACATGAGCAAATACTTTGCTTCTAAAGACCCAGACAAGGAGATGGTTTCACATCATGGCATAGACCCCTCTTTGTCCTAACACACTTTCCCAGAACTATTTCTTTCCCCACTGAACCAAGCACAAAATACTCAGATTTACTCATTTCTTTGGGACTTCATTTTTGAGGACCTCCATGCCACATGCAATTGATATTAAATAAATGTATATGTTCCTATCTCTGGTTAATCTATCTTTTGTTTGAAGACTCATCTATGAGTCTTGAAACATACTTCTCTTATCTTCTTACCACTGCCCTATATATACTGGATTCTTCATAGGCATTGGTAATGGGAGAGAAAAGAGAATTTTCAATCTAGCCAACATAAGATTGTCAACACGGGTCCCATTACTCTAGATACCACTGTCTAGCAAGGAACTTGAGGCTGTATCTGTGCCTGGCTTTCTAACTGCAGGAAGTGGGAAGAGGCATTGATCTCAACAGAACAGGGGATGTGTTCTTGCTCTACTTTAAAAAAAGAAACTGCAGTTCTTAATATGGAACATCGTACTATACTTAAGATTAGCTCAGATTAATGAACTTTTTCATGAGCTCCCAACCAGCATGAACAGCCATTGACATGGTTTGCTTTTTTTCTATATTCAAAATGCTACCTCCCCAATAGCAGATCATCTAATTTTCCCCCTTTCAGTAGAAAAAATAAGTGCAAACCTTTTCAGTAAGGGTGGGAAGAATCCCGCATTATACCATTGCCTAGAATCACCCATTACTAGCTTTTTGTCACCTTATCTTTGTATTTATTACCTATCAACTAGTATCATCTTGTTTATTTATCATCCATGTACCTATCTCATGTCTGAACCATTTGCAAGGCTCTTACACACTCAGCAGTCCTTCGTTTGATGCTCTTCCTTCCCCCAATACAGCTGATGAATTAAGATTGGCATATTCTCATTATGCAGCTCCACAGCCCATTTTATTGATGTGTATCACATAGATTCGGGCAAATGTATACTGACACATATCTACCATTATCATACCATACAAGGTATTTTCACAGCCCTAAAACTCCTCTTTGCTCTGCTTATTTATATATTATAATTTTTCAAAGCCAGAATTGTCAGTTTTTCAAAAAGGACCATTTGGCCCTTTGGCAAAAGTCAACTAAATATGTTTCTTAAAACTATATAATGAGAGAATAAGAACTTTTGATTTGGTTCTTGGAAGGAGAAATTGTAGAAATGAGCATGGTCTCCCCCCCCCCCCCCCATGCTGCCCTAATCCTTCATCCACATGGCTGAGTTAATAATGTTAAGTAGACTTAGAATACTTTTAGATAAAAACCTGACATTTCAAAGTTTTAGTCAACACATTTATTGACTTTTTGAGAAACTTAAAGAAAAAAAAATGTGCTCAAATTCAGTTTACTTGGAGCAGAGGATGTGTTGGGCCTAGTCAGCTGGAACATTTTTTTTAAAATTCCTTTACTATTAAATTTCCTCTACCACATATCTGAAGTGTCACCTAGTATGTTTTCTGCCTGTGGTCGCCAGTATTTTAGATCAAAGCCTACCTGGTAGCTTTTCAAACACACCTAGCATGGAAACTTCATAAGACACTACAGTCATGAGTATCAGAATGGTCTAAGCAAGGCCAACCTAGGTCAGTTTGTCCTTTGTCCTCCGAAGGACAGATTCAGAAGAATAGAAGATCAAGAGAGGAGGAGCTGAGTCACTGACCTGACAGTGTATGATTGGTCTCTGTTGCATTTTCTTGTTTTATCTGCTTGACTCAACCAGATGACCTGGCGTGGTTTGATTTCACATGGCCTTTGAGTTTGTATCTCACTGTTTCTTCGTCTCTTTTGAAGGGGAAAGAGAGTGGTTGCTATAATTCCACGTAACACATCCGAGACAGTGTTTTACACACACACACACACACACACACACACACACACACATACACACACATACTTGACTTCTTACATTTTATAGACAGCTGAGGTATATATAAGATAAATGTAGTAAAATGATTTCATGCTTATCTAGGTTTAGTTAACAGACTTCCTGGTAAAAATAAAACAAAAGAAGGCTAGTATAGTCTGAGTATTTAGGAGATATTAAATACTTGCAATGGAGGGAAGGGGAGTTGAGGAAGGGAAAGAAAAGGGAAGGGAAGGGGGAGGGAAGGGGAGGAAAGAAAAGGGGAGGGCAGGGGAGGGGAGGGGAGGGGAGGGGAGGGGAGGGGAGGGGAGGGGAGGGGAGGGGAGGGGAGGGGAGGGGAGGGGAGGGGAGGGAAGGGAAGGGAAGGGAAGGGAAGGGAAGGGAAGGGAAGGGAAGGGAAGGGAAGGGAAGGGAAGGGAAGGGAAGGGAAGGGAAGGGAAGGGAAGGGAAGGGAAGGGAAGGGAAGGGAGGGAGGAAATACCACCCAACTGGAAACTTCCATATTCATCTTGACAAGTTTTGGATCATTTTCTCAGGTGGCAATACCACACTGAACAAACCCCACAGGCACATCCCTAGCCCTTCAATCTGTGTGAGAACCTGTCTTTCTTCCCCACCAACAGAAAGTCCAAAGAGAAAATAAATATTTCCTTTTCCAGCTCTTACACCACAAAATAATAACTGATAATAAATGATTATCAATGAATAATTTTTAATTAAGCATTGACGGCCTGGAAATCAATTGATAGCTTCTGTCTTTGTAAATGTCAAGTTGTTATAGAGGATGGGAGAGATAACATCTAAAAAGGAAGGTTGAGCAGTGGAGGATTGTATAGATAGAGAAATCCATGGATAGCACTAAACCAGCTCCCATGAGGGCTCCAAAGTATGCCTTTCTGGAGTCTATTTGGATCTCAAATACCAAGGTAACTTTTATAAGACAGAGTGCTGCATGCCTAGCAGTGGAGTTGGAGTCTGTGAACTGGAATGTGACATGCCATCATTATCCCTTCCTCCCTTCCAGGTTTGCTCTAGAGGATCTTACCCTTACAAGCCTGGATACCAGAGTGCTTTACCCTAATGGTGGGGATTAGCAGGATAATCAGCATAATTGACCGGTCCCATCCAGAGCACTGTGTCTCAAGGGGGATCTAGGGCTCTATAGTCTGTTAGAGCTGCTCTTTAGTTGTCATTCAAATGGTGAGCACGGGGTTTGGCAAACCTTAGGGCTTTAAGATGGCAGAAAAATATTCCAGGGACAGGAGAAGGCTTGTGAGCTCCAACACATGCCTAAGACATCCAAATATTGCAGAAAGGCCAAAGCTGTTGTTTGAAATCCAATTTAAGTTGCCCTCTAAACAAGCCAGTAGTCAGGCCTTCAGGGAAGATCTGAGAGAACAGATTCTAAAAGGAGTATCATTGGTTCAGTAATTAGGAGAATGGATTAATTTTTTTTTTTTTTTTTTTAAAAAAAAGGTAATTTGGGGAAGGCTTGACTACTTAATCACCTTTAGGAAAGGATCTTTGAGGTCAAGGATATTTAACAGATGCCCTGAGAGGTCTTCCCTTTGGGGTTCCTGAAGTTATGGATGATACTTGTATTGAAGATACTTCTGCAGAATGCTCCCAACTGTCTGTATCATATAGGGGATGGGAATAATAGGTGTATAGGAATCTTTTTCCAGCACCAGAAGAGTGTATTCGGAGCCTCTGTCTAGCCTCGGACACTACAGCATTACTGGCCTCAACAAATCCTGTGCAGCGGACCTTCCCTCTAAGGGAACCCCCAGGTTTCAGAGCCCATGAGTCCCCTTCCCAGGCTGGAGAAGCAATCGATGTGTAAGGGCTTTGGAAATAACAGCCTCTGCACTCCCTCAGCTCTGCTCCAATCTTCCTTCTATTATTCAGGGAGAGGAGCTGTCAGAGTCATCTTTCCCAGGAGGGCCCTGCCAACCTCCAAGAAGCAGATCCTGTGGGGCAGAAAGGATGTGGGCACTCAGCAGTTACCTTGGTTTCCAAGAAATGTCTCCACCCTTCAGTTGCTTCTGAAAGTAAGTCTGTTTCCCTGTTAAAGGGAATGCATGCTGAGTTCTCTTCTCAGCTTATAAATTATGCTGTATTAACACTGGCAACAGTTTCACTCTCTCTGTGTAAACATGAGGCAGTGCAGAATGGGAAGGGGGTGGGAAGGGCCGGCTGCCAGGACTCAGTGGAGACTCCTGAGCAGCTCTTTGAATATCAGATGGTGTCCCTGCCAGCATTAGAAGTGGTCTCCCCAATACCTGTCTTCAGCAGCCAGGTCTTTTTCATTATGAATGATGCTACCACTGAGGTTGGTGTGTGTGTGAAGTACATGGTCAAATATGTGGTATTTGTAATTCAAGTAGCCCTAAGAAAGGACTCTCTAAAAAAAAAAAAAAAAAAAAAAAAAAGATAGTGTTTGTTTACAACATCTGAATTTTAACATAGTTTAATCTGGAAGGTAATTCCTGTATTTCTGTGATCAACTAGAAATATTTTATATAAAACTGAATATTTTACTTCCTTCCTTATTTACTAGGAGGAAAGAAACGCTGGGCTAAAAGCAGAAAACCACAGGAAGATCTGTTGTTCTGCTCCCCAGATCTGTTTTAGAGGTCATCTATCTACACTGCCATGTTTTTGATGGACAAAAAAGCCCTTTGAAGTAAGAAAAGAACTTCTAGATATACAATGCTCTATTTTTTTTTTTTATTTTATTTTTTTTTTATCTTAAGCAGGATGCTGTAACTCCAGCACTTAAGAAGGCGAGTTAGGAGGATCACTAGGCTATATAAAACTACAGCCTCTTTATTTATTGTTTGGAATTAGAAATGTGAGAAGTATCTATTGATACTGGAAAGGTATCCCTTTAAAAAGGAGGATGTCCTGAGTGCATAGTTCCTGCTGCAGGTGATGAGATTCAAGCCCGTACAGGCCTACTCGCTAGCATCTATGAGATGACTTCTAAGTGTAAGGCGAAATTCAAGGCAACTTGACCCTTGGGCTAAAAAAATTCCCAGAATCCCTTTCCTCATCCCAGTTGAAGCACTAGACAGGCTCAAGTTTCGGCAGTAAAATGAAATGGGTATATACAGGGACAGGGCGGAGAACATCTGTTCCTTCTCAGAACACGTACAATGTTAGTATTATTTTATCTCAAGACATCATCTGATGGCACTGCTAGTTCTTCCTTGTTCACACCACATAGTCAAAGGTGGTCAGCAAGGTCCAAGAGCTTACAGACCAAGTGGCACCCACTCTTTGATTCATGACCAAGGCCCTGAACCAACTGACATAAGGAACAGAGGTGACTTGGGCCTGAGGACTTACTAGCAACTCCATGAACTCTTCATGCTTCAAGGTATTATCATAAGATAGCTTGGTTAGGAGGCCACTGGAGTAGGATCAGAAGCATAGCAAACTCCTCCAACCTACTCAAGCCAGACCTTCTCTTTGATCCTTTACCTGTCATTCTGGATTTCACCTGTCATGGAAGATTCTAGTTTGAAAACAACAACCAGATATAGACTATCCATCAATCAACTGAGCTAATACCTGACTATGAAAAGCCATGAACTCTCCTCTCCAAGACCTCAGACATTCTGAGCTTAAGCCTAGGGCTCATTTGCCAGATGGTGTCTCACTTTCACAGTTTCATGGAAATGTTTCATCATCTGCTCATGGAAAGCAATCCACAAAAATAATCTGCAAGTAGGTGGCAAGACAGACCAAAGTACTGGATCACCTGCTGGCTAATTTCTGGAGGGAAAAATTCAAGTAGAATGCTGTATACATCCAAGAGTTTGCCTTTTACCCACAATATAGGAAATATGTTTTAGGTTGATGTGCTTTTGAAATTATTATATTTTTATTGATTTTGTGAGTGAGATGTGTGTGTATATGTATGTATATGTGTATGTATGTGATGTGTATATGTATGCATGTATATGTGTGTGTGTGTATGATCAGAAGACAACTTAGGGCAGTCAATTTCTTCCTTCTGCCATGTTTTAATTTTTTGGGGGGGGCTCTTAAACTCAGGTCATCAAGTATGGTCACAAGTATTTTTTTCTCTTTATCTTGATGGTTCCTAGTTTTATGAATTTTTTGAGGAAAAAACTTAAAACTCTCAAAGGGATTAACGAAGTAAACATATTTACATGTATGTCCTGACATACTTTTCTTGACAGTAGTTTCATTTTTTTTGAAATTCCATGTTATAAGTGCAGTCATGATTCTCTGCACGAAGTCACTCGGGACAGAGTTAGCAGCTGCGATTAAAACCACTACGCCAGGAAGAAATCAGTAGGCCTGGTCAGGAAATGGTGAATGAGTGTTCACCCTGCCATGGTGAGGGCTATGCCTGAGGCCTGCTTTTTGCTAACTTTACCTGATAAAAACATTGGGAGGAAAAGAACTAATGGTAGCCATATTTCTGTTTTTCTTTTACTTCCTGAAAAAGTGCTCAAGAACCATTTTTGGTTGACCAGTAGGCTGAATTCAACAGCTAATGTTCCTTCTACTTTAAGGCCATGACCTACAGCAACATTTACCCTAGACATTTACCCTGACAGCCAACCAGAGCAGATCATGGCCTATGAACACATTTACCCTTTTCTCTCCAATGTGCTTCAGTGTCTTTATGAAGTGCCCTGTTTGGGCCAAGGAACTACCTCTAGAAAGACGGGGTCATTGCAAATCATGCTGAAGAGTTGGAAGGAAAAATTATTACTGTCTTTCTTTCCTAGAATCTCCATCCTCCTACAGACTGAGAGGCTATGAGGTTCAGATGGGTTTGCCCAATATTCTGAATCCTGATTTAGGAGATTTAGGAAGATAAAAACTTCCCTTTTCTTTACTGTATCTTTTCTTTGTGGATGCTGGTCAGAACCCAAGTGGACTGTTTTCTGATAGTTTGTGCCTTATTACTCTTTCTCTAAGCCTTCTGGCCTCAGTGGCTGCATGCTACCCTGGGGTACCCTAGAGTGAATGGACCCCATGCAGCTATTTTAAATGCCAGAGCTTCCCCTCCCTGCCTCTGTCTTCTGGGCAGCTTCTGAGATCTACAGTTTTCCTCCTGGGAGTTCTCTTTTAAGCTCTCATACAATCATCCTCAAGCATCTGTTTGGATCCATTCTTAAGTTCCTTTACTAATAAGACTAAGAGCCCAAAGATAGGTCCCAGTTTCCATGGTATCACTAGTTTAAAAAAAAAAAAAAAAAAAGAAAGAAACCCTTTCAATTATCTGCCATGCCACAGCATAGATCTACAAAGCTGGACAACATCTTCTGAAGATAAAACCGCTTTGGACTATGCCTTTGCTGTCTTTTGCCTCTTTCATAGGAAACTCAAAGTTTCCAGCAAGCATAGGTGTTCTACATAGATCATTATCCACAGCCTGGACAGTGGGATGTTTTTAAAGGCTTTAAGTGTATTGAGTAAACACTGAGGCAATAATTATGAAATTGCTGAGTGCTTCACGATTCTCCATTGTAATATCTTCCAAATATCTTGCTAACTAACTACTAGTTCATGTGCTTTTCAGGATCACCAATGCCAGAATTCTCTGACTGTGATTAAATACTGGCAAAACCAAATCAAAGAAACTTTGCTCAAATTGAAAACTAATGTTTCATTTTAAACCCTTGAAGTGTATTAAACATGTTAAGTGGGTTTTTGAAATATTTATTTTTGTTTTATGTGGATATTTTGCCTGTGTATATGATTATAAATTATTATAAATTATATAAATTATTATTATAAATTATAAATCATATACACACCTAGTGCCTGTAAAGACTAGAACAGGGCATCAGACCCCCTGGAACTGGAGTTAGGCACTTGTGAGCTGCCGTATGGATGGTGGGAGCTGAACCACTGTCTTCTGGAAGAATAGCAAGTGTTCTTAACTACCTGAATAATTTCTCTAGCTCTTACTTGTACTTTTTAATCAAAGGTCAGCCAAGCTCAAGGGGAGTTAGTGGAGAGCTAGTGCTAACTGAGTTGGAAGCTCTGTTCAAAACTCCCAGAGAAGACCTGGAAAGGTGACTTGGTGTATAAAAGTACTTGCTGCATAGGCAAGAGGACCTGAGTTCAAATTCTCTGTCCTCATGTAAAGACTGGCAAATTTCTCTCCATCTGCAATTGTAATACTTGCTTATCCAGTGAGGTGGTAGCTAGACTCAGAAGTTCATGAGTCAGCCAGCCTAGTTACTGAGATGCACAAGAGACCCAGTCTCAAACAAGGTGAAAGGTCAAGAGTAGATTAATCTCTGATGTCACATCAGCCCCGGAGTTTGCATAACTGCACTAACACACACAAACACACACACACACACACACACACACACACACACACACACACACACACACACGTTTAGAAGGGCTTCAAATTAAATGCAACTTTTAGCAGGCATGGCTGGTAGAGCATAATTGGGGACCACCATGTTGGCTGTAATAGTGAGCATTGTCTCTGCTCATTACTGCTTAAGTCTTGGGGTGGGGTTAGAATAGACAGAGTCAGGTGGGCTTTTGTTTGCATGTAATGACTTTGATCCTTTCTGTAATGAACAATGAAAGGTACTATAAAGGGGAAAGAATAATGTTGATTATTTCACTTTTAAGATTCATACAGAATATTATTTGAAGAAATGAAATCCAGGTGCTGGGTAATAGCTCAGGTGGTAAAATGTCATCCTTGCAAGCTTGAGTGAAGATCTGATTTTGATTTTTAGAATCTATGGGGTTTTTTTGTTGTTGTTTTTGTTTTTTTTTAATAGCTGTGTGTGGTGGTGTTCACTTTGAATCTGGGCAGATGATGACAGGCAGACCCTTGAGACTTCCTGGCAGCCAGCCTAAGAAACAGTTTGTGTGTGTGTGTTTGTGTGTGTGTGTGTGTGGAGAGAGAGAGAGAGAGAGAGAGAGAGAGAGAGAGAGAGAGAGAGAGAGAGAGAGAGAGAGAGAGAGAGAGAGAGTGGTGGAGAGAGAGAAGTGGATAGTACCTGAAATATAAACCCCCCAAGCTTGTCCTCTGACTCTGACCTCCATATGTACATGTACCCCCCCCCCCAAATAAATGAGAAACTCTCCCCAGGTAAGTAATCTGCCACCAAACGAAATATGAGAGGCAAGGAAGCCTTTGCTCTCCTCTGCCCCACAGAAATAACAGGAGAAAAAAAAAAAAAAAAGAAATCTGTGTCTTTGGTTTTCAAGGTATAGTACAGAGAATTTTTAAAATATGCTTTCAAATCCTCAGAGACTTTATAATTTATCAGGAAAGACACATTCTTCCTAATGAAAGGTTACTGACCTTCATGAATGCGACAGTTCAATTACAGCCCATTCATATGCAGAGCAGTGTTGATAAAGGACTGGGGGATGTGACTAGCATAGCAAAGAATGGAAAAATGTCTAAGAAATTATTATTCTCTTCTTAAAAGTTTAATTGCAAAACAAGAATAATAAATACGATCACTCAGGTAGTGGGATCTTTTCTTCTGTGGCCCTGTAGTCTATTAGATCTGCTTCATTGGATGTGGTAACTGCTTTTTTTTTTTTTCTTTCTTCCTAATATACCTTCCTTTTAAACCCTCTAAACCACTAAGGCTAACAAATCAGAAAGCCCGTGGGGGTCCTGAAATGCAAGGTTTCAAAACAAAACAAAACAAAAAAAATTTCCCTCTTTCCTTTTGACTGGTAAGGCAAGCCGGGGCATGTCTTGGTGTTATTTTAAGTGTCTGACTATTATTTAGATGCTGAAGTAGATGGAAAGTAAGGAGGGGGAATGGCCATACCCTCAGCCACTCATCCCAGTCACTCATGCCCAAGTTCCGAGCTCCAGGGAGATGAGCATCCCCTCCTGGTCTGAGAACCCTGTCCTGGCTAGACTCTCTGGAGCCAGCCTGCAGCCACACTGGAGTGACATCTACAGGTTCTGTTTGCTGAGCCTCTCCAGGTGTGGGGAAGACATCTGATTGCCACTTTGTAAATCAGCAGAGTGCCACTTAGACACAGCTCTTTAGACTCTCCTAGCAGAACCATGTTCTCCATCAGCAACTACTGTAGTGATTCCTTTATAACAATACATTTTTCATTAAAAAAAAAAAAAATAAGCTGCATCGAACCAGAAAACTTGGGAGGCAGCCAACACAAATATTTGAAGCCAAGGCATTATTTTCATTTTTTAATATTTTACCTCAGAATTTAATATCAGCCAGCAATGTGTGTGGTATGGAGGAGTCACTGAACGGTGAAAAGGAGTGGAAAGTCTGAGAAAACACACATGTTCCCAACACCTATCTTCCTGCCTGGCACATAGCGTCCTTTCAACGTTTGTTGATACATCGCTTGAACTTCTGCGTTTCTTTTTTATTTCTTGGATAAGCTGTGCAATTCATGAACTTCTCTTTTGAAACATCCATCCTCTATTTTACTCTTGGGTTTCTTCACCCTGCACTAGTTCTGAGACATGGATTTACCTTCAACTCACCGTGAATCCCAGTCTTTGAATGTAGCTTACCACAGAATTAAGAGTACAGATTTCAGTGGATTTCTGTTAGAGTCTGGAGATTAATGGTCCCTAGAAAACATCTGTGTCAAAGACTTGGCCCCTGTATGAGTGTACACAGGTGATGTTTAGGGAACCGATTGAATTACAGGAGCTCTAATTCAATCAATACATTGATTAAGGCTACTATGGAGACATATTTGACTGGCATTATTCAGAGATAGAATCTAGAAGGTAGAGTCTAATGGATGATTTAAGCCATTGAAGAGTGTGCCCTTAAAGGAAGGATATATTTGTTTTTGGTAATCCTCCCCAACTTTCTTTCCTAGCTTCTCCCCATCTCACAGCTACTATGAAATGAACACTGTGGTCAAGATGTTCGGAATGACCACAGCTCAAGAACAGCAAAAGGAGACTACAGTAACCAGGGGAAACCACAGAAGGAAGCCCCTGAAACCATACACTGTTGCAAAATAGTTGTTTACACTGTGAAGACATATCTTTGCCAAGGTACCTTCTGATTGGTTCAATAACAAGATGAATGACCAATAACTAGTTAGGAAGAAGTTAGGTGGGACTTCCAGGTAGAGAGAAATTGGGGTTCAGAAGCTAAGTTAGATGTGACATACTGAGAAGAGGTCACCAAGCCACATGATAGAATGTATTTTAATAGAAATGGGGTGAATTAAGTTATAGGAGCTAGTTAGAGTAAAAAATGTGTGTGTGTATGTGTGTGTGTGTGTTTATTAACTATAATAATTTATATGATTTTGGAAAGAAAGTAAAAAGGACCAGACACCAATAAAGACAGGCAGTCCAGGGAATCCAGCCTCCCAGAATGACTCTGTTATAGTTCCTTCAAAATTCTGCATTCAGAACAACTTCAAAGATGCTAGATGAGATGGTCTGCCTCACACACTACTGCAGCCAACACTTCATATAAGCTTTATACTTTCCCACCACACAGAAACTAGTCAAGAGAGAGAGAGAGAGAGAGAGAGAGAGAGAGAGAGAGAGAGAGAGAGAGAGAGAGCTCCCCTAGTACTTGACTATTGTCCCAATTTTCTCAGGATCCCTTAGAGATGTCATCAGCCCCAGACAACAGAAAACAGTCTAGGGAACATGACACCCAAATTTCCAAGAGATGGGTTGGATGTTCTTAGTTGTTCGATGGATTATTGATGTTTATCATCATTTAAGAGTTTGGTTACTTGTTGGTCATGGTCAGGGAGAAAGAAAGCTGAGGATCTTATTCTAAGAAGAAAAAAGGATATATATATATATATACATATATATATATATATATGACAGGATAAGAGGGTAGATTATTGAATCTGCTCTTAAAATAAAAAAGCAACTACTAGTCTTAAATATTTTACATTGGTATGGATTTTTGTATATTGATACAAATTTAAGGTTATTTTTGTTATATTCTATATGTACTACTACTCTTGTTTAAAGTATTGCAGCTATGTAGCTCATTTTAAAATACAATGTGTAATTTAGAAATACAGGTTAGTAGTTAGTCATCTATAATAATTAAATTTGTACTCATGTTAGGTAAGTTTTCAAGGTTAAACAGAGATATAGTTTAGATGGACAGGTGGTCTTCAAACACATCAGAGACCTACAGACCGTGGCATTTAATGTTATAATCTACGAATTTTCATGATGGTGAGACAGGTCTGCTCTTGACAGCACTAATTTACTTCAAAAGAAAATGATGGGTATCAAAGAACCTCCATATGGAGTTTGCTTTCAATTATACCAAAGCTAGCCATTTAGGCAAGAAATGGCTTTTGCCTTGACTGCTGACAGTTGCTGTCCAAATTGGACAAGAAAGACAGAAGAGAAGGCAACTGCCAAATTTTGCCAAGACAATGTAGGACAGTACTTCAAAAAATTCTGGTTCACAGAGAAGTCTGTCAGATATTCTATGCCTGTCAGCCAAAGGTGGATGCTCCAATATTGCAGAAAACCCTGGGTGACTATCTAGGCAGTCAGCTGTCTCTGTCATTTATATATTTTTGGAAGTTGTTTGCTTTGCACTTCCTGTTTACTCAGTTAGTATTATTTTCTTCTTGGGTCTTTGATGAGGTTCAAGACTAGACAGTTATAGTTAGACTTTTCTTTGTTACAAAATTCAGAAAAGAAATTCACAAAAGAGATGTAAAGTACATAAGTTTTAAAGACATAAATGTTTAAGCTGTTTTTCTAAAAAATGTTTTGAGGTCTAAAAAGATATTTTTTAGGTAGGTAATACAAATTGTGTTAGAAAGTGATTTAGGTATAAAACTTTGGACTTGCCAAAATAGGGTAGATAATGGAGTAATTTCTCAGAATTTGCTAAATACAAAGGGGCTGACTACTGTAAATCTAATTCTTATTTGATAATTGTTCTTGTATATAATTTTACTGTTAAAGTTAACACTCTTCCTTTTTATTTAGACAATACCTGATAACTATTCTTATTGCGTATAGTTTTACTACGTTAGAGTTAGTCTTTCCTTTGTAATTAGACAAAAAGGGGGAATATTGTGAAAAATTTTGCACTGTGAAGATAAGTCTTTGCCAAGGCTCTTTATGATTGGTTCAATAAAGAGCTAAATGGTCAGTAACTAGGCGGGAAAAAGTTAAGCGGGGCTTCTGGGCAGAGAGAGAAATGGGAAGAGGAAGTTAAGCACACGCTTTTGCTAGCGGACTTGGAGCAAGTCAGATGTGCCGTACTAAGAAGAAGTAATTCAGCCACGTGATAGAACATAGATTAATAGAAACAGGCTAATTATGTTATAGAGCTATTTATTAAAAAAAAAGAAAAAGCCTAAGCTAAGGCCAAGCTTTTACGATTAATAATACGTGTCTTGGCCATTATTTATGGCCTGGTAATTCAAAGATAGTCTGACAAGAAAGTTTGCTGTGATACACCAGAATAATCCTTTTCTCATTTAGGTTGATTTGCTTGGACATTTTGTCACAGGTGAGACAAATGACTAACAAAGTGCTGTGATCGCTTTATTTACTTAGCACTCAGTTCTTTAGATTCAACTTTCATTTTTTCACAAACCCAGAGGATACATCTCTGCATTAAAGATGCCTTAGAAAACATTCTTTCACTTTGTATTGTTCTGCATTTCAGATTTAGGACCACCCAGTCTCTGAACTTTGAGAGAAAGCTGGTCTCCTGATCAGCAGGCAGAAAGAGTATGAGGATAGTCTTGGAAGTCAGTGTAGAAAGAAACAGAAGCAAGCAAGCTTGTGTAGAACAGGTGTTTGATAATTTCTGGTGAAAATGAATGAAACACAATTTGCAACATTCATCTGACACATATCTAACGATTCTAACGATATGCGTTATTCCACGGCAGCTCAGGCCAATAGTTTAGCAGTTCACACACACAACTGTAATTAGTATTTTTTTTTTTGACAGGTCTTTATAGTCTTAATCTCTCATTCATCAGCTTATGAATGAGCAGCAATATTCACAGGCTCTTTCTCTCCGGCCTCCCAAATCCTAGTTTGAGTTTAATACTAAACAAATGTTCTCCTAGATTTGTTGAGAAGCATCAGGATATTTCCCAAGATGTGGACTAATCTGTGACTCCTCTGGTCTTCACCGCTCCTTGACAGTGTCTAGAAAGGAACTTCCTTGGTGGCCTCAGAAGATATTAGGGCGGGAAACTGCCTACCAGTGTTGTCATGGAGGAACCAGAAAGCACAGTCCTAGGTAACTAACGTATCTTTTCCAATTCTGCAAAGAAGAAAGGGCCCAAAGGACATGGATCCCAGGTAAAATGTTTTGCATTATAATAGAGAGGGTTCAAGCAGACAACTCATTTTCTGACTGAACTTCACTCCAATTAAAGATGACTTTTCTCAAATGTAAAGTGGGGAAATGAAGAGATGATTCACAAGGTAAACACCTTTGCTCTTCCAGACAATCCAAATGCAATTCCCAGCAAAAACAAATCGGGAGACTCACAACTGCCTGTAACTCCAGCTCCAGAGTATCTGAAGCCTTCTTCTCACTTCTGTGTATACCTGCATAGACCTGGCACAAACACACAGACACACACACACACACACACACACACACACACACACACACACACACACACACACACACACGAATGCTCAAACATAAAAATAAATGGTTTAAAATAATTAGATGTAAAATGAATGGCTGGAAACTTGTGATACCAAAGACCCCTTCCAGCTGTACCTTCAACAATTCTGCTCTTAGATTTTGCTTTAGGCAGGCACATTTTAATTCAATTATGAGGAGACATATAGAAATAGTATCTGAGGCGATTTCATATATTACAGGGAACACTGATTTTAATTAGCTAATAGCCTTCTAGAGGCTTAAGTTGCTTCCCATGTCTTGAGGTGCCTGCAGTGCTCTCTACCAAAGTAATAGTTTCATCAGCAGACCCTATGCATTAGCTTCTTGAAGGGAGACCTCTTTATGTTAAATCGCTTGCTTTTGGGAATCACAAGCCTACATCTGAAGTTTTTAGCCCATATAAATTAAATTGAGAGCTATTATGTTCATATCATAATTTATTATTGTTATTTTCCATTTGTGAAATAAAGTTTCCTTAACACAATTATCTTATAAATGGCTAGAAAAATAATGATAGTTCTGAGGAACATCTGTTTTTCCTTTTACTTTTGAGAATGTACCTTCCTGACAAAAGCTTTGTAAGATGGGGATCTTCTTGCCAATTAGTTTTGGAATTATTTTATAAAAAGATTATTATTTATCTTTATATGTGTGTCTGTGTGCAGGTATCCAAGGAGTCCAGGAGTGGGTGTTAGATCCCCTGGACCTGAAGTTTCAGGAGGTTGCAAGTCATCGATGGATGGTGTCTTGGAAATCAACTTTGGGTTGTCTGAAAGAGCAGTAAAGCCTCTTAATCACTGAGCATCCTCTCCAGTCTCCATCTTTGGGATCCATGCTACATATTTTATCAGTCAACTTAGGTTGGGACAACCCTTGTCAAAGAGAGTACTAGAGTGTTCCATCTCAGATTTCCCAAGCCCATATCTGTGCACACTCAGCATATTTACCCTCTTGGCCATCCTCTCCCATCCTTCATCCCCCAAATGTGATTCTCCTGGCAGTTCTTAAAGTCCTGATGATCTATTCTGCTTAGCAAAGGCTGACCCTACTTGAACCAGTGGGTATCATACCATCCAGTGTAGCCAGAAGATGCCACCACTGGAGTAATACTGTGCTATGAGGTGGGCATCTTTCCTCATGATGATTACCTCCTTCACCAAGGCTACTTTGACCACAAGGCTCTTTCGTAGATATGGAGAAATGGCCATTACCATCTTAGAAAACAATCTGAAAACTGACTGGAGGATGCACCCAAATTCTGCCAAGTCTCACCACCTTTTCTTCTTATCCACTATTGGGGTTTGAACTGAGGAAAAGTGTGAATGCCAAGTTCCCTCCTTGATACCACTCCCCTTCTGTTTATTAGAGTCCTCTGAGCCCATTCCGCGGAGACAGAGCTCACACACTGTGAAGACATGGACCAGTTACTCCCTAAACACAACCTCAACACCAGAGCTCAGGTGCCCTTATCATTTGCTATCACATGTGAACAGAGCATTCCAAAAGAACAGGTAACCTTTCCAGGATACACTCTACCCTGACCATTGAAGACCTGTGTACACTATAGAACCAATTTCATCAAAGTTTCTTCTTGAGCGTTCTTCAAATACTCAGTTTTACTGTGGTCTATTTTACTGAATTAATTTCAGCTAGGATAGTTATTGTTACTTTTTGAGACAGGACCTCATTATTTATCCCAGGCTGTCGACCAGGTTATGACCTTTCTGCCTCAGCAAGCTGAATCCTGGAATTCCAGACATGTGCCACCATACCCAGCTGCATAGGATAGTGAACCACTGTGCACATATATTTATCTGGAAATTCTGAGTCTAAGATCGCCTTTCTTCCCTACATGTGTACCCAATCTCAGAATAGGTGTTATTGCCAAAGACAGTAACTCCCACTCTCAGGAGTATAATAGATGAAATAGTCATAACATCTTTGTCAAAAAATACATATTAGGAAAAAAGGGAGTAAATATTTGTTCATTTTCACACACTTTCTGATTGTTTGAAATGCTTTGCTTTTTCTTATTTGATTTTACTAAAATACTCATTCTAACTGGAAGACACTATGATTCTTGTTTCCAACCCTAGTTGTTTACTTTGCAAAATTAATTATAAACTGGCTACTGTGACTTGGTGAAAATAGGTTATATTTGCTGAACTTGAGCAGGGAAATCTTTTGTTTCGTTTAAGCAAGATTCAGGTAGTTCAATAAATGCCACTTAACTGGGGCAGACTTGATCAGGGAAGTTGCTGAATTGGGAAACCAATTAAGTCTAATGATAATTAGCATGCACTGCTGCTTAATTGGGATAGGTGGTCCATTGAGTTGGTATCACTGTAGGTAATTAAATGAGGCTCTTGGAGGTTAAGAGATAGAGTCTTCTGCTTTCAAGATTGAAGGCAATTTATTTTCTTTCTTGATCATGCTGTTGCTGTTGGAAAAAAAAAAAAAAAACCCTCCATTTCTAAATAACTACAAAAGTGTTACTGGACCTGAAAGGACCTGAGCATCTGTATTGTGCATGAATGTATACACACACACACACACACACACACACACACACACACACACACACACACACACACTTATGTCTCTTTACATATAGTTTATACATTTAAATGACTGGAAATAGTGGGAGATAGAGAGGATTTCAGTGTTTTATTCAAAGCTGTCAGAATTTAATAATAAAAAAACAGATAACGTGGTTTCAGAATCCTATTCTTCTGTGTGACCCAGCACCCAAATGCTCACGCTCTGTGTCTTAGTTCCTTTTCATGTTACTGTAACCAGATACAAGGCATGACGCAATTGAAAGGTTAGTTTGCCTTACAGTTAAAGGGGGTAGTGTCCATTACAGCAAGGAAGATATGGTGACAAGAATATGAGGCTGCTGGTCACATGCTATCTATCCACAGCTGTGAACAGGGAGCAAATGGGAAGTGGCACAGGGTCATTGCCCACCTACAGTGACTCGCTTTTTCCAGCAAGGTTCCAATTCCTAAAGATTCCACTTTTTTCCAAAACAGCACTACCACCTGGGCACCAATTGTTACAGCACATAAGCCTATAGGAAACATTTATATGCAGACCACAACAGGATGTGTGTGGAGCTCTGTGCAAAATCTATGTGGGAGCCCAGGGATCTGGCTCTGGCTGTGATAAGACATTGGCCTTTCAGGGATTCACATGCTTCTTTTATTAAATAAAGGTGTGGGATTAGATAATCACAAAGATCCCTTCCAGCTGTAAAAACACAAGTGTCTCCAGTCGTTTTTATTTAAGAGTTTGTTACTGAGAAAATAATCTTCATTTTAAGTTTGTATGAAGCCTTCTTGTACTAAGCAAGTCACTGGTAAAAGGTAATGATAATATCAAGCTCCATATTGAAACAACAAGAAAGGACAGAACTTATTTCCAAAATGTAGCGGTGTGGCTTTTGAAAGAGACATGAGGGAGAGGTTGGGAAAGAGATTAGGAGGGTAATACTGGGATGACTGTGTGTGTGTGTGTGCATATGTATAGTGTGAAAGTGTGTATATGGTGTGCAGGTGTGTGTGTATGTATGCATGTGTTTGTAGTGTGTTGGTATATATGTAGTATACAAACATGTGTATGCATGTGCATTTATGTGTGTGTATACCTGGTATGTAGGTATGTACATTGCCTGTACACATACATGCAACAAGACTTTCATTATCCAGCCTGTCCCTTTCTGCCTGATTGCCTTGCGTCAGGGTCTGAAACTTCCTGTTTCAGCTAGGCTAGCTGGCCCGAAGCTTTGGGGCCTTCTCAGTCTCAAGTAGGGTACTTACAGCCATGCCCTGAGGCTTCCTGGCTCCTCATGGCTATGAATCAAGTGCTTTTATACACCAAGACATATCTTTTTTTTTTTTTTTTTTTTAACATATCCTGGAATGATTTCTGACTGTGGCACATTTTTAAAGTCATAAAACCATGGCTTGGTAAAGAGAAAATAAAAGATACTCCTGTGTCCTGACATCTTATCCCATATGTGGAAATACTGCTGTCAAATAGAGAAGTAAGTCAGGTGTGTGGCATCCATGAAAGAGCGCGTTTCCAGGATAAGCCCAATGCAGAGCTCTGGTTCCGAGGATTGAGTCATTCTGATGATGCTGGAACTGGCATTTGGACAACATTGCAGACAGAAATCAGGTTGGTAAGTCCAAGGAATACAATACTTAGACAGAAGCTGCTAGTAAGAATGACTAATTTACTTTGACTTGGAGGCGAGTATAAGGCATTAGGTAGAAACTAGTTTCATCTATTTTCCTTTAAGAGCATAATATCATTAAGTATTTACACCAAGATACTCAATCATTACATATGAGGATCACTGATATGCAGCATATAGATTACAACTTCTTAAGGTTTCATCCACTCCTGACTCCTTTTCTACTTATATGGTGTGGGGATATAAAATATGAAGGCAAGTCAGAAATTTACTGACAACTCACCATTTATTATAAAACGATTCTTTGTTATTGTTTTAGTTAGTGTTTCTCTTGCTGTGATAAAACACCATAAAAAAAAGCAAGTTAGGGAAGACTTTATTAGGCTTATACTTCAGCATTGCTGTTCATCACTGAAGGAACTCAAACAGGGCAGGATCCTGGAGGCAGGAGCTAATGCAGAGGCCATGGAGGAGTGCTGCTTACTGATTGCTTCCCGTGGCCTGCTCAGCCCATCTTCTTGTAGAACTCAGGACCAGCAGCCTAGGGATGTTGCCACTTGTCATGGGCTGGGCCCTCCCTTTTTGATCACTAAGTGAGAAAATGCCCTTAGTTGAAAATGCCTCAAAGAGGCATTTCTACAGCTGCAGCTCCTTCTGATGACTCTAGTTTGTGTCAAATCGACCCAAAAAACTACCCAGTAAAGCTATATATTAAAGTTATATATATTCTACTACTTATAAAAGATCAAAGCACATTTATATATTAGTGAGATGGACTCACACATCTGTCTAATACAATGCAGCATATATTAACCTGATATGTGCTGAGCAGTCTAGGAGAACACTAAGCCATTATTCTGGGGGAATTAAACAGTTAGGATCTTTCCAGAATTGCAGACCACTTTGCATGTACAATAAAATCACCTCAAGCCACAGGATGCAATGCCTTCCAATGTAAGCTGTTACAGGTTTTAGAATGTACAATATCAATATTGTGTGCTCTAAACAAAAGACACTTGTCTAAAGATCAGACGACAGAACCAGCCACAGAGTTAGCCATAGAAGTCAGGCAGCCGTGACACACACCTTTAATCTTAGCACTTGGGAGGCAGAAGCAGACAGATCTCTGTGAATTCAAGGTCGCACTTGGCTACATGAGATTAATCCAGTCTAAAAGAGAAACAGTGGGAGCGAAGCAGTGGTAGCACACACCTTTCATCCCAGCAACTTGGGATCCTGTGCCTCTGATCCCAGTACTTGGGAAGCACACACCTTTAATTCTAGCACTAGGGACATTGAAATAGGAAGTGATGTGGCTGGGCAGAGAAAGAAATATAAGGCAGGAGAAGATAGGACTTTACTCCTTTGCTTCCCTCTGCCTTCTTCCTCTTTTAGCTGAGAATTCAGATTCATTCAGTCTGAGGAGTCATGTAGTCAGGATCCACCCCTTTTAGCCTAAGGACCAGTAATGGTGAGAAGTTTTTCTAGTGGCCGATTCCTACGTCTCTGATCTTTCAGCTTTACCCCAATATCTGGCTCTAGGTTTTATTACAAGACCAAGTAGATTCGTGCAAGCACAGGCAGTACTCACTGGTCATGTATGGCATGATGGTATGCATGGTACCAAAACTGCATGTTCTCGTCAGGGCCATGGCTTCAGTGACATCATGGTTGCTACACCAGTATGGAAACACCTTCCTTCCTTCCTTCCTTCCTTCCTTCCTTCCTTCCTTCCTTCCTTCCTTCCTTCCTTCCTTCCTTCCTCCCTCCCTCCTTCCTTTCTCCCTCCCTCCCTCTCTCTCTTTCTTTCTTATTTCTTTTTTGTTACCCTGCGTTCTTAAATCTTATACTGTCATCAAATCTGTCACAACTCCCACATTCAGCTATGAGACCTATATAGGGGACTCGGGTCACAGTTTAAGAAACTTTGATCTGGACTTTTCTAATTCTTTTCTTTTTAATTAGTCTCCCCCAAATTCGCACATTCCATCCACGTAACATCATGCCAGTTCTAGATGGCTGACAACAACATTTTAAATGCTAGCTGGATTTGAGATGTCATCTATTGGCTGCTGAACTTGCGGGCTGCTTGAAATAACCTCATTGGCCTGTGAACTGTAAATGCTGCCTAAATATTTATTTTTAAGTTGCAGTATAGATAAACATAGAAATGTATGTAAGCACACAGATAATTATAGTCATGTAGACAGAGTGAGTCAATCTCATATTTTTAAAATAAAAATAATATGCACTCAAAAGTCAGCTTTAAAAATATATTTTGAACAAGTGAAAGGCTAATTTTAGTCATCTTATTCCTCCTTGTAATTACCACAAACAGGCTTGTAGAAAGTTGGTGAAATATTCCAAGCTACAAGTTGAGGGAATGTGTGCGATTTAGTCAACAAATAAATGATCAAATAAAACAGTGGCTCTCAAGCTGCGGGTCCAGACCCCACGGGGGGGGGGGGGGTCACATATCAGATATCCTCCCACATCAGAGATTCACATTATAATTCATAACAGTAGCGATTATTGTTATGAACTAGCAACAAGATGATTTAAAGGTTGTGGGTCACCACAATATGTATTAGAGGGTCACAGCGTTAGGACAGTCGAGAATCA
Organism: Phyllotis vaccarum; assembly: GCA_033318265.1. NCBI lineage: Eukaryota > Metazoa > Chordata > Mammalia > Rodentia > Cricetidae > Phyllotis > Phyllotis vaccarum. Next base: position 52,006,005 of record JARWLC010000011.1, on the reverse strand, counting down.
CTGCAGTCAATGGGCATAAGTTTCCCAGTGGGCTGTTTCATGTTCAGAAGCCATTGCACCTGCGATCCATGCTGAGGCACTTCAGTCAGGTGGGTGTGGCCCCAGAGACAGCATGTAACAACCTGTACTCCATGATACAATTTGCCCACTTATATTCCTCAAATTTGAAGTCTATTTCTGGAGTTAACTGGACATTGTTACTTGTTTTGTATCTCATATAGCTCTTGAATAAATATGTCTCTGCTGAACAGACCTTGGAAACACTTTTTTCATTAGGGGAAAAAAAAAAAAAAAGCTATCCATCTGGCGTTAGGAGCCTTGGTGTCGGTAAGTCAACACTATTTCCTTGAAGTTTGCTCTTCTTTGCCACTTGGGAAATGCAGCCAGGCACACAGGGAGAAGGATTTGAGGGCAACAGGAATAAAGTGTCCAGTCAAGCTTCTTCATCAGGGGACAGAACAGTTTATTGCAGCTGCAATGCTAATGAACTTCATACTTCACAGATTTCATTGCTTGATTAGAAATGTGCTCATGCTTAAAGGCAGACTCTAGTGGGGTTCCTCAGAAGGCACAAATACATGGAGAGATCTGTCAGAGGGACGTGGTCATGAAAGAGCTTTTGGGGAGCATGATTTCGTTTGAGACCTTATTGGCGACTGGCATGACAACTTCTCTGTAACTCACTGGTGTGCATTATGACTCAGCTCACGTGGAAACCAAATTGCACCTGAGCAAATACCGGGGGAGGGGGGGGGTAGCAAATGGAAAGAAAGAATCACTTTCATTTTGCAACCACAAATATTACAATAGCTTCTGCACATATTTTAGGGAAACATTTTTTTTTTTTTCCTTTCTCATGTGAAGTCACTTTGCATGAAATTGCAAGATAAATTTGGTTACTGTGGCTCATCAGAATTGTTCTACAGTCATGGTCTCCAGGACAGCAGGCATGGAACTACTTAGAGGAACAGTATCCAGAGAAAGTCCATCAGCCTAGTCAGTTAATAGCACCACTGATATCATTTAATATGGGAATGGCAGGTGGTAAAGCACAATGCAGAAATTGATAGAAACCACTGTCAAAAGGAGGGTACTAGTCAGAAAACAGGATCAATGTAAAAAAAAAAAGAAAAATTAGTAACAGTAAGATAGGCACACATGTGTGTAGAACATTTACTGTTCCAAGCACTGTTCTCCATATTACATGGGGCTTCTATGTAGGAATCCTCACATCTGCTGAGTTTGGGCTGTTATTATCCTACCATCCTACTGCAGAAACTGAAGCATGGACGCTCAGTATTCTGCTCATTGTTTTATACACATGGAGATAGAATCACGCTCTAAACTGAGACACTGTGACTCTCAACGGTGTTTACACAGCTTATTTCTCCTTCCACGCAATCAAGCTACAAACACAGGTACAGTTAGTGTGCAGAGCGGGCCAAGTCACTAGTTTCAAGAATTCCACCTTAAAATAAGTCCCAAAGAATAAAAGCAGGCCCAACTTGATCTCTGTCCATGCATAAAGTGCTGAATAATCTTCTGCAGAGAAGATGTCAGAGTGAGAACCTTGACTGTTGGAGCCTTGTGTCCTCAGGTGTAGATCCACACGCCCTGTGGTTTGGGTGAGTAAGCCCATTTGCCATGGAACTGGTGTGTGGCACTGTTTGGAGCCACGGGAACACTAAGAGGTGGGTTGTAGTTGAAAGGTGAGTCGCTGGTAGGAGTGCCCTATAGGAGCTAGACAGACTCTGACCCCTTCATCCTTTTGCGTCCTGGCTCCCATGAGGTGAGCATCCTCCTCTGCTCCCCACGTACAACTGCCACAATGTTCCTCACCACAGTCCCAAAGGAAAAATGAGTCAAGCATCACGGACTGATATCTCCAAAACCATAAACCAAACTACACCCTTCCCCTTCATTGTGACAACGGAAAACTAACTAACTGGCAGAAGAGTTACCTATCATGGTCTATTGCATATCTATGTGAGGATGCCAACAATACCCACCTCATACAATTTTCATGGAAGCACTCAACAGAAGCATTCTGTACAGATTTAACTTGACTCAGTGTTTCATTTCTATTATGGTTTGTGTATAAAATGTCCCGTGGAAGCTCGTGAGTTTGAACACTTGGTCCCCATATTCTGACACTTGTTTTGGAAGATTGCGGAACTTCTGGAAGGTGGGGCTTAGCTGGAGAAACGGGTGGCTGGGAGACAGGGTTTATTGTTATGGCTTGGCGTAAATTTCAGCCTTGTGTCTCTGCTCCTTTTTCTGCTGGGTTGTAAAAAGGGGAAGGGTATCAGCTGCACAGTCCCACAGGTGTGGAGCGACATGCTGCCACACCACCATGAGGGACTACAATCTGTTCCCCCTTAAACTGCTTCTTGTCAAAGATTTGGTCACAGCCACTAGAAAACTGGCAAAACACAGTATTTAATATGCCTTTAATCAATGGTAACCACTACTGTCACTAAAATTAAAGAGTTCGGATCAAGAATATTGATTGACAGGGTCTGGGAATTCCAAGGCAATTGCCACTTCTTACAATTTTTCTCCATTTCCCCATTTCCCTCTTACTGTGGGATATTGCTCTTGTACATTGTAAAGATTTTCACTTGTATTGGTTTAATAAAATGCTGATTGGCTGATAGAGGCAGAAAGTAAAGGTGGGGCAACCAGACTAGGAGAATTCTGGGAAGAGGAAAAGCAGAGCAGGAAATGCCAGCCGGATGCAGAGGAAGGAGGACGAGAATGTTGCACTGAGACAAAGGAACCAAGCCCCATGGCTAAACATAAGCAGAATCATGGATTAATAAAAGTGTAAGAGCTAGTTAATAAAATTCCTGAACTACTGGTCCAGCAGTTACTATAATATCAAGGCTCTGAGTCAATTATTTCATAAGTGGTTGCAGGACTGGCCAGGTGGGATGGAAACCTTTGACTACACACTCTTATTCTGTATATCTCCCTTTTCTCATGGGTATTATTAAATATTACATTTTATTTAAACAACATTTTAAAATATAACCTTTTAACTATCCTAAATGAAAAGAAAGTTGTTTAAATTTATTAGAAATGAGGGATTACAGAGATGTTGAAAAAAAAGTTTGTGGGCAAAAAAGTGATTTATGTGAGGATGATGCTAAGTTAAATTAGTAAGTTATAAAAGCATATGGAAAAATAGTGAAAGGAAGTTTGTAGCTTCAAAGAAGGACAATGCCTGGAAAGAGCTGAGAGACTGGAAAAGATTAGGAGAAGGGAAATATTTATTATTCAAGAACCAAGAGTAAGTCACACCTGTAAAAGACCGTCTCTTCCATCTCTTCACATTTATGGAAACTGTGTTTCATCAAGTTTCAATCTGCCTAAGTCTGAAAAGAATGCTTTAAGGAAATCTCTCTATTCGAACAAGGCCAGGGCATGAGGAAGGAAGTGCCATGGTTGGAGGGAGAATAAACAGGACTTATTCCCGTCCCTGATATCATCTAGTGTGTGATCTTTGGCATGTTATTAATGTCCCTGAGCCTCAGGCTCCCTTCTTACCAGACCTGCTTTGTAGGCTGTACAGTTTTCCATACTGTGCAAACTGCCTGCAGTTCCCAGCTCTGTACTGTTAGGGCATTATTAGAATGGAAATACTCCATGACTCATCTTTAAGATGAAGGTTTTCCAAACTACCCAGATGATTCAAAGGCAATTTTAGATAATGGTTGGCCATACCCAATTTCCACTATATAAATGGGGTTATTAGAAGAAGCTTGTAGTAGGGCAGTGGTAGTCTGTAAGGGGCTCTTAGCACTTGGAGCTGGGGACACAGAAAGAAAATTCTACCCTTGCATTTAGAAGAACTTACCCATTAACTGTAATGGAAATTATCTGAGATGGTGATTTTCACAGCTACAAACACTTGAATAGTTTGTCTTTGTTTTGCATTGTTGATACGGAGATTGAACCATCATCATCTATACTCGTAATGTCTATCATCTGTCTATTATCTACCTATATTGATCTACTAATATATCACCTCTCTGTCATCTAACAACCATCTACCCAGTAAATGCATCACTAATTTGACTGTTTCTAAGACACCTTCCTTTCTCTACACCCAGATTCTGGTTTTTCTCAGTATCCCCTGTCTCTCTGCATTCTTCTTTTACCTCATAGACTGGAATCTTCCAGAGCACAATTTTTATATTCCTTTATTTTTTGACATTCATAGGACTCATGTTTAAATATTACCTTAAATTTAAGGCTCTTAACATGTATTTGCCTTACCTGTTCTGTGAATTTTGGCAACAGTTTATAGGCTTTTTCCATATAGGTATACAATCGGTACAGTAGGCAGAGACTCCACAGTGAATTTTCACACCCTCCCCTTGAGTGTCCCACATCATCAGCTGACATTGTCCCTGACCCAGTCTGTGGATCAGTCTTGACTTTACTTTCATCTGTTCTAACTTCAACAGAGGATCTTGCTAACTATCCTTTCACAGAAGATGTTATTATGTCTGTTGCTACACCCCACAAGGAGTTACCGTCTGGGATATTCCAACAGGCTGGTGACTTTCCTTCTGCTCCCCCCTCCTTAGCCCCTAGCTCATTTTTAAAAAGAAAGAAAAGAAAGAAAGAACGAAAGAAAGAAGGAAAGAAAGAAAGAAAGAAAGAAAGAAAGAAAGAAAGAAAGAAAGAAAGAAAGAAAGAAAGAAAGAAAGAAAGAAGGAAAGAAAGAAAAGACAGAGTCTCACTGACCTGGAAATTGTGAAGCAGGCTAGGCTGGCTGGCCAATGAGCCCCAGAAATCCAACAATCTTGGCCTTCCAAGTGCTAAAGTTACAAGCACATACCTCAACATTCAGATTTTCTAGGAGTCTTCATGGTTTCTTGGTGAGACTTTACTTAACAAGAGGATTTTATTGATTGAGCCACCTCCCAGCCACAGTTCATGCTTACTTGGGGCTCAATAATGGAATGAGTTTTATGAAGCATGACTTTCCTTCTCTAAGTTTAAAGTTTATTAAATGAAAAAGAAACCCTCACTAGTTAAACCATGTGAAATGTGTTTCTTTTCTTGTCAAAGAAACACAATTTGATCAGTGTTCAAAAAAAGATATTTTTTTCTTCCTTTAGAAATTGTGTGGGTTGAAGAATTCTCTAGGCTGTCAAAATCTTCATGACTAATAAATGTTACCTGTATCAAGTCTTCTAATTATCTCCAAGATTTTGGATTTTAGAGCCAATGATTTCATTATTTTACCATCTGCCAAAGAGTGTTTTTGGCAGGACTGAGTAGAAAAATAGGCAATGTGGATGAAAACTTGATTAATTAAACAGTAAACCTATGTCTGAAAGTGATACAGGGATGTTGCATTTAATCCAAACTGAGGGTGCATTTGGTACTCTTGGGTCTCAGATGAATTTGAGCCCCTTCCATGCCTTGCCCATTGAACATGTCAATCATGCCCAGAAAGACTAAAGAGAAAGAGATGCAAACTTTCTGCATTGGTTAAGATTCAATTCTTTAGGACGGTAATGATGCCAATCTCAAATTTATGAAGAAAGTGTACACAGAGACAAATATGTTTTAAAAGTACACTTGCTGTAGGAATCCTGATTTAAGAATTGGGGTGTTTTTGCTATTCCTAGTAACTTTTTTCTATATTTAAAACATGAGGGTGGGAGCATGTGATTTTCTGCTTCTGGGGTGGTTTTCCTACCTTGTATTACAGGCAAACTGCTTGTAAACAGAAATGCTGCACACACACACTTCTATCTGGGGAAGGTATGCGAGTAGGGAGGCAGCGACATTCTTCCATGCACTAGTAATTTCAATAGAGAAATGACACAGTAAGCTGCCCTATGCTGCAGCCGATAAAAACTGCTACTCGGTCTTCAGGTGTGATTGTGTCTGTTCACAAGGATTCCTGGGATATGTTGTCTTCAGAGCACGTGTTTCATCTCCAACTCTATTGCTTGGCACCTAGTCATGAGGAAGCCATGCTCTCAGTCTCACCAGAGTTAAGATGACAGTGCCCGCTTAAAGAGACTTGTATGAAGACTAAAGGGATTCCCTTGTGAGAAGCTCCTAGAGTGAAGTCTGGTGCAGAACAATCCTCCATGAATGCTTTTCACATATGACTTGTATTATTTAGTAGGGAACTCCTAGTAAGTATATGTATAATTTTTTATATCTGTGTAAAACATGGAAGCAGTTATAAACACAAAAGAAGAGAAAAAAATGATAGTATAGCCATGCAGCAGAATTTGGAATAAATCATGTAAAAGTTTCAATAGTATGTAAATTCTACTTTTGGTAATATTCAATAATAGAAATATGATATCTAATTTTAATCTCAATATAATTTCAATTAAAGAAGACTTTAAAATATTAGTACCAAAATATGAAACACTATTAGTGCATAAAAGAGGTGTTCAGATGTAAGGATGTTATTTTTGTATTCTTATGCTTCTTCCTATAATAAATCTGACAATATAGACTAGGAAATAAATTGTGCTTTATTTGAAATAAGTATTTATTCAGGACAAAGTTAGTGTGGAAAGGAAACAAAAAAAAATGTACAAATAAAGAGAAAGTTTGGAGATCCTCAAAGTTAGCTTCCCTTCACTACTGGGAAAATTGCTGTAGCTAGAACAGATGTGGTCTGGTTGGAGCATGAATGCAGATATTCGATTTCCACTGTAGCCCACTTCATGGAGATGAATGCAGTGAGTGAGGTTTGGCTGCAGGGTTTCTCTGCCTATACTATAATGGGAAATATTAAACTACCCTTTTGAAATTGCAAATTCTCCTCAATTAAAAAATTATTTGAGAGTTTCATACAAGTATGTTGAGTTGTCATTTTCCACATTCTTCCCACTGGGGTCTCCCGCCTGCTTCCATGGATTCTTTTTGTGTGTTGACTCATTGGTTTATCAAGGCTACTTATCGGTGTTACACCACTGAAGAAAATGGCACACCCTCCTCCCACAAAAGGTTAAGGGTTCATAATTCCTTGGGAAATGGTGAGGTCTCACAGGCCCCTCCTTCATCCAAGATGTCATGTTGAAGGACCCAATCTTGTTCAGCTCTTACAGATCTTACACATACAACCACAGCTACAGTGAGTTCATGAATGCCAGACTCTGCCATTCCTGGAAGACACCTTTTTAGTATCCATCTCATCTTTTGGCTCTTAGGTTCTTTCTGTCTTCTCTCCTGTGCTATCCCCTGAGCCTCAAGGTGATGGCAGCTGTCCCTTGAGACCACCCGGCCCAGAAACTCTTCTTTGGGATTCTGAGAAGGCATCTTTGAACCTGAAGAGGAGCTGTCTGATAGCAGTGGTTATACAACAAATACTCATAAATCATAGAGACAGACTTTCATTCCATTAATGGAACAGAAGAAAAGCATTTCTAATTAGAAAGTGATGTTTGAATAATCTGTTTGCTTTATTGTGTATGTAGATTGAAAATGTGCTATATTTGCCTTTAAAAATATTTTAAAATTCTGTATGTACTTGTGGTGGTCATACACATGAGTGCTGTTGCACATGGAGGCCAGAAGAAGGACATTAGCTCTCCTGGTGCTGGAGTTACTACAAACAACCCAAAGTGGGCGCTAGGAACTGAACTTAGGTCTTCTACAAGAGCATCAAGCATTCTTAGCCACTGAGCCATCTCTCTACCTGTATATTATGTTTGTATTCACATGGTTCTAAGTTATTAGCAACAGTGAAGCTACTTATGTCACATGTAACATCTAGAATAAGTCAGATCTCTAGTTAGGCCAGTCTTCTCCTTCATTAGCACCTCCACTCCAACTTGTTAGTATTTTCTATTTGTCATTTTGCTTTGCTTTGTTTTTGTACTAGGGATTGAATCCAGGTCATGTACATGCTAGGTTATGCTCTATCACTTAGCTGAATCTACAGCTTTCTTTTTTACTTGGATTTTGTGGCAGTGTTTCACTAAGCTATCCATCCTTGACTTTTAATGCTCCTGCCTTAGGCTCTAGAGTAGCTAGAATTATAGGCTTGTCTACTACCTAAATTCCAGGTTACAGAAATTAAATTTTACAACCATTTACATATTTGGGTGAGTGCACACATTAATAAGTTCATCCTTCTGTTTTTTGTTCACATTTTTCTTCTTTTACACTTAGTTTTCTTGAAGCATAATGTTGAACATTCTTTCCAAATAGTATTGTGGTTCAACTTCAGCTCCCATGCAGCTAAGAATATCTTTACTCTTCTGCTCAAATGCAGATGTAGAGACTTGTAGGTGTTGTTAGAGTTGGATTCCCTTCCCTTCCCTTTTTTTGAGGCAGGGTCTTACTAAGTATCCTGAGCTGCCCTGGAACTTGCTAGATTATGAGGCTCACATCCATCCTCCTGCCTCAGCCTCCTAACTGCAAACATATACCACCATGCCTGGATTTAAATGTAACTCCCTTGGAAGACTCAAAATAAAAACACCATTATCATCTCAAGCTTGGGCTTCTGTTCCAATATCCAGTGTCAGGCCGTAGAGGTAGTTTAGTATAGCACTTGCTTCAAATGTTCAAGGACCTGGGTTCAGTCCTGAACACTTGGGGTTGAGGATTATAATATCTCATAACACAGTTTTATGCCCTGAAGAGACATCAAGTTTTATTCTCTAGAAACTTTGACAGTTTTTTAAAAATCATTTTCTCAGATTAAAGGAAATTGCTTCCAGAGTTCTGATCCACTCTATTTTGTTCCTATGTGTCAAATGAGGAAAAAGACTTCCTACATAAATTCAAACTACAGTCTCAAGTTATTATTTGCTCATAAACTATGTGCTAGATATTAACTATGTATGTCAACATGTAGGATTCTACAATTTAATTTTGGAGATATATAAAAGTTTTTAATTAAACAAAAACCATTCTAGACAATATAAGAAATGTACATCAGAATGAACATTTTAAACATGCCTTAGTTTTGAATAGAACTGGACAAAATATACAGATAAACAATACAATATAATGATACTATCGTATTATATATAATATGTTAATATTAACTTCTGTGTTCTACTAAGGACATTGTTTAAGGTACTTAGTCATGGTATAGTTTACCTAGACAAGCTTCAGAGAACATCTCAAAACATTTTCAAAAGTAAAATGTTTATGAACAGTATCTTGAATGAAATTGTTGGAAGACCATTCGAAATAGCAACAATAAAATGCTAAATAACCCATAATAGCAAAAGGAAAAAATAGGCCCATTATAAATGAATGCTTATCTGCTTAAATACTGCAGGAATCAAATTATAAATTGAAATGTTGGTGATTTATCAAGGTCAGCCAGAATGTAGAAAAGTGTGTATGGATATACACTGCTGTAGTGTGTACCGATACAGCCTTTTGTGCAGTGAGATCTGAGAATACTTATCAAATTTAAACATGTACATACCCCTTGACCCAGGAAACCCACTCCCTGGAATCTCTCATTGGAAAATATTTGCCCATGCAGACAAGATGTGAGCACAAGAAAGGACATTTTCAGACTTCAAAAAGCTTAATGCATATTTATGTGAACAAAAATATTTGAAATAATAGACTTTTAGTAATGGGTAACACTGTAAAAGTGTTAAAGGTAAGGCTTAGAAGAAAATTTACTTTTTCTTTAGTTACATATGTTTATATTACTTGAAATTTTATAATGAATAAAACAATAGAATAATATATTCAAATTTAAAGCATCTAAGAATCAAAATATCATTATAAGTGGCCAAAGATCTATTAATGTAACAATATTATTATAAAGAATAGAAATATGCAAATGAAATACTCAATGGTAGAAATTATGTATAATTTCTATGTAGCTCTAAGACAAATAAGGGAAATATTGAAAGATAAAAATAAGAGTTAACTTATTAACAGATTTATACAAGAGCTGATTCTCTGTAAAACTAAGTAAGATATAAAATCTCTTGGACAATCTAGGGACAATGTAAGTAACCAATATTCATAATGAAATAATATGAAAATATAAAGAAAATTATATCATAATATTTCATATACCTTTAAGCAACTCTGTCTGTCTGATGAAATGCATGAGATTCCACTACTCAGTCTTGTGGGTTTTTACTTCAGTGCTGCATTGTTCAAGTTAATCTTTAGTTTGCTTTGTGTCTCTTCTGCTTTTTGACCAACAGTCTCTGTTTGACAAGCCTTTGCCATTACAGCTTCCTTTCAATCTAAAAGTATGATTTTTATTTCTTCCTTGAACGTATTCATCCTAGTTATTTGTGTAGCTTTGTGTGATACTTTGTTGACTTTCTCAAGGTTTCACAACCATTTCCCCAAAGATGAGTCAAGTTCTTTACGTCATTTCATAGTGTGTAAGTTTTGCTGAATTCTGGAAATGTAAATAAAATATTATTGCAACTCTAGATATTGTCTTCATTTCCCCCAATCAAGGGTTTGTTACTTTTGCTTATTTATTGGTAAATTGATTTGGACAGACAATTGTAATGGCCTTTGTCACTGACACAGCATGAGATCTTCTTAGAGAACTTAGTTTATGATATGTACAGTGTCATCTCTACCATCCCCAATGCCAAGAATTACAATGGCTTCAGCTATTGGTTTATCTTTGGTTATACATTTCTATAATCTCCATAAAGGCTTCTAGATGTCCTGCCAGATGTTCCATACTAAGCTTTTAACTTTTATAATTCAACCACTATTTTCACAAGTGTCCAAGAATATGAATTACTCTTAATACTCACATAATTAATAGCAGGCCCTTTGTAGTGTTATTTGAATTTTCAGAGCAATTAAACTTAATAATTGATCTTCCTATTTAATAAAACATTTCCCTATGGATAGAGAAAAGTGGAGGTTCATGTAACTCACACCAAAATTATAAGCTTCATGAGGTCCCTCCCCAGTAAACACCTTCAAGGAGAAAGGCTTCTCTCTGCTGCAGCTACAACAAATTGCAAAAAATTCCAGTCATGAAGGTATTGTCTGTCATCATACATCTTGGGGCAAGAATTTTAGTGATGCAGCTGCCCCAAAGTCTCCCACTCTCTTGTAGTAATTCCAATAAACTCCGTGACTCACCAAGCTAAAACAAATGATAATAGCCATAGGTCAAAGAAATCTTAAGGAAATTTTTAAAACATTTTAAATTGGCAAAGGATAAAACAAACTTTAAAATACAACATATCAATCTTGTAAGCAAGATGCTATTACTTCAATATATTTTAGAAAATTATAACTTTAAATGTTTATACTAAAAAGAATAGAAGTCCAAGGTTAGTAATTTAGGCTTTGATCTTAGGAAGCTAGAGACTAAACTTTTACTTCAAATAAGTAAAACACAAAGATAAATGCATATCCATGAAATTTCAAACAATAATAACAAAAAACATAAAAATTAATACAATTTTCAAAGCTCTAACTACAATGTACAGGAAACCCAACAGGAAAAAGTAGATTCTTCATATTAACAGTGAAAAGTCACCATTACAGACTCTACAGACCCTAGAAGAGGAGAAGTAGCATGAGTAATGGATGGCCCACACATTCAACAACTTAAATAGAATCAAACAAATACCAGAGGAACAAAAAAATAAATAAATAAAACTCCCTCATTGATAAAAAAGATTCATTTAAATAGTTATGTTTGTTAATGAAGTTGATTCGCTGTAAACAGCATATAGGTAGTCTAGATCTTTACTCTGGCCACACAGTTTCTGATCCATCGCTGTTTATTCATGGTGCACTCAGCTGATGCTTACTGGCATAATTAAATTAGACTCTAACTTCCTAGCAGTTTTCTGTTAATTTACTGTTTTCTTTCTTTTGTTCCCTTTTTTATCATAAAGTTTTTATGTGGTTTCATTTTACTTACTTTATTGATGTATTATCCATGTATGTTCAGTGGTGTTCCTGGGTTTTTCTACATGTATATTTATTTGCCCAATGTTTATATTTAAATATACTGCCTTTTTATGCATAATGTAAGAACTTTTAAAGATCCATAGCTAATTCTGTTCTCTTCTATTTTGCTTCTGTGTTACACGCTGCACCTTAACATATGCTGTGCTTTGTATATGTTTCCAGCTATTGCTCAGACAATTGTCTCTCAAAGTTGGTTAAATGTAAGAAAACATCCCCTTTTTAAGTGCTTTGTGTTATTTATTTGTTCCATATAGATCTAAGTTTGTTGCTGTGGGATGTTTTTCTGTATACTGTGAATATGTATTGCTCATACTTGTAGGGGGATTATGCTGCATTGTAAATAATTGTCCCTCTTACTAGTTTAATAAAAATGCTGATTGGCTGAAGGCAGACAGGAAGTGTGGGCAGAACTACTAGACTAAGAAAATTCTGGGAACAGGAAGAACAGAGTTGCCACAGAAATGCCACAGAGAAGTCATGGAGACCCCTATGATGAGATGCCAGCAGATGATGTGGGAATGCGTTTATGTATGCTGTGAATCTCAATCTTTAAATAAAGGAGCTGTTTTGGACCATGGTAGGCACCATAGAAGTAGGAGGAGAAATCAGAGCATAGGTAGGAAAAGCAAGGCGGAGTCAGGCAGATTGAGACAGAAGCAACATGTAAGAGCTCGGGTGAGCCACGGGCCATGTGGCACACAGATTAATAGAAATGGGTTGATTTAAGATGTAAGAGCTAGTTAGCAATGTGCCTGAGCCATAGGCCAAACAGCATAAAGTTAATATAAGCATCTGAGTCATTTCTGGGGGTCTGAGAGGCGGGCAGCTGGGCAGCTAAGAGGTCTCGGGCGGCAGGTCTTTGGGTCTAGATCTCTGGCTGCCCAGGATCTAGAAACCCCACTACTACAGAATACCACAACATGCAGATGCAGAGGAAAAAAGTTGAAATGCTGCTCTGAAGAAAGGTACTGAGCCTCATGGCTAAAGAAGATAAGAGTCATGCGTTAGTTTAAGAGTAAGAGCTAGCAAGTTATATGCCTGGGCCCCAGGTCAATCAGCGTACAATTAATATAAGTGTCTGTGTGTTTCAGTGGGACTATGGGACTGTGGGTCTGAAAGTCTGGGCCACCAGGCAAGGCCAGAAAGTCTGGGCCATGATACTACACATGAAAGTCTGGGCCAGAAACCTAATACAACACATATTGGTTGATAAATAAAGTTGTTTTGGCCTATGGCAAGGCAGGATAGAGTCAGGTGGAGCATACAAGCAGAGATATAAGAGAAGAAGGGTAGAATCTGAGAGATGCTAGCCAGCTGCCCATGGAACAATATACCAGTAGACCAGTAATGCCATGTGGCAATACATAGATTAATAGAAATGGGTTAATTTAAGCTGTAAGAGCTAGCTAGTAATGAGCCTGAGCCATTGGTCAAACATTTATAATTACTATAAGCCTCTGAGTGATTATTTAGAAGCACTGCTGGACAGGGCACACAGTAAAGCCTCTGCTAACAAATTGTGTCCCATGTACAGCAACTTCATCCACATAAAACCTAAGAGAGAGCTTTAAAAAGTTTCTAAAACAGAAGCAAGACCAGTTTCATCATTTTATATCTCTCAGTGTGGCCACAGCAGGCTTCAGCTGCAACATGGTGGACTTCTGTGGTCTCTCCCAGGCTGTGGGACTTAATAAATCAGCTGCACACTAGTTAATACTGCTTCCCAGAGTTGGGAAGGTAAGCCTAACTCTCACCAGACCTCTGCTATGTTAGAAAGCTGAGCAGTGCACAGCCAGCCATCAGAGTTTCTGCTTTAGTCCTAACCACACTGGCTTAGTAGTTTAAAACTTTCCTGGTCAAAAAGGTTACATATACACTGTAAAGACAGACTCAGATGAAAAAAAAAAAAACACTTTAAATGGGTCACAGTATGTTTTAAAAATGTAGGTAGGCTTAGGAGAGAGAAGAGAAAAGATATAGATAATCATAAAAATAAGTAAAGTTTTCAAAGAGGAACGTAAACTATAAAAGAATAAACCATATAAAGACAGAAAATATCAAGAAAGTGGATTCTACATTTTATTGTGCTTTCTTTAGGTTTTGGATTACTAATGGGCAAATGATAATTACTGAGAGACATTTGATAGTAAAAGATATTAAATTAAAACAACCTATATAATTTAAAAATATTTTGACTCCGCAATTTAAGTCAAAGAAGTGCCACTTTGGGGGAGAGGTTCTGAATTGTTTCCACAGAAAATGGAAGTCTATAGATTCATTTAAGACAAAAACTTATCTTTGACTAGCTTATAAGTGCACAGTTTATAATTATATTAATACAGATGTGTAGGTATGTTACCTTTACAGTTTATATGTTTTCATAACAAGGAATCAGATACCAATAAAACTGTCCCAGATGATCCAGTATCCAAAACAGCTTCAAGGCCACTGGCTGAGATGATCCAGCCTCACAGAATACTACACCCATGTGGTGGGATTCAGGTGTCAGCTGATAAGGTCCAAAGATGCTTATCCAGGTGCCCGATTTGGCCCATGACAGGCACCATAGAAAAAGTAGGAGGAGAAATCAGAGCATAGGTAGGAGAAGCAGGGTAGAGTCAGACAGACCTAGCTGAAGCCCAAAGGAGCAACATATAAGGAACACAGGTGAGCCACGGGCCATGTGGCAGACAAGTTAATAGAAATGGGTTAAGATGTAAGAGCTAGCTATCAATGTGCCTGAGCTATAGGCCAAACAGTATAAACTTAATATAAGTGTCTGAGTCATTTCTGGGGCCTGAGTAACAAATGGGTCTGGCATGACAGGCCTGTGGGTTTAGACCTCTGGCCGCCCAGGACCAAGAAACCTCAATACTACACACCCAAGACTTGAAAATTATCATAAATTTTCTTAGGGTCCCCAGAAGATTACTATTACCCCCAATCAACAGGAAGTAGTCTAAAGAACTACACCCACATTTCAAAAAATTAGATTATAAATGTTTTAATTTAAGAGAACAGGTTATAAATGGTTAATGGTCATAGTCAGTCTCTTTTTATAGAAGAAAGGGGAATATGATATAGGAATAATGGAGAAAGGATGTCTTTATTATCATAGATTATTATAATAAAAGGGTATACCATTATAAATACTTTAACTGAAAACTGTTATTCTCAAAATATTTTACATTGGTATGGATTTTAGTTTATTGACGCAAATTTAAAGTCAATTTTGTAATACTGTATGTACATTTCTACTCTTGTTTAAAATATTATATCTTAGCCTTTTAAGTTTATTATAATTTTAAATGCAACTCATTTAAAATTGAAAGTATAATTAATAAATACAGATTAATAGTCATAATAATCAAACTTATAGTTGTGTTAGGTTTTCTAGGTATACAAAGATATATTTCAATTTTGTGGGTAATCTTCAAATACTTCAAAGACCTATGGAATACAACATTTAAAATTCTTTAAGAACTTAGTCTTTTCTTGACTGTGATCCATGCCTGACCCTGGCAACATCAATTACTTCAAAGAGGATGATGGGTATATAAGAAACTTCTTATGCAGTTACTTTAAATGTAGCAAGGCTAGCCTCGCGGCCAAGAACATTGTCTTGCCTGAACTGCTTGACAATGCGTTGCATAAACTGGACATGCAGAATCCATAGGAAAGTGACCACCAAACTTTGCCAAAACAAGGCGGGAGAGTCCTTCAGGTTCCTGCTTCATAGAGTAAACTGCCAGACATTCTGTAGGACACGGAAAAAAATGTGGTTGACAGACTTTGGCCTGGGCCCCAGTGTAATCTGACTCAGGTTCTTATAAAAGAGAGGAGATAAAGAAAGACTGAACAGAGATGCTGGGAGATGGTTATCTGTAGGCTGCAGAGAGAGACATCAGAAGAAACCAACTCCACCAACATGTGGAGCTCAGTTCTTAAATCTGCAAAGTTTTGAGAATATAAAAATAAATTTCTATACTCCAGATAAATGAGCATCTATATAATAAAGCCTGTTTGGGATGCAATACTCTACCCTTGTGCTTTAACATTAAAAAAAATATTTAATCTATGTATGTACGCACGTGTGTGTGTGTGTGTGTGTGTGTGTGTGTGTGTGTGTGTGTGATGTACAACGAATGTGCACATGCCTATAAAGGCCAGAGAGGGCATCAGATTCTCTGGAGCCGAAGTTACAGGCAGTTATTAGTTGCCATAGATGATGAGAACTGAACTTGGGTTCTCTGGAAGAGCAGCAATCTGTCTTAACCAGGCAGCCATCCTTCTAGCCTCTTATATATTAGAGGCAATTAGAGTCCATAACATATCAGTCACAGTTATTTAGAACTTCTTGCCAAATACTGCCAGCATCTGTGTTACATCTGCAACTGCTTTTAAGGAGTATTGTGTTTCAGAGTGGTGTTCTGGCTTTCAGTTGCTCTTTGTTTTCGGGTTCTCTATGATTTTTATTGAAGTCTAGACATCCTCTGCATTACAAGAAAAGCTGAGCTGTGCAGTGTTTGTTTCTGGAGATAATTAGTTACTCCTAGAATTTTATTCTGAAGAAGGGTTAGTCCGGGTTTGGGGATTCTATGGTTACTCGTGGGTACCATGTATTTGTCCACTGATATTCTGTGCGTAGGGAGGGGACTTTTGGCTGTTGTCATTGCCATTCCTTGCTCTGTTTTTCTTTCCTTTAATATCTGCTCAGTCCTAACTTTGGGTCTTTTTTCAATACAGTGCATTGGAGAAGGCCGTCTCTTAGCATACTCTGCCCTCTTAGGATAGAACTGAGCCTGTGATCCTGACATGAAAGCTTAGGATGCTCTGGGTCTTGGCAGAGTTTCAGTCTTGGAGCACAGCTGACTACATACACGTCCTGGCCTCCTGTTTATGGTTTCCCTCTGACTATGGAAACTGAAGCTCAACTTTCACAGTGGTTGCTTTCTCTTTTTGTCTGGCATACAGCAGAGCCCGGGAGCTGGTTTCGCTCCTCAACTTTCCTCTGCAGATTAAGCTTCCCAGGACAAGGTTTTAGTAAAGTTTCTATTATTTACAAACATTGCCACTTTTTATATGAAATATATTCAAAAGCCTGACCTCCACTGGGAGGTCAAATTAAATAGTAAATTTTAATGAGTTTTTTTTTTATCCATTTTTCAAATTTTATCAGTAATAAAGGACAGAAATATAATGTAAATGTGATGCTATTTCTGTTAGGCCTTAGGGATTCAATTTAAATCTAGTGCACACGTTCTGGCTTCATGGGAAAATTGCATTTTCTACTTTAGGAAGCTGAGCCTTAATTTACTTGGAAAATGGAATCTGAGTACAAGTGTGAACAGGAACTTTGCAAATCTACATAGTCTCTGCCTCCAGCCAGCAAGGATCTACCTTCTCTAAGGATGGTGGCAGGCCTCCGAATCTGGGATTTTCACTGACGAGACACAAAGTAGATCCCAGAGGATCACACAGTGGGCACACAGGATGAGCAAGGAAAAGTTTTTGCTGCATGGGGTATTAGTATTTTAGCTTCATTTGGTACTACACCATCACCTAGCTTCCTGAAGCTGTTGCTGTCCTCTGGGCGACCGGTTTCTAAAATTGTATCCATATCTCAGCTGATATTCAGGCTAGAATTTAGTGTGGAGGGCCCAGATAGGAGGATCACATGATGTCTCATTAACAACTCATAATGTTCTTATTGTGGAGAAAACACAAAACCTTGAGTGTCACCCAGGGACACAAAAACCTGGAAACAGCCGACATCTACTTTGTGCCACTTACATAGAATTATTGGGGTTTTTTTTCCATATGTAAAGCTTTTTAGTCCATCTGCATGTTTATGTTTAAAAATATGTCCAAGTTCTTACTATTGAGATAATACCCTATCATCCGTGGAATTAACTTTTGTAGACTATTTTGTTAACACAAATTATTTATGGCTACATAGTAAGATGGCATCTCAAGTATATATATATATTTGTGTGTGTGTGTGTGTGTGTGTGTGTGTGTTACAGTGAGATACAGGATCACTTGTAAAGGAAAATTTTCATGTTATCTTACAGTATTTTATATGGAATAAGAGCATGGCTCTCATGGGGATCAGCATTCTCTGTTTAAAGCAGCACAAGGGGATTTGTACACCTGGTTCTCTGAAGCTAATGAGAAGTCAGAGGAAACACTGGGAGGCAGGCCACAGGCTTGCAGTGAAGCCTGACAGTGAATGCAGCCTTCTCTGCTCTAGTGATTAATTTCTAAGCGATCTTATCACCAGGCATAGCAGGAGGAGATGCTGAGGGTGCCTTATAGGGAAGAAAAATCAGGCTGTGAGTTCTGGGTACCCGGATGTTTGACTCCTTCAGGTACTTTGCTCATTTGAAGATACCATTTGTGAGGGAATTTGTTTAGTTTTTCTATCAGCATTTCCCCTCACACTTCAGTAAAATGTAAAATAAACTTACTGGCTGCCAAAACCAAGCTTATAAGTAAATAGTGCTGCAAAGAAAGTGCTGGGCTGCAGGCCGCTGGGAGGACCAAGAGACTAGCCTGCTAAGCCTCTCTGTGATCCTCTTTGAGATGACTAATAGAGACAGACTGAAGCATTCAGGAGGGGAAAAATTCATTTTTACAAGATTATAAAGCAAAGAAGCTGTAAACATGTGATGCAAAATGTTCTGAAGTTGCTTGTTCCCTTTGCTCTCAAAGCTATTCTGGATTGGTTTCAAGATCCAGGACATGGCTCATAAGGACCTCTTTCTTTTTGCAAACCTGGTCTATGCCAAGAACTCTTGATCCAAAATGCTTCTGGGAGGCGGGTGTGGTTCTAGAAGTTGGCATGGACACTGGAGACCAAAAAACCGGGGGGAGGGGTAGATATAGACTATATATATACATATATGGAATATGGAGTATGTATGTGATATACATGTACAGATATGTCTGTCTCCATATTTGTTGCTATTTTGAATTCTGGAACCTTCTTTTCTGAAGATGGTTCTACCTCTCTCCATTCTTTTTGAATTTTGAGATGTCCTCAAATAGACAAAAAACAACCAGTGAGACAGAATGTAAGTGAGAAAGAATTTTCCAAAGCTCTTAGACCAGTTTATAGTGAGAAACTGGGAACTGCCTTTGTGCAATCCTCTAATAAATCCTCAAATTCCCCATTTCTGTGCCACCCTTGCAGTCATTGTCCCTTTGATGTTTAGCTTACACTTTACCAAGAGCCTTATGGTTTATATCTATAGAGTTATTATTAGGGATTTCAGAGATTTATGTCCTCAAAATATACCGTTCATTTCATTCTCAGTTTTAAACTTAGTCTTTTGCTAAAACAAATGTGATTAGAATATGGAAAATTATTGTCTACTCATTATATGGGCACCATGTTATGAAATGATTCTGATGGGTGAACAAAGGTGGGTATATTTCTAGTCTGTCTCATCTATGATTGATGAGAGTCAAAGCTAGTCAGAGGATGTGCATGAATACATGCTATTATTTAACAGCATAAAGAAAACAAGGAAGCAATGTTGGTAGAAGAACAAGACAGAGGGAGGGAAGGCATCTGAAATCAAATGTCATATGTTCTCACTTTTATGTAGATCTTGGCATCAGCGAGTTCTTAGATGTGTGTTTAGTTTGGAGAACCTACATAATCCAGCAATCTATAAATGCATCATTGATAAGGAGGAGAAAGAAGGATCTTGAAGGAAGATAGATAGCAGGCCAATTTTTCTACTATTGTTTATATTTAAGAAATAATATATTAGAAAGAAACATACATATGGAGGATAATATATAGGGTAGAAAGCAGCAATTCATCCTTGAATATAAATAAAATCTGAGATCTTATGTGTCCTATACAATATAAACTATTTATGTTTTTAATGGTTAAAAATTCATGGCATGAAATTTAGTAACAGAAATTTCTTTGATCAGCACAGCCACACTGATTCATCTGCTTGTCATCTACAACTGTCATAATGTGTCATGGTGACAGAAGGGATTCCGACAGGGATACTATTTAAGAGAAATAGAAATACGCTAGTTCTTTTTTTTTTTTTTTTTTTTTTTTTTTTTTTTTTTTTTTTTTTTACAAAGATGTCAAAAGTACACACTGGAAAAAAGATGCCTTCTTCAGCAAATGTAGATGAGAAAACTGTATATTAACAATTAGGAAAGCCAAGTTAGGTCCCCACTTTCACCATGGATAAAATAAATTCAAAACAGATTTTAAAAAGCTTGATGCAAGACTTGAAACTAAAACTTCTAGAGGAAAGCATCAGTAAAACACTTCAGGATCTAGGTAGGCATAGAAAGGTGAGAACTTTCTGGAAAGGACCCTAGAAATTCAACAAATAACATGTCCTTATAACATGAGAGTAGGAGTCTTGTGAGAACAGGGCATAGGAGAAAAGAAAGACAAGATTCACTTATATATGGACTCTAGATTTATTACCATCTGACTGTTTATTATCTATTTTTATCTATCTACCATCTATTTATCTATATATTTATTTATTTATCATCTATCACGTATATATTCTCTTGGATACTCTTCTTTTGCTGTGAAGATACACAATGACCAAAGAAACTTGTAAAAGAAAGCATTCATTGGGGGCTTGCTTATAGTTTCAGAGGGTGAGTCATAGACCATCATGGTGGCAATCAAGGCAACAGACTGCCATGACACTGAAGTGGTAGCTGAGAGCTTACATCCAATCCACAAGCAGGAAGTATAGGGTGAGACTAAGCTTTCTAATTTCCAAAGTCTGCCCCCAGTGACACATGACACACCTCCTCCAATAAGGCCACAGCTTCTAATTCTTCCACAAACAGTTCTATCAACTAGTTACCAGACACGCAAATATGTGAACCTATGGGAGCCATTTTTACTCAAAATGTCTATATCCATCCATCTAGCTATCTGCCTGTAATTTCTTTTTTATTAGCTACCTTCTATCTCTAGCTATCTTTAGCTATCTCTATCATCTACCTAATATGAAATCTCAATGGGGACTATGTGGAACCCAGAAAGAAAGCAGACTGATAAGAAGTGGTAGAAAAAAATTGAGAGAAACATATGAGTGGAAACATCACAATGAAATACACGATTTTTAACTAATCACTTTAAGTACAATAAACAATAGGCAATGAGGAAGCTAGAAGGTCGAAAAGAGAGGCCATTATATAACTTAGGAAAAGAATGGAAAAATGCAATTTAAAGCAAGCAATGCAGCCAACATTGGAAAACACAGCTGAAAGGATTCATGGGAGATGGCAGAAATCGAAGGTCCTTAAGAGATGCATTGGAAAGATTCAAATGGAGTCAACTTTTGAAGGGAAATATGATTTACATAAAACATCACAAAACATAGAGGGTCTCAGGAAGATTACTTCAATGAAGGCACCAGGTAAAACTCTTCCCATAGGAGTTGGTGTGATGGCTTAAATGTTGAGAGCACTTACTGTTCTTGGAGAGAAGCAGAGTTTAGTTGCCAGCACTTAGATGATAACTTCAAATCTTCCTTAACTCTAGTTCCAGGAGTTCTGGTGCTTTCTTCTGGCTTCCAAGGGTACCAGAAATGCATGCAGTGCCTATACATTCATATAGGCAAAACACTCATACACATACAATTAAAATACTAAATAGATCCACAACTGTCAGTGTTATTACCAGCAAAGCATGGGCATAGCTACTTTTACAGAGGAAATCACATCTTTAAGGGAGAATCGTAGCCATGGAATTTAAACTGGCCTGGAGAACCATTGTAAAAGGAAACCTTCAAAGTGTACTGTGAAGAACACTGATGATGGGATCTAAACATCTCTGTGTGCAGACCCAACCATGGGTCAATCTACTATAAACGGTGATGAGAACATTCTAAGACTGCTTTTCCAAACACAACAAGTAATTATTTTGATGATAATAATTAGAAAAATAGACAATACTACCTTAGACTTATTAGGATAGTTATATTTTTGTTTATGCATTTATTTTTGATACAGGATCTTTTTATGTAGTTCAAATTGGATTCAAACTCAAAAATTTGCCGTCTCCACATTCCAAGTGCTGGGATTTAGGCATGTACCACTATAGTCAACTTGAATACATATGTCATACAGTCTTCCTACGTATGTTGAAAAAAGCATGAGAACTATTGGATACAGAGAGTGATGGCATAAATGGTACAGGGAATATGAAAAAGATCCAGGGAGTCCTTGAACTTGTGATCTATTTTCCTCAGCTTCCTAAGTTGCTGGGGATGTTAACCAGCCCTACTCAGCTTTGTATTTTTAATTTCAAAGTGTTATTTACTCCAAAGACTCGGAACTAACATTCCACAGAGGCACTTTCACATAGAGGTTTATTTTATCACGGTCACAGTAAGTTGTAGAACTAACATGGATGCCCATCAGTAGAAAAAATGGATAAAGAAAATGTGGTCTTTAAGACAATGAAATTTATTCAGTCCCCCAAGGAACAAAATGATGATGCTGTGGGAATAGTATGCAGCTGGAGATTACCATATTAGGTGAATTAACTAAGACTAGAAAGACAAGTTTCTTACGTTTTCTCCCATTTGTGGATCTTAGATTTCACACAGTCACATACAATTGTGTATCTATATGACACGAAAGTGGAAGCAAGCTCTTTCTGGGGTAGATGCGCTAATAGTGGGGACAGAAGAGAAAAAAGAGGGTGAAAGAGGAGGGATATGGTCAAAGTGTCTTACAAACTCATGTGGAAATGTCCTTATGAAACCCAGGACTACAGGAGGACATAGGAATGGACAATGCACTATATCAATAATTTCTTCCTCAGTCTGAATGAGTCTTTGTTTGAAATCTATGAGAATGGGGCAAGCAGCTGAATCTATTTCTCAAATGAGGGCTCAGAACAGCCAACAGCATAGGTATAAAAATCTGTCGCCGTTCGTATGCAGCAGCCCTCATGTTGAGTTCTTGGGACATCCCCTGGAGAGGGGAAAGGACATGAGATAAATGCCCAGGACAATTTTAATACCACTCACAATAATGTCATCCCTGGTCTGGCGTTTAGATCTCATTCTGTCCCAGTCTTCTAAGAGATGAGAACATTTTCAGGTCTCTCCTCTTTTAGATTCAAACGAGACATTGTTGTATATTATCAAGAGTTTAGGACATTTAGAATGAATTTCTTGGTGGTAGAAAATCAAGCCAGTGATTCCAGGGCCATGAGGTATATTGGCCTCAGATCCTGGGGATCCTGCTGGCTACCAATCTGGGTTTCACCTTAAGACACTTTTCTATATCAGCATTGTGTCCTCCTTAGGAAAGGAGAGGACAGTCTGGCCTACCTGTTACATAGAGCATCACAGAGGACCCGTTAGAGCATGCACCATTCACCTCCTTCCATCAGCAGCAATGTTTTGGTCACTTAAAATGCAGATAGCTTGCAGACCTTCCATCTAGTTCTTCTCTATTTGAAACAGAGTCATTCTGAATATGGCCTAAAGAAAATGTGTGACAGAGTTTCATGTAGCCCAGGCTTGCCTGGGATTTACTATCTAACCAAGGCATGTTTTGAACTCACGATCCTGTTTCTACCTCCCAAGTTCAAGATTATAGGTGTGAGAAATCATGTCTACTTATGTGCTACTTTTTAAGTTGGAACACGAGTCTTCTGACATTCGTTTAACTCTTTTTAAAAGGCCACTGGAAAGAGAGGCTTAAGGAGAGCTATAGTACACCGAGTGATGACAGACGGCTCAGAATCAGAGCCCTGGATGCTCTGCCCCAACTGCTGT
Source organism: Phyllotis vaccarum (assembly GCA_033318265.1). Classification (NCBI taxonomy): domain Eukaryota; kingdom Metazoa; phylum Chordata; class Mammalia; order Rodentia; family Cricetidae; genus Phyllotis; species Phyllotis vaccarum. The sequence continues at coordinate 51,982,264 of JARWLC010000011.1, read as the reverse complement.
TCTCTCCTTCTTCATCTCTATAGCTAAATGCCAGAGTTAAAGGGGCACCGTGACAACAAAGAAAAGTGTCCTGTGCAGTGAAGGGCGGATGAAGTGGTAGGGACTGATTCAATAGGTACTTTTTTGATTTACATTTTTAAATAAGTCATCATGACCCACCCCAGACATATCAAGCACACAGAAAATAAGGAGAAAAAACTGTAATCCAAAGTAACAGAGTTAGTGAATAATATTAATGCTTAAGGAAAGTCTTGGGTTAATTTGGGGGCCTGATTTCTTTGTAATCTGTTGCCAGTTTCCATTGCAGAACTCTAAAGGTCAAAGTTAGTATGTTTTCTGACTTCAGAGGTCCATTATGCTCCCTCTAAGTCTATAAAACATCGATTGTGTTTTATGCCTCAGATGCTGGTTCTTAGAGGAGTACTCTCCCCTTTATAAATAGTCCAAGGTCTCATGCTACAGAAGCCTTGCAACTCACAGGGGATATCCTTGTGAGGGACTGCAGCTGTCCCAGATGCTATTGAGAAAAGCTGTGTTCCTTTCTCTTGTCCCAATAAATGCTTATTTGGTAAACTTTATTTTTCTCTCAGTCATGCAAATGGGCCTCAGAAGCATTGCCTCTAGCATGCTGCCTCTCTTAATTTTATGCAGTTTGACAAGCAGCAGAAACCCTTGCTGACTTAAGTGCCCAGATAACAACCTACATGCATGGCCTTTGGCTGGCATAATTACAACTCTGGAGTCTTGACTAACTAGTTCTTTACTTCTAAGGCAATGGGTCCAACTTCGTTTGAGTTTCAGCCTGTTTCAACTCAATGGGGAGACCATAAAATATTTTAGGTAATAAACATAGTAATGACAGTACCTATGCAAGCCTGGTGATATTAAATTCACAGTAGCAGATCAGCCATCTGTCATGATCTGAACTGTGTCTGGGAATTTATAACAATTTTCATATTAGAGTGAAAAGGGTCTCATGGTAGAGATGCACAGTATGTGCATATAATACAAATATGTATATATCTCCCCAGAAATGTGCATGCATGTCTATCTAGGTCTCACTTTTACCTGTTGCAAAACAGATAACAACAGCTGTCTTTATAGGTAGATATGTAAAGACTGAACAGGTCAGTTAATACTTGAAGACTAAAAGCACTTAGAAATAATATAAATGTTTTCAAAGCGCAGACTTCTCTTCTACAGGTAACCATCATCACACCTTTACAGTTCACCTTCTTGGCTTGAGGAAAGAGGAGTTTGTGGAATCAGTGATCAGACAGGTTAGGAAATGTTGACTTTGATGTTATCAGAAGCCTTGGAATGAGAGGCAACTCCACTGTGCTCTTTTCAGGGAAACATAGGATCTGTAACAGGTTCTACCTTGGCTTCCTTGACTTAACCCCCTGTCCCAATGTTTCACCAATCAAGGACTCCATCAGGGAAATTTCATGTGATGTAGACTGCGTCATTTTGGTAGCATAATAGGTCATGTATTGCAAAGTGCATCAAAATGCCTCTTAGTTAAGCCACACTTTTTAATGACATTGAATACAACTGGCTTGATTATTAGACTCACAGATACTCAAAGTAGATAATTTTTATCCTGGCTTATGTTCAAATTATATTGCACACAAAACTGCCACCTTTTTCTACACATCCCATAGCAGATGTTATATGACCCTTAACAGATAATTTATTTCTTTTTCTATTTCTGTTCGTGACTATGGAGTGTTTTCTGTATACGAGATTTCTAACAAGCTTCTGGTGAATAGTTAAATGGCTTTTTAAAAAAATTATTCCACGTATCTTATTTTGAGACAATGTATAAGTCGGTAACCTAGACTATCCTCAAATCATAATTCTCTTGACTATACCTCACAAGTACTGATATCTCAGAGGTGTGTGTGCTGGCTACCATGTCCAAGCCTTTCAAAATTTCCATTTCCTTGCATTGTTAAGCATTAAATCAACTGTCTTATACATGCTAGGCTATTGATCTATCACATACTCAGCTATGGAAGCTTAGAAAATTAAAGAATAACCTACTTGGTGTTATAATTGACTTGTAAACCAATATTCTCACTTATTGTCTTAAAAAGCATAAATTTCAGAGGAAAATTGGAGTTTTCCATATTTAAATGCCTTTTATGTGCATAGTTCCCAAAAGGAATAGATAGGGATTTGAATTTATCGCTGTCGCCTTTAAAATTAGCTTTTCTAGAGGACTTTGGCCCTAGTTAAACAACAAACAGAAAGACCACATAGCTCTTCCCCCTTTAGTCTCTCTATTGATATTTATTTCAAAATAATAAATTTATCCAGAGGCTATTTTCACAAAATTTAATTTTTAATTACTAATATCACTATATTTATTTTAGGGGACATGACTCACTCTCTTAGTGATTTAAGACAGTTTTTGAAAGCCTTTGTGGCATTTCCTTGAAATCAAATAGACAAGGAGATGACATCATTTTGAGAAAAGGCCATAGATACACCTGTCCATGTGAACGACGTGCTCAGTTGATTAGAACTTGTGATTCATAGCCCGAAGCCATGGATTCAGGCTTAATGGGCTGCCTCAATGGCTGGAAGCAGCCCTACCTTTCCAGGGCACTGTGTCTCCTACCCACCATCACTAATAAATAAAATGCAGCTTTGGGTTTGCTAGACAGGTCTGCTATCTGTTCCCGCTCCAGTAGAATACATCCCTCAGTAGACTACATGGTCCAGGGGCACCTGTAAATGCTTGCTGTCTTTTCTTCCGGTGCACCCCCCCCCAACCCTACTTGATTTTCCTTGAACAATGTTTGCAGTTGCAGTACTGCCTCTTGTGCATAGGCCTCTCTCATGAGTTCTCTCAGATTTGAACACCCTCTTCTTCATCTCCCTTTATCATTCTCCTCCTCACCTGACTGAGATGTTTAGGACAGAACTCATGTCAAAAGCCTTTTAAGCAGATGCTCCACACTGGGCAGCCTGCCCTTCACAAGTACATGTCCTTCCCTGCTCCTCTCTCTTTGGAGAGAGGTGATGTTCCTGCCCCAATCTTAATATGTAATAGATGGGCATTTAGCGAGACATCAGTGTGGTACTCTTGAATGGTAGTTATTTTCTTTTAAATCATAATGTAATTATTCATTTATTTCCTCATCTTTGGTATTTTCTGACTCTTGGGCCAATATCTTAAAGGATTTTTTTTTAAACTTTGAGCACATTTTCCAGAGACACAAACATGATTAAACACCAGTTCGGTAAAGGAACAGAAAGATGAATAGAAAATAATTAAACAGAAAAAAAATCTGTCACCTGGAAAATTCATAGAGAAAAAAGGCTTCAGAAATAGGTGTCACCTTCAGAACAAACAGTAAGTGAAACAAGGTGAGCTACCCTTCAAAAACAAAGGAGAACTATCTGTTTCTACATAAAAAAAAAAAAAATCCCAGAAAGCTTAAAATGAAATCTTAATTGGAGGGTCTCAGAACTTTAGTGAGAGAATGTAAGTCGCCACTCTCTAGCTTTATGAACTTTAATATCTGAAAAATAAAATTTGGAGCAGAACATTTGAATATTCATATAATTAATTCAAATTGATAACATATAATAACTTTATAAAGTAAAACTAAAAATATGGGAAACACTAAACATAAGTCATAAGAACTTAATAATGACTATATGATCTCAGTTATTCTGTATTCAGTTTAAGGGTTAAATATCTGAGTAAAATTTAAATGTATCTAGTTTTAGGATGATAACAATAGCACAGAAAAGTTCACTGAAATATAAGATGAAGGTACTAGCTTATTATAAACTCCAAAGTTAAATGACCTATCAAGTCCAATTTATGTTGCCCACCTACACCTTGATGTGCCATTCACCAGATCATGGCTAACCTACCAGGAGCCACACCCTTAAAGAAAACTGACTTCCTCCCCATAAGCCTCCAATAGTCAACTGCTCCTTGAGGGTAGGGCCCATGAATCCCTTCTCACTATATGTTGGAATATTGCTGGCTTGATTCTGCCTAGGCCTTGTATGGTCAGTCACAGCTGCTATGATTTCATGACGGCCACAGCCCTGTCCAGAGATACTTTCCACCCCGGTCTATGCCCAATACTTAGAATCTTTTGCTTCCTTATCTGTGATGGTACTTGACCTGGGGAGTACCAGTCAGTTAGATATCCCATTTGGAGGCAGGTATGAAGGTTCAAGAGGATCTGGAAGGACCTGGAGGAAGGGGCAGAATGTAAGTGAATATTATCAAATACATTGCATAAAATTCTCAAACAATTAATTTTTTTTTAATTCCAAAGTTTAGAGATGCCTAGTTCAGCTTTTTCATGTAAAGAGCTAGGCAGCCACTATTTCCATCACTTTTGACAAATAAGAAGCTAAGAGTCACTGACTTTTTTTTTAGACCTTTCAAGGTATTGTCATTGGGAGAATGGTTATGCTGTAATCTATGGAGACAGTTGGACAGCCTGTCACAGCTAAGATGAGCTAAACTTGCACAAAACCTGCTACTATCGCCAACTCATAGAACCATTAAGCTGAGCTTCCATAAAGTAACAAAGGCAATATGATCAAGAAAACTGACCCAGAATGATATAAACTTCTATAGAAATAATTGCCAAACAATAGCATTTCCAGAATGGAACATATGAGAGAAGATAGATGGCTTCAGATTCAATTATGAGTTTTAAAATACACCATAAACCCTTAAGTTTAAGTTGAAAACATCTTTCTTGTGTGTGTGTGTGATGTGTAAGTTGTGTGTCTGTGTGTCTGTGTGTGATGTATGTGCAAGTACACATGTACTATGCTCCACATGAGGAAGCCAGAGGAAGATGGTTTTGGGTTTCACAACCTTTTTTTTTCCTACCTCATTGGAGACAGTGTCTTTCTTGTAGTTACTTCTGCCTCTGCCAAACTAGTTGGCCTAAGAACTGCCAGGATTTCCTTATCTCTGTGTAGTGGATTTATGATGTTTCGTTGTAAATAATTGTCCCACCTATGAGTTTAATAAAAAGTGCTGATTGGCCAAAGGCAGACAGGAAGTGTGGGCAGGGCTACCAGACTAAGAAAACTCTGGGAACAGGAAAAACAGAACAGAAGTGCCACAGAGGCTACAGAGTTGCTAGAAGATGAAGAGGACAACTGTGTTACAGTAAGGTTTTCTTGGTCCTGGGCTGCCAGAGGTCCAGACCCACAGACCTGCAGCCCCAGCCTCCTTAGCCACCTGCCACTGCTTAGGCCCCCAAAATGACTCAGATACTTATATTAACTTCATGCTGTTTGGCCTATGGCTTAGGCACCTTGCTAGCTAGCTCTTTCACCTTAACCCATTTCCATCAATCTGTCTGCCACGTGGCCTATGGTTCACCTGTGTTCCTTACATGTTTCTTCCTGGGCAGCTGGCTCCATCTGTCTCTGACTCCGCCCTTCCTTTCCTACCTATTCTGATTCCCCTATCTACTTTTTCTATGGTGTCTGTCATGAGCCAAAATAGCTCCTTTATTTAAAGACTGATATTCACAGCATACAGAAAGACATTTCCATATCACACCTATGCTTCTCTAAGAAAAGGTACCGAGCCCCATGGCCGAACAGGATAAGAATCATGAGTTAGTTTAAGGATAAAGAGTTAGCAAGTTATTTGCCTGGGCCTTAGGCCGATCAGCCTAAAATTAATGTAAACGTCTGTGTGTCTCTGAGGGTCCAAACCTTGAGGCTAGGCCCAAAAGTCCAGGCCAGAGACCTCATACTACATCTCTGTCCCCAAGCACACCATAGGAGCATTGTAATTACAGATACCTACTGCCTCACCTGGCTCAACATGGTTCTGGGGATTTGAATTTTGAGTCCTCAGCCTTGAGTGGCAAATATTTTACACACTGAACTAACTCTCATTCCCTAAAGTTAAAAATTTTCAGTTGTGAATGATTCTGTCAAGAAAATGAAACAGCCAACCACACAGTAGGACACACGAAACAGCCAACCACACAGTAGGACACACGAAACAGCCAACCACACAGTAGGACACACTCTGCTCTACAATGTCTTCTTAGCCTGTTCTCTTCGGCGGTGAAACGGTGAAAGATCCTTTTAGTGGACTGCTGTGCAAAGGCTGTTTTCACAAACATTTGAGCACATCCCTACTTCCAAGACATCACAGTGTACTGGGCCTCCTCTGTAGTCTGTGGGTGCCTTCTCTTTAAACACAAGAAGCAAAATAGAGGGAGCCACAACGTTGCTTCACAAGCAAATGGAGAGCTCCCGTTATAAGTCAGTCTTTTTAACTAGAGAGCCTAATAAGTCTGCTCACTGTGGTGCTGAAGTTGGTCCAGGAAGTCCTGAAGAATTTTTTTTTCATGGAAATTGAAGAGGCATTCTGAGGAGCATGCCTTCTTGTGCTGATCTATGGGAGCACTTGAGAGCAGTGAGTGAGTGCTCTAGGAGGAGTGAGTGCTCTAGGAGGAGTGAGTGCTCTAGAAGGAGTCAGTGCTCTCATCTAGCCTGGAGGGTGTCCTCTTTGTGTGGCCAGCATGCTGTGCCATCAACACATTCCCTGGATGCTCATTGCCTGCATATAACCACAGGAAAAGTGCTTCTGGCTTCGTCCACTGGGTCAAGTTCAACACAGCCAAACTCTGCAGTTGCAATTTCCCACAGCTGTGATGCAATAGACTTGGAATGAGACACATAGTTGGTTTTTTTTCCCTCCTTGTCCCAAATCTAGAGGTCACTGCTGATCTAGATGAGAAGCCAGCAGAGGTATTAGTTAGATCTTAAAGATTAATCTTGAGGAGAACATGAGACCCTTTAAGATCACCACCCCTATCTTTGTATTACACAGTCCTGGAGTTTGGCCCATATCTCATAACTGATTGATTTTCCTTTAGGAGACTTTCAAAGGCTTATGACAAAAGCAAATGAGAGGATCATTTCCCTTCATTTCACCCTAGTTCACTTTACTATTGGTACTGAAATGATAATGAACTAATCCATTATTTTTGTTGTTTTACATATGTGACAGGTGGGATATTATTGCACAAGTTCTAGTTAGTATATAATGAAAACCCAGAGTAGATATTGGGGAAAGCTGGAATACCAGAGAGAGAAAACAGACCACAGTCAGTTCTCATCCAGCCAACTTCTCAGACTGAACAGGATAAATGCTCTCTTCAAGTCCTTAGCCTGGCTGGCTGCTCCTACAGAATGCCTGAATGTCTATTTATACCTGCCTTAAAGATCTTCCCTGCCCAGCTGCTTCATTTCTGGGTTCAACTCTACATCATAATCCTAGAGTTAGGATTAAAGCTGTGAGCCACTACCGTCTGGTTGTTAGGCTTTGAACTCACAGAAACACAGAAAGATCTCTGTCTTCAGAGTCATGGGATTAAAGGTGTGAGTTACCACTCTCTGACTCTCATGGCTTGGCTGTGCGTGATTCTGTTCTCTGATATTCCAGGCTGATTTCATTAAATCTAAAATGTGTCCCCACAGGATGTAGGAGGACATAAGCAGTGCTCCAGCCAGGAATGGATTTAGAAGAGTTCTGCTTACGTCATCACTCCTCTCCCTGAAACAGACTGCAATCATCGGCTAAATTGTTCTCAAAGTCAGAACTAGGTTAAGTACCCTAGAAACAAACCCCAACAATGTCCAGCCTTACTTTATACAACAGATTCATAAAGCTATAGAAAGGACAGCCTTGTACAGTCAGCACTCTCTTCTGTCCCCAGCCTTCTGGCCGCATCAAGACAATCGATGCTCTGCTGCTGGGATTATAGAGTGATTGCTATAGTCAGCAACATAAGGGAACACAGACTTTTTTTGGGGGGGGGGGGGAGGGCAGGCCCCTACTGCTTAAGATGAAGATTGATAGAAGAGATTATAGAAAGATTTCTTCTTCAAGGTCAAATTATAATGGATAGAATTCCCTCTAAGTGACAGGTTCTATCCAACTGCTTCCTTGGAAAAGAAACCCTAACCTCTGCGTTATGCTTCAGCCTGAAAGTTTTAGAAAAATGGGAACACATCCTCCAGAGACCTTAGAGGTGAGCTCTTTTCTCTACCAGACAATCACGTCAGTGTCTTTGCTGATCGACATCACAGCTTATCTGTGCAACAGGGGAGTGCATGCCAGCAGATGTTATGTAAGAGCACAGTGCTCAGCCGACTCTGCATGGCAACTTTGTTGAGCAAGGGGCAGGATGAGCTATGATGGCTGAAAAAAGAAAAAAATAATGCTTTCTCAGCTACCTCAGAACTGTATGGAAGGAAGAAAAAGAAGTGGAACACACAAAAAAAACCAATTGTCATTCCTTCACTAATATTCCTTTTGGTAAGAGAAAAATTATATGCTATTGGACTTGGTGGCCTTTAAAACACTGAAAAATTGATCAATCAAATAAATTAGGTTCTTTGGAATTTTATAGTTAATGCCAAGGACATGCCATAAGGGTTGCTTATGAATTCAGGATTTTTTTTTCTCCTAGAATATTGCATTAAAATTTTTTGAAATAATTTGAAACAATAGGATACAATAAAAATAAATGTGGAAAGAGAAATAGTAATGAGTGGGTGGGGCTTCGTCCAGAAAGATGGAAAATTGATGTGGAATTTGGCACTCTTGAATTTAAAATGCTTATCTACATTAGCTTTTAGAATACATTTAAAATAAGAAGCTCTGCTAAAACCCAAGGATGCCCTTTACTGTGCAATGTGAAGGAAAATCATCTCCATGTGCTTCTCATGGAGTAAGATTTATTACACATCTCTTCCCCGGGATTTCTATGATTAGTCCTCATACGAAAGCCCAAGCAACTGAACCATGTTCCAGTTTATAAATGTGGAAGCCATCTTTGTGTCCCTGAGTTTTGTCTGCACATTCAACTGCCTTAAGAGCAACCACTCACGCTTTGTGTTGATTATAAATAGTGGCCACCTTCATATAATATATCTCACCACACATTTATCAGGTAGTGCCTATATTTTCTTTTATAAAAAGTATTAGCATTTGAAAATGCTTTTAGCACCTTTGTGATCACGTAATATGCATAAAGCAAAAATACTTTTAATACTGAAACAATATACAGCTTTTCAAGAACAAACAGATAAGATTTAGTAAAATTAGAAATTGTATTTTTGTCACAGTCTCAAAATATTAAAGGGTGCTAATTCCTGTATATTACACACAAGAAGACTCTGCATTACATACATTATACACTCACACACATATGCATACACACAATGAATCTCTACACTTTCTGGCAATAACATTTATTTTATATTTGTATGGTATGTACTGTTATCTAATAATGATGCTGGAAAGCTCTTGTGGATTCTATGGGAAGAGAGTGTGAGCAGCTTCTCTGTGTTATTTTGCTTAGGGAAAATTGAGCTGATAAGAGAGAGTAGAAACAATGGAAAAACCAAGGCAAGGAAGGAAGGGAAAACTTTTGTTTGGCGTAAGGTTTGAGGGTCTAGCCCATTGCTGCAGGGAAGGCATGGCTGTAGCCAATCTTAGAGAAACTGACTACCTAGGCTTTCTCCTGCTCTTGCTGCCTAACACTTGTGACAGGAAACTCTGGGTTATATGAAAATATAATCAAATGAATAACCACCTAAGTGTCATCACAGAACCTACATCCAACAATGAATGGAGGTGGAGGCAGAGATCCAAGGCTGAGCCCTGGGCCAAGCTCCTGGTCTAGCTGAGAGCAGGGGGAAAGAGTCTGTATGAGCAAGGGAATAGGGATTATGAGGAAAATTCCCACAGTGGTAGCTAGCTGGAGCACTGGGGACCTCACTGAATCAAGAATAGTCACTGGAGATCCATCAGGAAAAGGAGCTACGCCCTCCAAAGGCGGGCAACCATGGATTGACATGGGCAGTATGTGGAGCCTCAAGGGGTGGGATCAAACTTTGTTCCTGTGCATGGGCTGGCGCCTCGAAGCCCATTCCCTGCAGAGGAACACCTAACCCAGCCTTGACTTTGGGATGAGTACATCAGACTTGACTGGAATGGATGTGCCACACTGAGTTGAATCACCTTGACACTTCTTGCCGGTCTGGGGGACAGGATGGGCAGATGGGGATGGGGAGGCTGAAGACTGACTGGGAGGAATTGAGAGGAGGGAAGGGAGGGGGAGCAGAGGGATACATGGGTAAAAAAAAAGAATTTTTAAAATAAAAAATAATAAAATAAAGAAAAAATAAGTCTCAGATAGTAGGGAACAGTGGAAAACAAGGCTGTATGGGATAAGAATTTGACCAAGAGTAAAGACTTGACAGGTTTTTAGAAGAGGTGAGGGAAAGTGTTGATAAATCTTGGGCCTTTAGTGTCACAAAATTAAGATTCCCAGCTGAAAACATGTCAGGAATAACCGTCAAACCTCCAGGTCCATGGATAAACCTTCCCATCCACGAACAAAGAAACTGCTCAGATGAGAGATTTCTGCCCATGAACAGAGAGATTTCTCAGATTCCCACCTTCATTTCCCATTCAGGTTGAGTCTTTGAATTTTCCAATTCATTTTTAATGTTAAGCAAATTTAGTTTTATTTCCTATGCAGCTTTATCTGGCTCCTGAGATAGAGCACTACAGCTTCAGGTATGTTAAAAAGTGCTCTACCATTGAGATATACATTCAACTTCCCCCTTCCTTTTTGAATGCTAAGTTTTTGTTGTGCACATACATTGATTTAACCAAAAAAGTGTTTTCATGAGCATGAATTGTTTCATCTCATAGTAGTTGGAACTGAAAAAATGAAATGGAAGACACATTCGATACACTGTTGATGTAGTCAGTTTGACTCATTAGATAGGAAGTGGTTTTTGGAAAATCTTCTATGGATATTTCTGATGCCTCCTATTAATCTGCTCTCCTTATCCATCTTTTCAGAAGATAATGCACGTTTGTGGGGAGAAAATATGCCTTGGGCACCCGTGGTGAGTGTTTGTCCAGCTTTGCCCAATGATCAGTCCCAGTCATTTGTCAACAACTTGTCTGACAATGCAATACTTCTTTAAAAATAATGTTTTATTTGAAATAGTTACATCGTTCCTCCCTTCAAGTCCTCACAGCCACCCTCCCTCAATTACACCCATGCCCACCCCTCTCAAAGTGATAGCCTCTTTTTCTTTGATTATACCTGTAACATATATATGTATGTATATGCACATGCGTGCGCACACACACAATGTGTTGAGTCCATTTTTGTTGTTTGTCTGTATATGGTTTCAAGGCTGACATCTGGGAGAGGCCAATTCTCCTTCTCCTAGCAGGCAATGGTTGCCTGTGTCTTTGTCTAGTGGTGGGATTCCATGAAAATTTTCTCCTTCTACATTACAATGTCCATTAAGATTGCTATTGTTCTGGCCTTGTTTATGCATCCACTTTTGGAAAAACTGCTTCACAGAATTCCTAGTATTCAGGCTCTTAAATCCCCCCTACCCCCTTCTCGATGTTCCCTGAGAACTGGAGTTGTGATGTAGATGTACCTGTGGGGACTGGGCTTCCCACTACCCACTGTGTCCCATTGTGTGTTTCTGTGATGGTCTCCATTTGTTACAGAGAGAAGTTACTGTGATTAGGGTGAGAGCTTTGCTTCTTAAGACCACAAAGCATTTTAATTTTCTTATTATTTCTAATAACCTATTATTAAAATATAAGTCCTTATCAGCTAATAGCTTATTTGTTGGCAGCTGTTATGGTGACAATCTTGATTCCGAAAATTAAAGTTTCAGAAAAAAACAAAAGCAATACTGATAGGAGAAATTGAGGAGATTATTTCTGTGTTTGTTATGACATGTATGTGTTGAGTTGGTATTTTCAGGCCAGAACTCTGTCCTTTACTTCACATATATCCATACAGCAGAACACACACACACACACACACAGATCACACACACACACACACACACACACACACACACACACACACACACACAGATTCACTTTCTGGGAACTCCATCTGCTGTTTGCACATTGCCTGTAAGTCGATATGTTCAGATTTGAATTTATTATCATGCTGCATCTCGTTTGCCAAATCTACCTTTTCTTCCTTTACCCCATAAAAGAGTAGATGGAACACACTTAGCCAATCACAAAAACTAGGTGTGTAGGCAATATATTAGCTTCTGTGCTGTTTTTCCAGGACACCAAGTACTATATATAATTTGCCATCTTTACTGAATACATGTTCATACTAGCACATATATATACATGGATATGCATATATATGTATTTATACACATGCAATTTTATTTAACATCAACAACAACCTTCTGTATAAGGACACCAGGGTTGAGAGAAGACTGCATTATACATTCTTGGTCGCAAGAGATTTTAGTGGAAGTGGCTTAATTTCTAACTTTAAGTACCCAATTTTTCCTTTTTATATTTTGTCTTATTAGCCCTTCTACAAAGAATGTGCTTATAACACACTTCCTCTACAGTTTTTGGTCCTTAACTTGGTCTGGATGCCTTCCTCATCCTATCACACCCATGCCTCATTCCTCATGACCATCTTTAGCACTGTTTTGTCCATTGGCTGTCCCCATAATTGGGCTGTAAGCCTTGGGAAGATAAAGAAGTGTTTGCTTTCTCACCATCCTATAGGCTGGAGCATGCAGATGAAGAGCGTTAACATAATGAAAAAATGTAGGGAACAAGAAACACAGATATTTGGAAATATAAACAAGGCAGCCACTATGAAAGACAATGCTAAGGTCTTTTAGTAAACTGAATATGGAATTCAACCAACATCTGATCCAGTAATTATGATTATGTACCAAAATGGAATAAACTCAATATATTATAGGGATATCTGCATGTCATCCTCATTGTTTCATATCTTATATAACATAACCTATGGACCATAATCATCTAGATACCCAAACTATGTTATATGCACACTGAAATACTATCCACCACCAAGAGAAAGATTCTGTCACTTAAAATGTTGTCCGTAAGTCCAGAAGACATTGTGCCAAGTGTAAAATGCTAGACACAGAGAGACATTTACTATATGATCTCACTCACACATAGAATTAAAAAAAATAATAATACAGAAATATTGTTACCAGAAACCGGTGCAGAAGGGTGGTCAAGAAAAGAAGGATCATTGACCAAAGGGCCCAGAGAGATTTATTCTACAGAAGGGTGCTCATAACAACATGATTCAAAATAGTGGAGAAGACGCTAAGTGTAACAGAACTGTTTTTGTCTGAGAGTATTTATTTATTTACTTTAGCTTAGAACTGGACCTTTAACGGTTCCCTAGATCTTCTGTTCTTTAATATGATCCCATCCAAGGTCTCATGGGTCCAGCTCATTGTCAGGTTCAAAGGCTGCTCTTGCAGAGGATAAATCTGAGCATTCAACATGTTTATTTAACAAAGCAGAATATTCTGCCTTTTATGTTCTATCCTATGAGCTGCAAAGGGATGTGGCTTTCTTGTTTATCCCCTTTGGTGCCATTTTGTGGGATTACACAGTGTCAGTGTTCAAATGGAACTTGGAGACAATTTGTTCAAATCCCTCTAAGAAAGCAGAGTCCAAGAAAGATAAAGCAGATTACCAAGATCCTGCTGCCAGCAAGCAGTGCTGCCCATTTGCACATTATTTACTCTCTATCTCCACATCACGTTGCTTTGGAAGTCAGGCTAATCTATTTGGGAAGTTGGCCACACCAGCTCATCTGGACTCTCCAAATCTGCTCGAGACTCCCCAAAGGGCTTCAGTTCAGTGCCTTACGTCTTCAGGGTCAGCCAAAAATCTGACTTCAGGATTAGAAGGTGATGTAACCTCAGCAGCCTGTGGTGACCAGACACTAACAAAGACAGCCCCAAACAGATCCACAGCCAGTTCTGTCACCGTGTAAGCATCTGTAGCTCAGCCATCACATCTGGAAGAACTACGTGCCAAGTCCAGTACTGAACTCAAGGAGGCTGTGTTAATCGCAACTAGTGTCTAGACCCTGTGGCTCTCTCCTGTGGGCTGACCTCCTTGATGCCTCCTTTAGGGCTGAGTCTCTCTCCCTCCACCGCTTTGCCAAAGTAACCCTCACACAAGCCTGTCGATGAATCTCTCTTCTAATTTAAAAAATTATTTTCTTTTTCCAAATAACTTCTGACTTAAGTTTTTCCAAATACTCTTAATAAACATCTTAGATAAAGAATTTCCCCAATAAGAAGGAATTTCTGCAGTCAGAGTGTCAAAACAGATGATGTCCTTGCAGAGTTCTGGAGAAAGGGTGTTCATTAATTGGCTCCATGACCTTAAAAGTCATGTCACTGGGAATCCACTCATCTTGTCTTCTAGACACAGCTGTAGCGCTCTACTCCTTTACTTTCCCAGAAGAAACCTTTTACCAAACAAAACATTTTAAAAATATTTATTTTAAATGTTCATGTGTGTCCCTGGGTGTATGTCTGAGTACGGGAGTTCCAGATGGTTGGGATACACTACATGGGTGCTGAGAACAGAACCTCGGTCCTCTGCAAGAGCACTAGAGGCTTTGAGCTGCTAAGCCACTTCTCCAGTCTCCAAACAAAATCTTTTAAGGTATGTCAATATGAGGAGAATAAAAGAAACCGTTGTTTTTCTAGCTTGTATAAGAGAAGTGTGATAGTTTTACCTTTGGGCACAGACACTGTAATGGATGTGGTAGTGCAGGACACACAGAGAAGATCCCCATGTCTCCTGTTTGGCATCAGGGGCTTAAATCGGTAATAGCAATTACCATGTGTTGTCATTGCCTAAGTCCCTTGCTGTGAGGCATTGCCATGAGAGCAATTCTGGCTGGAATACTTGCCACTTCTGAATGAAGAACTGAAAACCTTTGTGAGATCTTCCACGAGGTTTTTTCTTCTTACATTAGCAAAAGCAGTAGATAGTTGACTCTTTAGCAGCCTGCATCCTTGAATGACTCTGTAGAGGAGAAAAATTTTGATACCACAACAGACATGTTATGTGACTGGACAACTGCCTTCATGATTTGGAGGGTGATAGTTTTTCCTGGAATAAAGGCAGCCTGTGTTGATGAAGGCCATGAGCAAGAATGGGGTTGGGGAAAGGAAAGCAGAATAAAAACAATGCTCTTTCATGTCAGGTCTTATTCAGCCATCTGCACACTGTGGAACCACATCTTTCAGTTGAGCTACACCATGAGTCAAAACCAGGCCATCTGGAATAGGTTTATTTGAATGGGAGGGTCTCATAATTAACACGAATAGCAACATGGTTATTATCACTAATATAGAACTCTGAATAACAACTGTTAAAGGGAACTCTTTTCAAAATGAAGATGCTTACATTTTTACGGAATCTTAGGCTCTGAGAAGAGAAGCCTAAGTTAAAGCATCCAAGGGTGGAAGGGCATTAGAATAGGCAGAACAGGGCTTATCTTCTCTTGAAACCTTAGGAAGTATCTGTCTGGTTTTCTGTGCTTCCTCTTGCAGGGCACTGGAAGTGAAGGATTCATAGCAGTGGATGTAAAGACTCCATCTCTATTCTGAAAGTCAAGGAGAGAGGTCAGGGCAGCTGAGTCAAATGCTCAAAGCTGAATTCCTTGGGTTCTTGAGCAGAAGTTAGTTCCAGCCACTCAGTGGGTAACTGGCACAACACGGGTGTCACTGGCTGCCTTTCCTCTCAGTTCAGCTCCCTTGCACATAAATCCTTATCTCAGCACCTTTGAAGGAAAACCAAAGCAAGATAACAATCCTTTCACTAAAATACTTTGTCTTCCACAGGCTCCAAGTCTTCTATCTAGGAGATTTGAAAATACCATGGATTTATCATATAAATGCCAATTTCAGTCACAGAATGAGTTCTTAAAATAGACACCACAAGAGACTTGAACATTTTTAATGGGAATTCACTTACGTCTTCTCTGAAACCATGGCTGTGTCTACCATTTTCCATTAAGATGATTGTTACTATTCATCTTTTACTTGTTAAAAAATGTCCTGAGACTACATCATGTGTTCCCATTCTCTAACATTCTCAATTTTTCCTAAGTGTAGGAGCACATGATTTTTTTTTTCTCTCCCTAAAAGCATTCCCAGTTTACTGGGTTAGCGTTTTCCTTCAGGTTCACCAGAGAGCATTGGACTAGGAAGTAGCCAAGGATAATGGAGGGAGGAAGAAGAGGTCAGTGCACCAAGGGCTCATGTGGGAACCCTTTGTGCTCTGGGGTGTTTGAGTGAGTAATGACATTAGAATGATGCAGGTTATGCCTTGATCTTGTGGATATGGCACAAGGACACATCATCCCAAGCTCAAAGAAAATAGGTGAAATTAAATAGGGATGATGTAGAGAAGATGTTACATGAGTATGAACCATGAGAGAAGGTTTGTAATCCTCATTCTAGTAATAAATTCCATTTTCTATACATGCCCTTTTCAAATCTCTGATTAAATTCTCAAAAGTGTTGCTGATAGGCTCTCTGCCCCCGTTTTGGAGATACCTCTTTATAACGTGTTGATATTTCATAGGTATGACTCAAGTTCTTAATAATTCTCAGTCAACACTTCTGCCTGGCAGTTATATTCCCACCCCTGGTGTGAACTCCTGGCTGTGTACCAGTGAATCCCAAACAAGTGTCTCTAGTCTGGACTTAATTTCCAAGCTCCTGTAAACTTTTCTCTGGATGCCTGGAAGGCACGCTGAGCCCAGCAAGCACAAAGCAGAATGTTACTCAACTTGTTCCTGGAAAGAGGAGGAAGGAGCGGTGACAGAGAGCAGAGAGTCGGGGGCTGTTTGTGTTCTGTTTTTCTGTCTTAACAAATGAAAATTCGGAGATCGGAACTCTCCCAAGCCAGGGATGTCTAGAAGTTGTCAACTGAGCACCAGCTCTTTTTAATTGCTTGCTACCTTCATGCCCTTTTTATTTTGGTGCAAAAAGAATGGTATGAAGCCTATAATAGAACACAATCTATCTCATCATTATCAGCAACAGAACAACATGGCTTTGTATGTGACTATCTGGATTTTTGTTTGTTTTGTTGGTGAACCCAGGGCCTAGTACATGATAAACATGTGCTCTACCACTGACGTGCAGTGGCATCCTTTTAAATATGAATTTACACTGGGAAATGAGTAGAAACATAGTCTTAATATAATTGCCACCATACTTACTGACTAAAGAACTCTGAATAGTATAGGGAAAGAATAATATGCACCATTACATTTTAAAAGGAACATTAATTGTTTCTAATACATATCTTTAGTAGACCCAATATACATGTAAATTTATTATATATGTGCATGGTTGTGTGTGCAATGTATAAAGAACTGACCCTGAACAAGTAGTACAAATGTATACCCTAATTATCTCCAGAATAAAGCATGATTTCCATTTAATTCCTTATACTCTTGGCTCTTTTCCAAATTGCTTTCAAATAAACATGCTTTACTGTTATAATATTACGAAAGTGTAAGCTAAATTCTTATGCAATATTGTCAAGGCTAAGGACTTGCTTCTATTTTTATCACTTAAAATTATAGTTCCTTCATATTCAGTGAATTTTATTGAGTGAAAGGCCTTCTTATTTCCAATAGTCAATCCATATATTTATTTTGTTCCAGAATTGTAATACAGCTTCCTTCATGCTCTGTGTCTCATTGTTTGGAGGAAGCACTAACATGCAATGGGGAACAGTATTCTTTCTATTTTATGTCACCACCAACAAAATACCTGGGCTCTTGTTTATTTTCATCATTTGAGGGGAGTTATGAATAAAAGCAAACTCTCATTCCAGATAAGGCACCAATGACAGACCAAAGTGAGGAAACTGCCAAATTCCAATATGGTGAACCATTGAGTTTTATTGGAGTTACTTACAGGAATATGGGTGAGGAGTAGTTACAGGTGCAGAATAGACTCAAAGACAGCTCTATCACCAAAAGCCCACCCCAGTATGGGTGACAGCTCACAAGGCTGGGAACCTGGAGCTCACCACACAGCCTGCAGGCTGCCTGACATGCCAAGAAGTGTCTTTTCCAAACAGCTAAACTGAGTTCTTCTTTTAAGCACCATGGCTGTGGTTGATTGGCCTCTTCCTAGACATGGAAATGGTCTGAAAATGTCAACCAATAACTCTTATTGCTCATATACCCTTGCGGAGAGAGGGGCCTAAAGATTAGGTCAGTTTCAGGGACTCCCTAAAACCTTTGAGCTCTATAATTCCTGAGTTTAATGAGCTTCTCTGCAGCACAAAATGCTTTACCTTCACTTAGAGAGTCCTGCTTAAGTCATCACTGCCTCTCCCAAAGTGGAAGCTTTTAACTCATAGAAAATGGCTACACAATAGTTCTAGATGTTTGTGTTGAGTCCAGGCAACATGTACAACTTGTAGTATAAATACTTATATTTACTTAAGTAAACGTGATGGACGAAATATCATCTGTGGTGGGATTCAGGTGTCAGCTGACAAGGTCCGAAGATGCTTATCCAGGGTCCCAGGCTCCTGAAGGGGGAGTGGCCAACCCCATTCATAAAGGGCTGTCATCATTAAGAATTTTTGCCGCATTCGTAAACTTTATGATTCTTCAGAAAACAAAATAAACAAATTGAGAGTTCTATTGAGAACCCACTTTTCTGTCTCCACAGATAGCAAAATAGGATTAAAATGTGCTTTGATGAACAGAGATCTTATTCAGATATAGCTGGTAGAGAAATTCTTTAAAAAGAAAAGAGTAATCATGAGTGTGAAACTCAAAAAGATTACAAATATTCCAATGTGTACAAACTTTGGTAGTATTTACTCTTTCAGTGTTGGGGGTGAGACTCAGTGCTCTGAACATTCTAGATAATGTTCTACCACTCAGTCACACTCCCGCTTCCACAGTGGCTTTGAATGTGATCCATGTTAACATACTTGTGCACAGAGAAAAGTATTTATAACTTAATTTAAAAAATCTTGGGCTTCCTAGGCAAATAGCATCTGAAGGCCTCCATTTTGTATTTCTTAGGATGTAGAGAAAGAAGATGGACTAGATCCCTTCCCAGTTCTCTCTTTCTCACTGTTCCAAATGTGCCCAGGTATCCAAAGTAAGCAGAGCTAGCTTCATATGAGTCGCTTCTCTGTTCCTTCTCTCCTCTCCTTTCCTCTGTTTAGAATAAGCACTCCTAGAATTTTGTTAAAAATTTATTACTGTGCCTCTGAGGTTAATTCTGACTGTTAAGTGAACACGGATGGAAATGATTAACCTTTCACTTGGTATTAATAGCAAAACCTAGAAATTTGGGTAGCATTAGCCTACTTTATAGGCTATTAGTTCTCCCATCCCCACCCCATCTCTTCCCACATGTGACCATCTGGTTCGCTGAGTGCAGCTGTTCACTTGTGTCATTTGCATGACTACGGGTCCAAAGAGCATAATAAGAGGCAGAGCAAGCCATGCACGTGTTGGAAGGAGAGAGCTGAGTTATGTACCCCTGGAGTTCTCATTTCAGAGAATTCCACAAAATGCATAGTATATCACTGCTGGGCAACATGATTATTCAGTTGATGCTCTGACCTCAAAAAGGGATAGCAGGCTTAGCAATCTGTATCACAGAGAAGAAAATTGTTTATCATAGTGTGTTTTCAAGTGACACATGATATTAAATGAGCAGGGAAGCAATATCTCCTGACTTACATCATAACTACTCTGATTACAGGAAGTGAAATATATACAATATGGTACCCGGCATTTACTATAGGATACACAACCTTACTTTTTCTGCAATCTTGAAGGCTTCTCTGGCCTGTGATTCCACACACTTGGAAGTAAGAGCTCCCACTTCAAATTCAGAAATCAATGTCTAATGAGCTTAGTATGCACAGTTGATCCTAATATGAGAATATTAGGCTAATATGGCTTCCAGGGCCCACACTGGGTGATTCTTCTCATTGAATTAGGTACAACTATATTAGACTGTTTATCATCACCGTCATCATCTTCCATTTCTTCTGCCTTTTCAGATGACTAATAATCTTAAGTGGAATTATTCTTGAACAGTCTCTTTTCTGTCTTCATCAACACATCTCCTGGAGTTGATTTGTATTTTAGTGCTGAAGGTCAAGTCCTGGACCTCACAGATGCCAAGCAGTCGTCATACCACTGAGCTGTAACTATAGTCTTACTCTTTATTTAACACTTCTTTCGTCTGAGCCTTATCTAACATTTCCTGTTAAAGTCGCCCTGCCACCAAGTGTGTGCTCTTTCTTGCTCTCTAACTCTGAACCTTGCTTTACTTAGGCTTCTGACCTGATGCCATGTGCATCGTTCCTTTGTCATTACTGAATGTTACATTATAATGATTTATCTTCTTTATTTCTAGACTGTTCTTTGCAAATCAATCTTTCTCTCTCTTGTGTGTGTGCATGTGTGTTCACGTGCACATGTGTGTGCTTGTGTTTCCCATTAAACAATTCTTCCAAGTCTAGATCATTCTCCTTCAATTCATCTTGTATCCAAATCTTCATCACCTCTCAAAGCTAGTCTTCCAGGATGATGACTTCAATCATGTTTCCATTTACTGTCAAACCACAATATCTCCTGCACTGCTTATTCATTTCCTCATCAAGTGCAGATGTAATCTTCTATTAAAGTGTGTGTGTGCTGTCTTCCAGAAGACAAGAATTTCCCTTTTATGCATTCTTTCACTAGCCAATACCTTTGCTAGAAAAGACTTAGACATTCAAATACTATGTTGGTCTTAATGCTAAATTTTGAGCCAATAAAACGGGTTATCTAGCTTCAATAACACTTTTATTCTCATGATAGACACATAGACACATTATTATTGATGATTGACTATCTTAAGTGAAAATTTTTCTAATGTTTTTGGAGGAACATAATTGTGATGGACGAGTAATTATTCCTCTATATAGGCAAGGGAGGCATTCCTATGAGTGGACCACTCAAAACAGATTTGCTGGAGCAGGATAGACTAAGATAAGGGCTCTTTGTAGGTCGTGTCCCTGAATGCAATAGCCCAGAACAATAAGGTAATTTTCTTTGTTTCTCTCAGTTACATTAAAAACACCAAAGTAAAAACAATACACCATTTTTTTTTTCTGCTTGTCTTTGCCACTGCAAAGGATACTGGGGTATCTGGAGAATGATGAAATTATCCCATGTAACCCATGTGATGCAAGAAATCTTAATTATAAGTTCCAGATAGCATGGTGACCTAGTGTATGATTCTGGTCAAATCACTTTACTGTGTAATTTTTTTCCCTAAAGACTACATCTATAAAATAAAGATTGTACTGCTTTTTTCTTGGAGTGAGTGTAGGAATTGTAGATAAGAATAAGTGTTCTTGGGTCAGAAATTGGAAAATTAAATCTTTGTCAGTCTGGAGCTTGTTTCTAAGCAAGACCTGGTGCATAGAATACCCATCATTTAAGGAAACATGAAACCATTCACCTACATTACTCTCCTACTTCTGTGGCTTTCCTGCCAGAAGTGAAGAATGTCAGCTGCAGGGGTGGATTCGAGAAGAGTAGGGTGACTACCTTGTGCTACTAAAGGTCAATGCCAGTTGCTTCTAGAGGATATCATTTTGTGGTACCAATAGATTTCCTCGCTCACTACCATATGCCAATAGTACAGCAGTTGTAATAATGTATGTTCTCATTTCACCCTGATCAGGTCTCTATGGTGTAAATATCTGGTGAAGGTTCATCTTGATTGTCATTTGGAAATTATTTAGAGTTCTCTGGTTATGTCTATGAGGATAATTTCTGAACAACTAAACTGGGGAATGAAGACCCAGCCCAAATGTGACTAGCACCATTCAATGGAGGATGTGAATGCGGAACCAGTATCCACCTGTCTTTGCTTTCTGAATGCAGACACAATGTAGACTGCCACCTTCCCCTTCTCCTACCATCCTTTCCCCCTCACGATGGGCTGTGCTCTCAAACTCTGGGCTAACATAAACTCTCCCTCAACTATGTCGCTTTTGTTATCAAGATGCTGTTCCGAAGTTATCATGCCCCAGCTTCAGGCATGCCAGGAGGAAACTCACAAGGGCCTGCAAACTGATACAAGCAGTATGCAATATTATACTTAATATGAATTGTGATGTTTATAGCTCCAAGTTCCATATATTATTTAGGATAATCTACACAAAATATATAAATTGAATACAGTAGAAGGTGAAAATCAATTCAAAAATATGTAATGCATGCCCCCTTAGAGCACATTTTTATCATTGCTCTTTATAGATATATGGTGGTTCTGGGACATCGGTGTTGTGTCCTCATATGGCTGATGGACAGATACCATGAAAGTACTAAAAATACTTTGTTTTAGAGGTGCTATGAAGCATTAAGCCTGAACAGTTCATCAACTGAGTATTAATGAAGGCTAACCCTTGTTATATTAACCTGGGAATCTCAGTGGCATAACACAATTAAAGTACCTGTCAGCCTATGGGAGCACTGGGACATTCTGTGCCACAGATATTCAGGAATTTAACTTCATCTTGTACCTTGACATCTCCGAGGATCTCAGATTCTTCGATTACATTCTTTTCTTTGGGCAATGTTGGAGCAATCAAGCACTAGTGAATAATATCTCAAGAGGTCTCTGGGGGTCAGGACTGAAAAGGGAACATTTTGCTTTCTCCCACATTCCTCTGGTCAGAACTCAAACATATGACTTCATCTTTCTGCAATGGAAGCTATAAATATAGTTAAATTCTGTAATCAGGAGTAGAAGAAAGTGAGGTCTGGAGAAAGCTAGCACTGTTTGCATAGCAATTTGGGGATAGAACCAAGAATGAATGACAACTCTACCAGTGCTACTCTAGCTGAAAGAAAAAGGGATCGTCACCTGAGTGGAGGGGTAGTCATCTGAATGACAGAATAGTCACCTGGGTAGGTGGAGTAGTCATCTGAATGGAGAGGTAGTCAGCCAAATGATGAAAATTCCTAATGTGTTCTTTTTCTTTTTCAAGCTACCATGCTATGAAAGTAAACATTACCCTCTTTTAAGCCTTGTACAAATTCACAAAGTCACTAATTAATCCTTTGAAAGCAGTTGAAAAAAAATGTATGTACCAGTTTGAATCTTACAAAATAGTGCTGTGAAAATATCTAAGAGACTTCTCTATTTGAATTGTCCTAGAAATGTAAATAAACCTCACTAAGAAATTATAACTGATGATGTTCCTAGTGTAGAGTTTTAATTAGATAATTTAACAGACATTAACCTATCCAAAAAAATAAATAAAAAGAATCAAGTAGAAACCCACAAACTAGAGCATATCTTTCTTCCAAAATATTTTCCTTAAGTAGAAATAGAAAGGATTGTTGTACGTTTAGCATGACAGTGAGAAAACTCTTTTACTAAACACATTTACATCTGTTTATGTACACACACATACATACACACGCACACATACATACACACACATACAAATACACAAACATACACACACATATAAACACACATACATACACACATACACACACATACATACACACACAAATACATATACACACATACAAACACACAAACATACACACACATGCACACACACATACACACACTTACATACACACACAAATACATACACACACGTACACACACATACACACATACACACATACATACATACATGCATACACACATACATACACACACATACATACACACACACACACACACACACACATGCATATGTAGTGAGAAGTTTCTGTCCTGTCCTAGCAGTTCTAAATAACCGCACGAACTCTTATATTAATTACGTGCTATTTGGTCTATGGCTCAGGCATGTTACTTGCTAATTTTTACACTTAAACTAACCCGTTATTAGTCACATGGCTTAGTACCTTTCCTTAGAGCAGCGTTCTCATCCGGCTTCCTCTGCATCTCCCTCTGATTTTCTACTTCCCAGAATTCTCCTAGTCTGCTATCCCTGCCTATACTTCCTACTAGCCAATCACTATTTTATTAAACCAATGTGAGCAACGAATCTATGCAGTGTATAAGAGCAATATCCCACAGCGCGTGCACACACACACACACACACACACACACACACACACACACACACACACACATTGCTACACACATGCAAATGTTCAACAATTATGACTGAGCATCTTGATGAGAGTTAAGTTCTGTATTCCTCTGTGTCGTTACCACAAAGCACTAAAAGAGACAGAAACAGGCTGCAAAGACTGTTGTGTGCATAGAGGTTTATAAGTCAGGGGTTCTCAGAAAAAGAAAGAACAGTTCAGTTTGGATACTGACCAGGCAACTGGCTGCTCAGGTCCTTGAGGCATTGGGAAACCAAATGAGACACAGCAGAGAAATCTAAGGGACTCCTACACTGGCAGACCATACCCATTTCTAGGCTAGAGACATCAAGAGAGGAAATGATATTCCTTCAGCCCAGGGAACAGGGCCACTCAAAGGATGCTGGATAAAAAAATGAGGACAGCTGCAGATGTGAAGTTAAAAAAACTAGTCACTAAGTAGGTGAAGAAAATGCCAAGGTGAGTGCCTGAGGCAGAGATGAAGGCAATGACATCATCCTAGCTTGATTTCTGTTACTGTGATGCACACTCTTACCAAAAGAAGGTGTGTGTGTGTGGGGGGGAATTATTTTTGTTACACTTCCTGGTTATTATGGAGGCAGGAACTCAAAACAGAAATTACGGAGAACATTACTTTCAGAGTCATATGCTCTGACAGCTTCCTTGTAGAGTCTAGCATATCTGTTCAGGACTGGCGCTGTGAATCAGAGCCATCCCATATCAACCAGCAATCAAGACAACACCCCACAGATATTAATTACCACAGGCCAATCTGATAAAGCATTCTTCACTATCAAGTTAATATTAAAAACTATTCAGGGCAGCTATACTTTACCTTCTTGATTTGCCTAATCCCACATCTCCCCTTAAAGCCCCTGCCTGTAACTACCACCTATCAGATACCGCCAAAGTGAGGCTTGAAGGCAGACTGGAAAACACCCAGCTCCACTTTCCCCCATAAGGATACAAAGAAGCTCAGGAGAGGGGAAAGTAACATATGTGATGATTGATTGGCAGAGGCAGCAGCATCCCTGGACAGTCAGAGTCTGAGTTAACTTATCCAGTATAGTGACTGACAACTTACCTCTGTATAACTTCTTAAAGAGTCACTCCCTGCCCTGCCGGAGGGATTCCAGATGCTTCAAGTCATGGTGTGTGTGTGTGTGTGTGTGTGTGTGTGTGTGTGTATGTGTGTGTACATGCAAGAACTTCTTCATGTGTGGATGTATATGCACGTGATTACATATATACCTATGTGTCCATGCATGTGGAAGCCAGAAGGCAGAGAGCTTTGAGTGTCATTTATCAGGTACAATTAGGCTTTGTGAGGGCGAAGTATTTGCATGTTGTATATGTGTGGTAAATGCACTCACATGTGTGTAATGTGGATATGTAAGCACATGCCTGAACACTAATTGGCTGAAGAAGGATATTGAAAATCCAGCTCGACCGTTCCCTGCATTAGTCCTCTGAGACAGAGATGGCCTCTGAAGTGGAAACTTGTCTGGCAGCCAGCAAGCTCCAGCCATCCTCTTACCCTCTAGTCCCCGGCACTTGGGTCACATGCACACAGAGGCCATTTTTCCTTGTACAGCTAGCACTTTTGTATACTAGGTTGCCTCTCTAGCCTCTCCACCTACTCTTTTCTTTGGTACAATGTCTCTCATTGGCCTGAAACTCACTGAATAGCCTAGGGATCAGACTCATATTCGAAGGCAAGCACCTTGATAACTGAGCACTCTCTCCAGCATCATGTTTTCAAGTAATCACATCAATAATCACTACCTTGTGATCCAAAAAGATGTTGGAAGTTTGACTTTTAAATTTACACTCTGCTTGGAAGGAAGTGAAGCACAGTTAGAATGATAGACACGGTACCTTGAAGTATGAGGAAAAATTGAGCATGGGAAGAAAATCATATACCTGGAGAATGAGAATAGCAAATACTTTAAACACTGAAGTGGCACAATCAGTTGATAAATGTAGGAAATTCATTCCTTAACCTTTAAGAATTACACAAAAATGGCTCTGTGGTGGCAGCAGGATAGGGCCAAGGGCCAGGGTTGTCCCTCCAAGCCACCTGACTTCTTATTCTTCTTACAGTCTATTGGTACCTTTGAGATTATGCTCTCCAGCCTGGGCCAAGTTAGTAGTGAGATGTCATTGAGCAGGAAAAGGGAGTGAAGTCTTCCCAGGAGACTATCAGCCCCTGGAGACCAAGGGGATTCCTTAGAGCTTTTTCCACTTCTGGAGCTTTCCTATACACTGGTTGGGTCATGGTGTACCTTCAATAGCTTCCCAATGTAACACCTTTCAAAGGAGTCTTCCCTTTGAAAATGAAAGTCATTGTACAACAGACAAAATAACCTCAAGGTCAACACCAATGGTATTATTATTCCTAGGCATTTCCATGACTTCAAAATATCTTTCTTCAGTAATTTGGGGAAGGTTTCCTGATGCTAAAAGACACACTGCTAAAACAAACAATTCTCAAAACACATTGACTTACTGTGGTAGAATTTCAGTCCCTGTACTATTAAATGGCTAGTGGTAGATGTTCTATTATAATCAGTTTTTGCATTTATACACTTTATTTCAAAATTTAAGGTGCTAAAAATTGACATCGTGTGTAGTATGAGGTTTCTGGCCCAGACTTTCGGGCCTAACCTCAAAGTTTAGGTCCGCAGATCCGCAGACCCACAGTCCCACAGTCCCACAGTCCTACAGAGACACACAGACGCTTTCATTAGCTTTTGGCTGATCAGCCTCAGGCCCAGGCATATCACTTGTTAGCTCTCTACCCTTCATCTAACCCATGTCTCTTGTTCAGCCATGCGGCTCGGTACCTTTCTTTAGAGCAGCATAGTTGTCCTCGGCTTCCTCTGGCTTCTCCCTGGAATTCCCTCTGGTGTTCTGCTTGGCGTTCTGTTCTCAGAGTTTTTAGTCTGGTAGCCCCACCCACACTTCCTGCCTGCCTTTGGCCAATCAGCTTTTTATTAAACCAGTGGGTGGGACAGTTATTTTCCATGAAACAACATAATACCCCTACAATAGTGTGACTTAAAAATAAAATAACTCTACGAGGAAGTCAGGAAATATAGAGCTAAGTGTGGGGGCTGTGGGCCTTCATATACGTGTTCTTTTCCCTGGTGTTCAGAATTTGTTTTTAAATTCCCAAATAGATGAGCCAGCAAATAATTTTTTGAATACTCAGAAGGAGGAATAAAAACAAAGCACCCTTGCCTCATTTCTCTTAGAAGCTCCATTTTGGTCCCATCATCATGACAGGTCACCCAGTCCTTGTGATCGGGTCAATCCCGTTTGAAAGCCTGTGTAGCCGCAACCTCATAACTGGTGAAAAGCATAGCAGGTAAGAGTTTCATAAGTAGCTCAAGTGATACCTCTCCACAGAGTTCTCCAGCCTCAAGAGGGCAGGCAACCTCGAGGTGATGGAGTGATGGAAAACACCACCAGAAAATCCAATCCAGCTAAGACAAACATCTACTAATAAATAGCTACGGCCACATGGATCCACAGAGAGAATTTCTAAGGTCATGTGTGCAGCTTTCTCTCCCTCTAACTCGCCCACAGGAATGAAAGTAGATTTTTACTTTGAGTTATAGCTTAGCTCAATTTTCTGTTAGTGAAAGTTACCATATTGAATGTTGGTACCCCTCAGAGCCCAGTGGGAAAGACTAACCCCTAAGTGAGCAATGCCAACTGGTCGCACGCATCCTGGCTGCATCTGAGGTCCAGGGCTTTCTGGTTCTTTGAGACTTGCCATATTTCAGAGTTGTGATAAAATAGCATTACGGTATCTTTACAGTATCTATATTCATTTCCTTCATGCCTTTTATGAAATATAATCAAGACTCTATACATCATGGAAAAACAAACGATTCTCCTCCATCTTATAATTGTTTCCATGCTTATTTGCTGTTCTCTAAAAAAAGGCAGTAATGATAGCACCATATTCCATATATTGGGAGGAAAAAAAAAAAAAGAACAAACCTCCACAGTTCAAAAGAGTTTCTTTGAGTTGTAAAGAGGAAAAGAGATTCTCATGGCTAATATCCAGGTTGTGTCACTCTCTCTCATCGCTCTAGAAATCCCTCTATTGTATTAATTTATCTTTGAGCCAGGAACGATAGTTTTGACATTCCAGGATGTAGGTAGTGACTTGGACTCTTCTTACTATGTAATGTAGGATCATGTAGAACACACTTAAGTTATGAGACTATGCAGGGGTCTGAAGATATGGTTTAATCTTTCAGGAATATGGAACATATTATGAACATTATTGTGATGGAAAGAGTAGACACAGATGTGTACTGTCAGTGGAGTTTTGAGCATGCATAGTGTGAGAACATCATCAGTGGAATTCCAAGAACTTTAAATGCTGTGGGAAGCAAAATTCCAAGGAAAAAAATCAGCATCTAACATGCAGCTATCTTTCCACTAACTATTTCAGTAGGAGTCTGTAGGCTTCAGAAGGTTAGCGGGTTGCCAAAACACCATAAATTCTATGGGAAGATTTTTTTTTAACTTAAATGAATTTCTAATAGTGATTGAAATTTGTATAATAATTTCAAAATTAGATAAGAATTATGATACAATTTTGATGTAGAACTATGTGAGAGCAATCCGTGACACAAGTCTTCTGTAGTAGTGTAAAAGAACAAATCTTCTCAGGTACTCCTAAATTGGTAGGTACTTCTTACTAACCACTTCCTAGGTACCCATAATGTGGTAGGTAAATAATTTCTTTCTACAGATGTTGGATGTATTTACAATGTTATTGTTGAACCGGAAGTCCACTTGGTAGAAGGTGAGCAGTTGTCTCTGTAGAGACATCACAGTGGGAAGGTATTCATGGAATTTCCATAGTTAGGTGCAACCCAATAGCACATACTTCATAACATTTCAGCTAAATTAGCAGATCCATTTTTGTGTGTTATATGGGGGTGGGAAATAGCAACCTTTTTAAGCTCTTGGAAATTAATTAGACCTTGTTTCAGCCTTCAATTTATGAAGTGGAAAAAAAAAAAAACTCAACTAAGAACTCCTACCTTGGCAGAATTTAAAGGAAATGGAAAGAAGATTATCCAAGGGTAAAGAAAATCAATGTGAAGACAGAAGAAAGGGGGGCAAGAAGTCTAGACATGGAGGTTTGAAATAGATGTCACCTCTGAAAAGCATCTGGGAAGCTTCTACTACCCAACATAGCTTCTGAATCAATAAAGGGCTTGTGTGACAAGTGGAGAAATCTCAGAACCTTAACTTAACACATCTAAAATGGGAACTGGGAAATGGCAACCATGTCCTCCCAATGACCTTATCAAAGTATGGTGTGGACAGTGCAGTTTAGCTCTATATCAAGGTTGACATTTGACCTCAGAGCTCATTTTGAACTTCTCTTGCTACATACCTAGATTCACATTTCCCAACTGTCTCTGCAGTGTGGCTGCGTGAATCAATTCTAGACAAAGTATATGGCACTTCCATCCAGGCATGAACAATTGACAAAAAGTCCTGCCTTATTCAGATACTTTTATCAGGTCAATCTTATACTTGTTACGCTGGGAGTCTCTCATGGAAGTGCGACTGTAGAAGACTGGCCAGGCCAGGAATTAGACCCCAGAGAAAAGCTGTCTATTATAATTAGGCGTTGTGCTGTGTGAACAGATGCATATTTCTTCATGAGGTAAGTCATTAAGTTTCAGTTTTTAGAACAGCCAATTCTCTTATTAGTTACAAAATCCCTCAAATCTCAAAATAACTATATTATTTAACTGAAATGACATACTTGTTAGGTGAAGCCATCTTTTGGATAATTCCTCTTTGGGAATTATGGAGTAGCCATCAAATCCCCAAATCTCTTACCATGGGGTACATAAAGAATGACACATCACACATGGTATGCCATATACACTGGGGTATTTTATAAATAGAATCCTACAATAATTAATGTGTAATTAATTAATTAATAACATATTCAGCTTCCAAACTCTGATTTGGGGATGGGGGGGCTTGTAGATGTGGGTGCCAGGAAAAGCTTTTGTTCTGCTTTTGATCTTTGACACCTGGTTCCTAGCATCTAGATCCCAAGACCTCTGCAATTTTTGAGATGCTAGGAGCACCTCACAAAGAGGTGCTACATCCCTCCCTTGGAATCTTCTGGATGAGAAAAATCATCTGTGGTGGTTCCTAGTGAGTCAATAGGATGCCCAAGTCCGTGATAATACTTATTGTTAATATTTATTTCTGCTTCCAAACTTTACAGAAAACCATCAAGAGCCAGCGATTTAATCAAGTGACACCCACAGGAAAACTAAGAAGGACCAAGATCAGAGAGCTTCTATGTTGAAAATTTATTCACATACTATCTGGTTGATATACTCCCCAAATATATATAAAAGCATGGAAGAGTCTGCACTCAGGACCCTCCCAGACCTTGTTCTGTATAGCGTTTTATCTGTTAATTCATGTTTATTTTTTTATTGTTTTCTCTATTAATAAACTGGTAAATGTATGTGAATATTTCTCTGAGTTCTGAAAATTGCTCTGGTGAATTTTCTGAGCCAAAAGAAGAGGTCATGAGAACCCCAACTTTATAGCCAGACGGTTAGAAGCACCGGTCACAACCTGTGAATTACAAGTGACATTTGAAGTGGAGGCCAGTTCTAGAACACTAGGCTCTCAACTTGTGAGTGGTGACACTATTCCCATATATAGTGTAAGAATTTAGTGGAATTGATTACAGGACACCTAGCTGTGCTGTCTTGAGGACAACCTAGAAATCTTCACACTAGGGTATGATATTAGGAGAAGTATCAGAACAACACCCTCCCCCCCTCTTTAATGGGCATTACAACTCAATTCTAGACACTTCTCCTTATCTTTTTAAGCAATAAACACATCTTCCACGAACATCACCTTGGCAAAGTCTAACCTCTTCTCCAGCCCACAAAATGCAAGTCTGAAGTGTCAGAGGCTGTGTCACATTTCCTGGGCATTCTGATGTCTGCTTGCTTACCTCTCTTCCTTTTAGCATGACATGCAATGAAAATCTTATGCTGGACTAAAAGTGTGGCTGAAGCATGAAATTCACAGAAGATGTGAAAGCAATGATTTATGCTGCACACTTAAAATGTAGTCATGTGAAGCCCAGGACTGGTGGTGTCAAAAGCCAAATCACAGTCAGTTATCTGAAGGACCAACTATTCTATTCGGGTGTCTAACACCAAGCAAAGAAAAGAGTTAGATGGCACTTTGCAGTCTTTGTTCAAGCTTTTAGGAACATATTTAATGGGTTGAAATCAATTCACATATACATTATAGATTGTTCGATAATGTGATAGTGATACTTAAAACCTCCTGATTTACCTTTACTAACATAATTAATTATTCAAAACCTGCTTTAAATTTGTTGTCTGATTCTGCACATAAATGTATATATTGTATCTTTAGAGATATAGGACAATGAAGTAATTTTTCTGAGATATTTTCTATTAAGGTTTTAGTATTTTCTCGTACAGTATATCATGAAGAAGCATATGGAACACACATGTGCCCACTATGTGATGATTTTCTGAGGTATTGAAAACAAAACAGAAAAATGTAATTGTGTGGGTAGGCTTCAGATAGGAAAATAAAAATCAGGCAGAATTTTAAGTAAGTTCAGGCCACCCTGGTTCATGCTGTGTGGTATTCTGTAAACTGTTCTGCTAAAACACTGTAACTGTTGCAAGAGTCTTCAACTGTGGCTGTGCAATGTTACAGCCGCCATCATTTCTCTGTGTCTATGTTATCAGTGAAATCCAATGAGCAGAAAAGGAGAAGGTCTAAATTCACATTGCTTTTATTTTATGAAGATTACTAGAGCAGACTTTTATGATTTTCATAGTAGGAAAGAATTAGGAAGATGATATCAATAATATCAATAACCTTTGTTTTCCTCAAATCCTGGCAATAGTAAGAACTGGGTAAATATCAATAAGGCATTGCTCCTATACTAAATGAGACTAGGATTAGTGTGTGTGTGTGTGTGTGTGTGTGTGTGTGAGAGAGAGAGAGAGAGAGAGAGAGAGAGAGAGAGAGAGAGAGAGAGAGAGAGAGAGAGAGAGAGAGGATAGGCCAGAAGTCCATGTTGGATTAATATAACTCAATTGCTCTCCGCCTTAATTTTGAAGCAGGGTCTCTCTATAAGGTGACAGGGAAGAAAATTTAGATTCAGTATCAGTAGGAGGTGAAATCCCCTAGAGGCAGAATATCGGCCAGTGAGAGCAACATGATGCAGAGGAGAATCAGGGCTCTTGGATGAAGAGATGCTCAGAGAGCCCTGAGATGCAAAGCCTCATCTCACAGCGTGATAGCAAAGATCTGGAGAGAGAATTGCCCAGCACTAATGTGAGAGTGGGGAGGAAATTTCCCATGAGTGGAAATTCACATTTACAGATTTTTTTTCCCACGTAGGTGAGGATTTAATTTACCTCCAGAATATAATATCCACAAACTGTGCTTTTTTGTACCACTTTCAGAAGATTTTTTTTTTAAGTTCATAATTTTCCTTTGGCCTTGGTTGTAAGATATTTATGCCTGGCTGTGTTCATTGTTTTCTGTGAACTTATAAAAATTGCTTTTTTATTAGTCTATAAAAGCCATGTTTGGAGACAGCCTAAAATAAAAATTAATGCAACTTATCACCCTATAGCATGGAACAAGTGCCTGCTTCAGTCTCTTACTTAAGCACCGCAGATGCATTGAAACCTAATAAAAATTGTTCCCCAGCCCATCAACCCTCACCGAAAAGCAAAGAGCTGAGGTCTATAAATTGCCCACAATCAAAAGGCAGGCTTTTTGAAAGGTGCGGTATTAAAACTGAGAGCAGGTATGCAGGGACTCCAGGCGGAAAGTCTGGGCTTTGTGAAGAATCCAGTGCGCATCACAAAACATCCTTCTTTTATCACCTTTACTTAAAAAAAAAATATTATCCTTTTGATTGATGTATGACTCATGCTGGCTATGAAACCCATCTTCCTGGATAGAGAAGAAGGCTGCATTCCCTGTGGTGCTTACATAATATCTGCAGGTAGTAAAGCCTGTGGGTTAAGGCAGGTTTGCTAACGACCTTCCCGGGGCCACACGAAATACAGAAAAAGAATGGATCTGGAAAAGCATTGCAATGCACTCATAATAACAATTATTATATTCTAGCATAAATGACAGAAAAAAGCCTTGTAGATGAAGATGCTTCTCAGAGAGGCTGTGCCTTATAGACCACTTCAGAATTGTGTCCAAAGATGCTGTATATCTGGTCATGAGCACACAGTGCAGGGAACATTGAGGAGAGAAAGAGAGAGTGACAGAGACAGACACAGACACACACAGACACACACAAACACACACACACGAGGTGGGGGTGGGGAGTAAACACTAGCAAATGTTTCGAATGTTTCCTGGGTTTCCCATCCATCCCATCTGCTTGTGACATAGGCCCACAGCCTTTAAAAGGTGATGCTTTTCCTTGTACACGGCCTTCCTCTGGCTTGCTGCCCTTGACCCAGGTCAGGAATCTTCATGGGAACAGCATGCCCTTGTCTTCATCAAAAACAGCCCTACAAAGGATGGGGGAGGCAGTCCAGAAGACACTGTCAGGGAAACACCACCCCAATATGTTTTCTGTCAGAGGCTCTTCAGATGTGTTCTTGGGGACAGATCTATCACTGAATCTTTATTGTTTCTTCCTAGACCCCATTCTATTTCAGCTAGCTCCCTGATCCCTTGTCTTAACTATGAAAATCAAATGATGTATCTGCTTAGCTTGTGGGAAAGTATGCTGGCTCTCCCAAATGTTATAAGAAGCCAACCAGTCAAAATGACGGGTGTAAAAAACAGCCACAGTGGAAAAGATTCTAGCTAAATAGACACCATCTGTACCCCAAGAGTAAACACATCTTGTCCAGCTTCTGAGGTGATGATCTCTGAGCTATTGCTCTTTGGGGTTCGTTCATGAGTCTGAGCCCTGAGTTCCCAGAACACAGACCAACTAAATGTGTAAAGAAGACTTTATGAGAAACTGCCCCAGCCCCCACTCTTTCCTACGGGCTTCAAAATCAGCAAGCCAAAAAGCATTTTATCCTAATATAGAAAAGAATTAGGATGTCGACGCTTCTTTGCTGAAGCCTGCTGGGGAGAGGAAAAAAAAAATGGCGTAGCCCTCTCTCTGGCAAGGATCGGGGCTGAGTCATCTGGGAGTGTTTGTGGTGAAATTACATTTTTCTCTTCAATAGTGAAGTTATTATCACTGTGTTATGGACAGCCAGTCCAGAGTGACTTTGGTAACATATACTCTCTTCATATTTTAAAATCACATAAAGTTTGGCTCAAGCAGAAGAAAGGATCCAAGAGTTTATCATTGTGAGAGCAGAGCATGCAGGAGGAGACCCAGAGGGAAAACAAAGTTGGCTGGAAACTGCAAGTAGAGAGCCAACCGAGCAATGAGGAGGATTTGCTGTCTTTTTCGATCTAAGGGAGGAGACTGTGTCATATCTCCGTGATCACAAGAAACCAAAGGTCAACAAAGTGGACAGTTTTCCCAGCAGCGTCTATGAAACAAGTTACAGAATTGGTTCTGTGTCACCCGACCTGTTATGAGACACTTTCTTATGCATGATGAATGAAAACATCATACAATTGCCTGTGTTAGCTCGCTGATGAGAGACCCTTTCACAGTGGAAAGGGCAGGGAAGCAGAGGGCAGAAAGCTTTAGTGAGGAAGGCCCTGCTGAAGGAGCTTATACCATCTCTAATGCCCTTGGTAAACATCTCTATCTGGCAACTGCAAGAGAGTCTGGATGGCTACAGTCCTCACCACTGGTCTTTTCAATCATCAATTAATCCACACAGCTTTTCTCTGGTCTTTCTGAATGATTCCACGGTCACCTGAAATTCTCCCTGTGCCTAGTTTCTGATGAGCGACATGCGGCTTTTTCAGCCTTAACATTTATAAATATTGAACAGTCTTTGACCCCTCCAATCAAAAAGCACCAGGGGAGTGCCCTTCAGAAGCTCCTGGTGGTCTTCTGATACAAGATTCCTTTCTTCTCAATATTCAACCATTTTCCTTTCAAATGTCATTATTATTATTATTATTATTATTATTATTATTATTATTATTATTATTGTGTGTGTGTGTGTGTGTGTGTGTGTGTGTGTGTGTGTGTGTGTGTGCATGCACATTCCATCATATCCATGTGGAAATTAGAGGACAACCCTGAAGTGCATCCTCTCTTTCCACCTCTCTGTGGAAGTTCTGTGAGTAAAACTCTGGCTGTCAGGTCCACACAACAATAGCCTTTTACCTATGGCGCCATCTCCTAGCCTTTGCACGTTCTTTTTTAAGTTTATTTACTCCTTGGTTTTGCTACTTCATCAGAGGACAACACCTTCCATACGTGTTTCCCAAACTTGTCCCTTTGCCAAGGTTGCCTCCCCACAGACTAGATACATCTCATGTGTTTGAATTTCCAGAACATGCAGTGCTAATAAGTACTGTGCAATGCTGGTACCATTCAAGTTTATTTGAATATTTTCAAAATTATTATGCATTTGTACCTTACCTCTCCTTCAACACTGGAAAATGGGTTTATTGAAACCTATAATACCAGCACTCCAGAGAGAAGGCAGGAGGATCAGACATACAGGTAACCCTCACCCATGCTGTGCTCAAGGGCAGCTTGATGTACATAGGATGCTGTCTTAAAAAAATGCAGTTAATGTGGGAATAGAAAGAAATGCATTTCCATGTACATGTTTATAATTCTTTTTTTTTCATTCCATTGGTACTTTTTATGGGCTTCCCATGGCTTCTGGAAAACTGATATTGGTTAATTTGATTTCAGGACAAAATAAAACCCTTAAGAGATTTCTCCCTTATTGAAGGGAGAAAAAAACAAAATCCAAGGCTGGTATAAACAAGCCCTTAGCTTTTCTGCTTTCAGTACTTCTGAATCAAATGCAGAACTGGGAGCTATGAGTGAGCTTTTTGCACGTTGATTTGGTTTTGATAGTTTATTTTTGATATTTTAGTAGCTGCTTTTGATTAAATTTGCTGTTTGGGGCAGATTATTCCATTCTGCTTCATTATTTTGCAGAATTATTTCTGTAATAAAGGAAAAAGCACAATGTTGGACCCAGAGGACATACTGCCAAGGGGAGTTTCTATGGAAATAGAATTCTATGGAAATAGAGTGTGATAGCTCATGCCTCTGGTACAGGCACTCCGGAGGCTGAGGAAGGTGGATGGCAGTGAATATGAGGGTTCCCTGGGTCACTCATTCACGGGGTAAGAATGAAGACAAATGATATTTACAGAACACTCACGTGTAGCAAATATAAAAGGAAACTGGAAATTTGACAGATTTGGTGATTTTTGACGATCAGTACATTTATGCCCAGGGATGGCCAGAGGACCTTGGAGAGGGGCATCGGGAGTACCTCAGAACGGCACTGATGAAGGAACTCCACAGTAGGAGTCAGATATGGAGCATAGCTCCTTGGGAAGCCATTGGGCTGCATTATACAGATTTTCCAAATGCATTACCTAGGAAGGAAATAAAGGTAAGATGCTTGTCGTGTAAGCAGAGGGCTCACAGCTCACTAACCAAGCTCCAAGACAGCCCTAAAGTACTCACTTTTTAAATCTTTTGCCCCCATTTCTCTTTATCCTCTACATCATCCTATCCCTGTTAACCAGGGGACCAGTTTTTCTTATTCCCCGGCTTGAGCATGAGCTACTCTTGAAGTGGCGGTGTAGCAGCTCGGAGTCACAAGCCACCTGCAAATCTGACAATCCTGTAAGAGGCAGATGTTCATGGGGTAATGGCAGCATGGCTGACGGGTTACTAGCAGTCTGGATCATTTACAAGGATGGAGATTTACATATTGGGATAGCTACATGCCCATTGTGTGGTCCCTTCAGTGTGGGCGTGGAGCATCTGAGTTAGTTCACACAAACATTTAAAGTGACTTTTATCAGAACGAACTCATGCAGGCCTATGATGTCAAAGAGTTTCCGAACTGAGCAGAAATCAAAAGTCCTAAGACACATTGTCCCTCAGAACCACATTTCTAATCACTATGAAGGAAATACAATCAGTGTTCATTAATAACACCACTCTTCTTCCATCTGCACGAAGGTAATTGTGTTAATATAGTAAATGGTGACTGATAATTCAATTTGTCCTTTGTTTCTCGCTGTGTATAGAACAAATTTTAGCAGACCAGTCTTTCAGTGATAAGATTTAGGGAAGAATGGACTGAATGAAATAATTATGACCTTTATATTTAGGAATAAAATTTTAATTACAGTAGCTCCCAAGTAATCTCACACATATGAAACATGTGTAATCTCACACATATGAAACATGTGAAAAACTTCCATGCCATGAAAATCTGGAAACATTGTAGGACAGCATGGAAATTATAGCATATCCCATGCTCACAGAATGAAGATTTGGTATTTTATTTACTCATACTCAAAGTCTGAAGGAAAATTTAAAGGATACATTTTTAATTATATTCTGCTTTGGTCATTGTGGAGCATCAATGCAAAATGCTGAGGGGATCCCTACTCATCAGTGATGGCCCCCTCACATTTTAGCAGCATCTAAATATTAGGGTTTCCTATCTTCATTTCTACAGTTGATCCAATGTGATAAGTGGGATGATCAGGACCGTGTATGTAGAAAGACTGCCTAGCACCGAGACACAAACGTGTCTTTTCTCTAACCAAGTGCAGCAAGGCTATGAAAGGTCGCATACACAAAGAGACTGATCATAACATAGCTAATGTTTAACCCAAATTGGCAAAGGCACAGTTTCTTCAAGACTTTCTAACCTTTCCAAACTGATTCGTATGATCACAATAATGCCTCTCAACACTCCAGAAAATTCTGTTATGGCCTTTGTTAAAACAGAGAGGAGAAACGTGGGAGCTGTCATGTTTATTTTTAAAAATATAGTAGCCCTCAAATTATCACCTTCTTAGGGAGTGTGGAAAATTGTTGTGCAATGAAATCACAAACATTATAAATTACACACTCACACACACACACACACACACACACACACACACGTACAAGGAAGAGGCTATCTGAAGGAACATCAAAGCTGTAGGACTAGCAATATCAGGCATCAAGACTTATCTCCAGCTTCATTATTAAGACATGTGGTGCTGACTTGACAGAGAAACCAATAAGATAGAATAGTGGATCCAGAAATTGAGCTGGGAATCTATTGCCAACAAAGGTATTACAAAGGTGCCTGAGGATAAATTGAGGACTATATGTGATGCTGGGAAAGATATGGATTACTTTGGGCACATATTAAAAGAGATAATGACTTAAAAAGTCACGAATGCAAAGGAAAATTTTGGCTGGTTAAGCAAAACAAACTTACGTTCATTAAGGCACACAAATAAAAAATAAAGGCAAAGTGGACTCCAGAGGGAAAAGATATTGTCAGTGCAGAGATAACAAAAGAATCACATCGGAAACTTCCACATATCGATAATTTAAATACTTGCTAGTAGAAAAGTGAGCTAAGGGTTTTAACAAGCCCTTTTCAAAACAGTGTAGGCATATGGAAGGGATCCACCTTCATTAAATGCCAAGGGGATTCTAATTAATACTGAAAAGTGAAATGTCTACACTGCAACTAAACTGGATACAATGATAAAGACAGACTAGATGACTAGATAGGCATATAAGGTGGCCAGCTAACAGCACCTAACTTTGATGGTGTGAAAACTGGAAAAATTATGTCTTTAGACCAAAGCAATAGTGATCTTATATACCATCATGTGCAGGAGCTGAATATCTACAAGTACATATATCCTGGACATAGACACAGTAAGTACACAGCAGTGAGAACTAACAGACCTCTGCCATACACATACCACAGCCATGTGCTACATAATGAATGAATCTCTTTTAAAATACTACTGAAGGAAAGAATTCAGAAGTTAAAAAATATATAGACGGCATATTCTGAACTCTGCTGACAGAAGCCAGGAGACCAATTGCTTTCTAGAGGTTTGTAGTTGGACACCCCCTGGAGGCTTTGGGTGCTGGTTCATGTTTTATTCCTTAAAGTGATTGATGGGTAAGGGGATGTGTTGACTTTGAAAAGTCATCAGACTGAGCAGTTAAGATTTTATTTTGCATGTTTCTACATATATATAACACTTGGTCTAAGAACTTACTTATTTGTTTTTAGACATAGAGTCTTGCTAAGTCATTGCCAGATGCCTAAAACATTTCTATGTAGTCTGTTCTTGTCTCTTAACTTACAACCTTCTTGATATAACCAGTTGAAGGCTGAGATTGCAAACACAGGCCTACTCACTAAGAACTTTATGTCTAAAATTGCCTCTACTATTCATTCTACAACATCAGATACAGTTCTAGCTGCAGTTATTTGTCTCTGAAATAGTTGTGTAATGTGCACCTCTCTGCCTCACAAGTTCCATGGTGTCCTTTAAAGCCCAAAGCACAATCAAGTTGTCAAGGACCTAGTTTGTCTAACAGAGATAGGGAGATTCAGGCTGAGAAGGGAATTTTAATATGGTCATGCATTATCTGTAACCTGTAGGATGGGGGGAGATAAGAGGTAGAGTGTACCAAGCTCAAAACAGCCTGTGATAAAAACAAGTCGCTTTATTTCAATGACATACACTTCCACTGTGATTTTTATCTTATACTTATTTACTTTCAAGGCTCAGACCAGGTCTGTTTTTTTTTTTTCTTCTTTTTGTTTCCCTCTCAAATTTTTTTTTTTTTTTAATTCTTCAGCCCCCAAGGTCAATGTAACCTACGGAAATGCACTTGCTCTTCAGATGCCTTGCATGCTCTCACCAAAGACAGAGCTGGGAAGGAAAGCAGGTGTGATGATAGAAATATTTTTAGTCTGAACTCCTTGTTCTGAGCTTGGATTTTAAAAACATTGTTGGAAGGGATGCTGGTGTTATTTCCATTTACTTTCTTATGAGCCGCCTTTTCACAGCCCAGACTCAGAAGCCAGCTGTACCAGTTAAAGCAGCCCCCCCTCCAAAGAGAGTTGATGGGGAGGGGAGAACAGCCTTGGGGGGCATCTTAGAGACAAGTGGGAGAGCCATGATCACTGTCAGATGCAATGTTCTTGTCCTTTCTTGTCCTTTGCTTCTCACATGATTCTCTGCCCAGGTTAAAATACTGTGATGACTCAACTCACGTGCGCCATCCGCAGCAGCTAGGAACTTAGCTGTCTTATCTTCCATCCTGTTCTTATTTGTACCTCGTCTACCCAGGTACACAGACAGAAGCACCTTGGAGAGACTTCTGTAAAAGAAAGTCAAGATCCCTCTTGTCACTCAGCTCCCGTCTTCCCACCCGTTGTGAATGGAAGTGGTTAGGACAATAAGTTCAAGTGAGTGTGGTGATATATATTATATTTAATAAAATCAGAGAACAGAATCACCCACAGTTAAGACATGAGGGTCAGTGTGGTGACCTAGGCCTTTAATCCCATGACTCAGGAGACAGAGATTTTTCTGTAATTTTTGAGTTCAAGGCCTAACTATCAAATAGTAGGAGCTCACACCTTTAATCCTAACTCTAGGATTATGATGCAGAGTTGAACCCGGAAGTGAAACAACTGGGCAGAGAGGGTATTTAAGGCAGATGTAGGCAGACACTGAGGTATTCTGTCGGAGTAAACAGCCAGGCAGAAAACTCTTGAAGATAGCTTTTATCCTGATCAGCTTGAGAAGTTGGCTGGGTAAGAATTGACTGTGGTCTGTTTCCTTTCTCTGATATTTCAATTTTTCCCTAACACTTGGCTCTGAGTTTTCATTAAATATTATCTAGAATTTGTGCTTTAGGTGAGAGTGTAGGGTGTACCCACACTGTGTGCATTTGAATCTGAAGTTCAAAGGATGACTTCAGATGTTAGTCCTCAAAGACCTCCCAATTTTGAGACATGGCTTCTCAGTGGCCTGGAACTCCACCTCATAGGCTAGACCACAGGGCATCTAGTTCTAGAGGTTTTCTGTTTCTGCCTCCTGCCTTGCCATCACTCACATTACAAGCACGTGCCACTGCACCCTTTTTTATAGTCTACCCACATCCTCATGGAATGAACATAGCACAGTAACTTGCCCCCATGTAAACCACTGTGTGGTCTAAGACTTTACTAGTAACTGTACACATGTCACACTGTCAGTGTTGAGCAGTTACAATGTAAAGGTGGTGTGAAACTTTCTCCCTGCAGAAGACTGGCTAATAAAGGTTCAACATGCTGTCTTTGGTGTGTATGTATGCTGTTTCTCTCTCAGTACTGCATATCAAAGCTAGTATTCTTCCACTGTGATCCCTGCTTCCACTGCGGTCATGATTCCTCGGAACTAACCAGATAACAATGGGGAGGTGTGATGATTGGTTTCAACTGTCAATTTGCTACAATTTAGAATCACTTGTGAAGAGAATCTCAGTGAGGAATTGTCTGCAGTGGGACATGTAAGTGAGTCTATGGGCTGTAGTATTAAGTTTCTGACCTGTCCCTTATGGCCTAGCCCTGAGGCTTGGACCTACACAAAGCCTGGCTGCCACTTAGGCCCAAATAATGACTCAGACACTTATATTAATTACATGCTGTTTGGCCTATGGCTCAGGCTTTTTGCTAGCTACTTCTCTCATCTTAACTCGACCCATTCTATTCATCTGTCTTGCCACGTGTTCTTGGCTTACCTGTACTCCATTGCATATTGCTTCTTGGGCAGCTGGGTTGCATCTCCCATGATTCTGCTCTCTTTCCCCTATATTTATTCTTGGATTTCTCGCCTGCTTCTAAGCTGCTCTGCCGTAGGCCAAAACAATTCCTTCATTATCCAATGGTATTAACAGCATGTACAAAAACACCCCACATCAGTAGGGCATTGTATTAATTATTGTAAGTGGTGTGGGAAGACCCAGCCCACTGTAGGCAGCACCATTCCCTAGACAGGATCCTCAGCTATATGAGGGGCAGGGAAATAAAGCTGAGCACAAGCACACAAACAAGCATGTGCGCATTGCATTTATTTCTGCTCAATCTTGATTATGGATGATGTGACTGAATCTCTGAAGCCCCTGTCTTGAGTTCTCCACAGTAATGGATTTTAACCTGGAACTGTAAGCTGAAACGAACTCCTTTCTCCAATAAGTCACTGTTCGGTCAGGATATTTTATCACAGCAATAAAAGCGAAGCCAGAACAAAATGATCAGAAGACAGCTTTTCTGGCAGTGGCGCTTTGTAATGCCCACATCTTCATTCAAGGGCTTTAGCTAGGAACGGACGTTTGTCTGTGCCATGCGATGAAATAAGGAACTCAGAAAGCAATGCATTCTTGCATCATTACCCCATGCTTGCTTTAGAGGTGGAGATTTTGCACATCTGTAGCTCAGCACACTTTGTGCATATTGTATGAAATTATTTTCTTACTGGCTATTAGGAAAAGATGTTTATGTGAAAATGTTGTTGCATAAGGGGGCGGGAAGGATTCTTAAGGCGGTTTTTATCACCAGTTCTGAGCTCAGTTGAAAGCCACAGTTTCCAGTTTCTTTTGTGTCCCAAATTCAAAGTGTGTTTTTAAAAAAATCCCCCGGAGACTTGTTTTGTAATGGGCATTAAGGAATTTGGGTAGTCAGTAACAAAAGTCCAGAAATAAACCCCATGATTAAGAGGCAGTACACTGAGTGCCTGCACAATGTGAGGTGATGGGTCCTCACCAGCATAGGTCCGCAGGTTTACTTAGTTTTAGCGTGAGAAAGTCAGTTTGGAGGACTCTTAAATCCTCTTTACTCTAGAGCTGTTGTGGTGTCCAGGCCAAGGCCTCCTGTGATTCTTCACATGACACCTAACTAAAAGGAAATTAAGTGTTTAGTCACACTGGACTTCACCTCAGTGCTCAATAGAAAACATGTGGATGCTACTATGGTAATATTGTGTATATTAGTTAGGAAGGGTAATTATTACTGTGATGAGACACCATGGCCAAAAGCAACTTGGGGAGGAAGGGGCTTATTTCACTTACAGTTCTATAGAAGAGTTTATTATCAAAAGCATCCAGGGCAGGAACCTGGAGGCAGGAGCTGATGCAGAGGTCATGAAGGGGTGCTGCTACGGGCTTGCTTTCCATGGCTTACTCATCCTGCTTTCTTATAGAACCCAGGACTACCAGCCTAGGGATGCTACCACCCACAATGGCCTGGACCCAACCCTTCAACAACTAATTAAGAAGACACCCTACAGACCTGCCCACAGTCCATCTTCTGGAAGAAGAATTTTCTTAGTTTTCTTCCCTAGTGACTTAGCCTGTGTCAAGTTGACATAAAACTGTCCAGTACAGCATGGTAAATATTTTCTTCGCCACAGGAAGTTCTACTGGACAGCACTGTTACTGAGTAAATAAGCAAAGGAGTTGTTGGGGGGGGTGGATGTTCCGAGACTAAAATGAAACAGATTTTTAAAAAATAAAATTTAAAATTTTACATATGAGTACAGTATGTTTATAACATTTCTACCCTCTCCCAAACTGTCCGATATATATACATATATAT
This sequence comes from Phyllotis vaccarum, assembly GCA_033318265.1. Lineage (NCBI taxonomy): Eukaryota > Metazoa > Chordata > Mammalia > Rodentia > Cricetidae > Phyllotis > Phyllotis vaccarum. Next base: position 51,938,574 of record JARWLC010000011.1, on the reverse strand, counting down.
GTATATCTGTACATATAGATATGCAATTGTGTCAAATTTGAGCTATTTCTGTGCATTCTGAGCAATGCGCTCAGCACTTTGTGGATATCATTTTATCACATTAACTCAGTTTTCTAAGTTCTATACTTTCCCTGCCTTAACAGTTGAGGAGATGGACACCTACCTTACTGAGTCCATTTGGTACTGCTCAAATCCACATATGTTTATAAAGTGAAGATTTAACTGGGGACAACAAAGGCCACTTTCACTGTAATTGGTTAAAAAGAGCATTACAAAGTAATGAAGTCCATTTCTGGTCTCTACAGCCTCCCTATATGCTTTTGGCATCTATTGGTCCCATATTCACCATCTTTTCAAATCAAGGATGAGAGGAAAGAGATTTGTTTTTCTTTACAGTCCAGAAGACATCAACCTCAAAGTGACCATGAATAATAAGGCTATCTTAAGTCAAATGTCTCTGGGTTCAAATGATTCTTTTGCCTGCGAAGCTCTTAATGCTTAAATAAGGGGTGGTTGATGAAACATGGAAATACTTGTCCTCAACCTGATGTTTGTGGGCTTCTTACTTTTCTGTCTATAGACAAAATTCTATACTAGTTTTGCAATATCCAGGATACACATTCGGGATAAGACAACTCTACCCTAGACTTGGCAAGCTTGTTAAAGACTGAACTAGAGTATTCCTGTTAGCATATGCCAATGCTTGCCTCTCCCAATATATTCTCCTTCTGTGATAACCACCATCATCATTCTTTTTTAGGAGACAGAAACCCATGCACAGAGATTTGTGCCTGTGATTCGCAAGGTAACATATCTGAGTGTTTACTCTCACACTAGTGTTAATTAGTTCACAGCATATTTAAGTCTGAGAATTACACAAGTCAGCTAGCATCTCTGATGGACATCTTTTACACAGCCCCATTATGTTCTGACAAAACCCAGGCAGCATTGCCAAGACACCAATAGTGCCTGGTAAACACGGTTTTGGCAGAGAGCAGAGGGATTTTTCTCAACTGGCAACTAGGCTCATCCAGGTTTACAAATGTGCCACCCTTGGTTAATTAGTGACAATGCTGGCTTTTAATTTAAATTGAAGCAACATGAGAAAAAAAGTCACAAAAAAGTGAATAAACAAAGCCCACTGGTCTCAGTGCTGGAAAAAACAAAACAGAACTGTACAAGCATGAATAAGCCAGTCCTACAAAGAACTTGATGGATATGGTTACATCTGAAACATGAGAACATCTGGCCACACTGCACAGTTGGGGGAAGGGAGAAGAGTCCAAATTCAGGAACATTTTTCTGTCACTGACATCCAGCAAACAGATGGCAATGGTTCCAGTAAAGTCTCTTCAATGTGATGAGAAGTTTTGAAACATGGATGTTTGTAAATACATTGTTTTTCCCCTTTATTTCCACCCCAGTAACTTGTCATCCACTCCTTCTCTCCTTCACAGCAGTGACATGGACGGAGGTAGAGACAGCAGTGGCCTGAAGCCAGCCTCAACTATGTTCTTTACCAACTCTACAAGTTGACGCTACAAGGAGAAGCAGGTTCCAATCTAGGTCATGATCTCATTGTTATAACCACCAAAGTGCTCCAGTTGGATGATACATCAACAGGCAGTGACGGTGAAATATTGGATAAGCATGGTGTCCCGATCATCTCTCTGTGATGTTCACTGCAGTCATTTGGGGGCAAACACTGTGACATTTTGTTTTAATTATCAAAATGAGGAAAGAACAGAAGAGTCTGAGGTTAGAGGATTTGAACAGGTTGAGGCCAGCCGGAGCAACACATAATAGTAATAAAAAGTATAATAGACAAAGATTGTGTACACACGCAAGAAGTTATCTAGTCAGTAAGCAACAAAGATAAAATCTATGCTCAGGTCCTTGTTGGCAAAATAATAGGTTCTTAGTCACATTTCTGAAAGATTCAAGAATGTTGTTGGAGGAAGTCAGGCCCCTCTGTTGAAGGTATCAAGTCTCCACCAATTAGAAGTTGAATTACTTCACGTCAAGCTGTGAGTATCTAGTGCCTTGAGTAGATGCATCCAAAATCATAATTTGAAGAGAGAGTGCTGCTTTTTGCTGTGATCTTTCCCTAACCCAAAGGATCTTTTGATAAAGGATTATGGGTGCAGAACACCTTCCCATGTCAAGGTCAAGGAATTCATACCTGTTGAAAGACTCACAGACTTCCCACCTTTGAGCAGGGTTAATGGGGAGATATCTTTAGTTCAAAAGTCACCCAAGATCTCTGTGGGCAATCATGAACATCCACTATAACACCCATTCAGGTGAGCCATAAGAGAAGTTAAGTACATACAGCTTAGAAACACTTGAACTTGATGTGAAGAAACCAGACAGGCTGAAGCTACTTTCTGACTATATGCTCTAAAGATCTATTATCTTTACCAACCAAGGATTTGCTAATGAGGTTGGACACCTGTGGCTTGGGACAGCCAGAGTCTGCATACAGCACATGTAATGCAATTTTTGAGGCTTAGGGTACAGCTTACACTGATAATAAAATTTACAAAGTTGAGAATGATTTTTTCATATTTACTGAATTCAAAAGCACTGACAAATCTATATAGACAATGGGCTCATTTTGTCTGGATGCAGCAAGAGAGAAGGTTCAGAATGAAGGTTTGTATTTCAGGCCCCAGCACTCAAAGAAAAAGACTTCATAGTTTCAAGATTCTGGCATGACAAGGGAACAACCAATGAGAAGATAGAAGACATCTTTAGTGCTGCCATGCTGAGAAGTAGAACTCTGGTTCTGTTGCTTGCTATGCATGCTTCCAACTCTCACTCCTGTTTCTGTCCTCCTTCTAGGCTGGGCCCAAGTGTGAGTGTTCATAACACAGAGCCCAACAAGATCAAGTTAAGATGCGCCAACACTGAAGAAAGGGTATGTAGGCATCCCTTCCAGGTCGTCACATCAGGCAAAGTATCAGCTGCAGTGGATTTCTGGCTGTAGACACAAGAGGGTCTTTAAATTTATAGCCATTAGCCCATCTATGCAAGGACTATACACAGGGCATGACATTGTCACCAATGATAATAGTGGCATAATATTTGGACTGTTCTGTGCATTCTGGGCAATGTACTCAAGTCCTTGTGGACATCATACACCACAGTAGCACAATTTACTCAGCTGTGTAATTTTTCTCCCTTAAGATTTAAATGAACTGAGGTCCAGACAGGTTACAACTTGCCCTAAAACACACTTTGCCCAAAATCAGAGTAGAAAATTATAGAATCTGGATTTAACATTGCATCTGTTATCCAGAGGCCTTACACTGAGCTCTAATTTTCTATCGAGAGTAGGCAAGACCTAGTAGCTGAGGAAGCCTAAGATTTAACATCCTTTCGGGGACACCGTTGAAGGTGATAGAAGTTACTATTGATGATCACAGCATTGCAGTAACACAAATGGATTGTGGAGCTTCCAACTTAAGAAAAATGTGGCAGAAAAGTGTACTTGTTGCAGAAGGAAATGGAAAACTGGGAGGCAGTAGGACATTAATACACACCAAATTGTCCTTATTAGATTAACACTCAAGTGAGGACTTTCCACCATTAAAACCCCATTTTCTCTCACCTGTTTGCAATGAATAACCACTTATCTCAGTTTCCCCAGTGCTGACATTGTGAGAATGTGTCACCAAGCCCAGCACATTAGTTGTCATCTTAGATAGAGAGAGGAAGGCAGAATTGTAGAGTCTTTACCACAAGTGATCATTTTTCAAATGGTTTGATCTGGTGGTGGAAATCTGCCTACAATGGGAATAAGCATACAGCATTTGGCTTAATAATTGGTCCCTATATGTGAGTTTGCTGGGGGAGAAATACCAGAAATAAGAAATAGGTCTTACTGAGCCTATTATTTTCCTGTGTTGTCTGCACCAAAGTCATATATTAATTGTGCCATTCTTGTGAGCAAAACTATTTTCTAGTCCCTTCACACCAACCATGATTAAATGCTCTCCTTTCTCTCTGTAACTTTGCTCCAGTGAATTTCTGGTTCTTATTTCCATCATGTTCTATCTCTTTCATGTTAACCTTCTCTTTCACATCTTCGAAATCTTTCCCATGCCCCACAGGGTTCACTGCTGCTTGCTTTTTCTTTAAAAATCACATCATTTTATAATCCTGCCTGGTCTAATGGATTTGTTGAACATTTCTTTCATGGCGACATCATTCCTCTATTTGTATCTGACTCTGAAACAACATCTCTGTCCACCTCTACTGTCTGCCACTTTGAGATGGACCGCAACAAGACAACATCTCATAGCAGGAAGCACAGAGCAAAGGAGGCTGCTCATTTTATGAGTGGCCAGGAGAGAGAGAGAAGACAGAGGGGGTGGAGAGGAAGAGAGGAAGAGGGTACACATACCCTTCCAAGCACACATACCCTTCCCGAGTGACCTACTTCTGCCAATTAGTCCTCCAACACTTACCATTAATGCCACCAAGTTATACATCTGTCAAGTTTTAATTACTTTCCCAAATTCTGGCAGTGAGCAACTAAGCCCCTCACACTTGAACTTGCCAGCTTGAATTTCAGACTTGGCCACAGCACTGCTTCTCCTAATTCTTCTTTGCCTTGGTCATGTGTAGCAGCGAGGCAAAACCTCTTTTAAAAACCTTGGATCGGGTAGCTTCTTTCTTCAGATTCCAATAAAAGATAAAATCTCATTCTACATTGTTCACATATCTCAGTCAGCACTGACCCCTACATCCTACCCACATTATTTTACCTTTGTTAGCATTATATTTCTCTGAGGAGCCATTCTCGGGCTCCATGACTGAGTCATGCAGCTTTGCTATAAAATTCCACAAAGCCTGTTCTTCCCCATGAAACCCACATTAGGTTTTATTGTAAAGACTCATTTATGTGCTTATCTTTTCTTGGGACTTGGGTAGGCAGAGAGAATGGGAAACATTTAAAGCTGTATTTCCAATGTGCCCCATGGAAGGAATTTCACAAATGTTGAGTCAAATTAACCAATAAATATTTGAACTTACTTAAATTACACAAATAAATGGGCCTGATTATTCTGAAACTCTATGGCTCTGGATAAAATGACTTGTCATGCTGGTTTATCCAATTTTCGCTCCTGGTATAACACTTGGTTGGTACTACTTTTGAATCTCACAGCTCAATTTAGCTTAGAGAAACATCTCAAAGTGCTTCCAATACGGTGAGACCTATTTTTGTGTCTCTGAGACCTGAGTGTCCTGTTCCACTTTTGAACTAATATTTTCTTTATACTTCTTTGTATTTTTAAAATACTTTCTATTGTATAACATATATTTCTTAGTGCTCTTAAAAATTCATAAGCTCTCTTAAGACAGAATATTTGCTTGACTCATTTTAAACACTTTACATTCCTATTAAAATAGAAAAGGGTTTATGTATTAACATCTATCGGGTTACAATGACTGAATGGAGGCCCCATATCTACAAATAAAATTTTATTTTCTTAGTTCAAACTATCAAATTTGTATTTATAAATCTGTTTCAAATTTTTATCTAGATAGTTCTTCAGTTTTAGCAACAGTAATATTACCTTCCCCAGTATTATTTTAATGTGTTAAACTTCAACCTACATAGGTTTTAGAGAATGCTTTCCTATATGTGTGTATGTGTATATATAAGGTGTTCATTTAATTATATACTGTTTTAGTTTCTCACTGCTGTGACAAAATAAGTTAATATCACTTCTCCCTTAATTAAATTCAAGTGTTTTGTCAAAACAATGAGATAATAACACAGAACACTAGTACAGTGTGGGGTGTTGTGATTTTTCTTCAGGATGTGAGTCAGAAGCATTTGGAACTGATTTTCAGGAGAAACATGGAAAATTTGGAATAATGAGTTACAACATTTTAAAATACTAAAAGGAGAACTTGGTAGTAATTTAGGTGAGAGCTCAGATAGAAGTATGGATAGTGAATATTGCTCGTAAGGTGTCATGAGTCAAGGATCCATTGGGAACTGGGATAGATCACAGTCACACTGAACTGAGTGAAAGAACTTATCTATATTTTAATCTCCATAATTGAATTTAGAGATGATGGGCAAATTATTCCTGTGCAAGGTGTTTTAAGAAATTTCCTAGCATTACTATTGTTATATGCTTTTGGTCAAATTTGCAGTGTAAATTGTAAGCAAAAGTAGAATATAAAAGCTTAAAGAATTCAGAATTTCTCCAGGAAAGTGAAAGTGAAGTTGGGGCTGTGGTAAGCATAGCTGTTGAAGAGATTAAAGTCATCAAAGAACAGCCTTGCCCTGGATTAGCAGGAAGGTGTCTTGAGAACATGACAGACACTGGCAATATTCTACTTATCACAGGATCAAGCATAATGGTTTAAAATTAATTAGAAATAATTTTTTTTAAAAAATAAGAGAGCGCTATGGATCCCAGCCTACAAAGGAGCATCTAGAGATGTGTTTCCTATAGCTACTAAGAGGCCATCACAACCATGGTCTAGGGCCTTGGCAGATCTTGTCATCATCTCTGTGATGCTGCTTCATAGAGTGTGCAGGATGCAAGGTTAAATTAAGTTGTACTTGGTTCCTGAAAACACTGGGGCCTGGAGAAGCTAAATGGCCCAGTGACTTTTATGCAATGTGTCTGACATATCTCCTCCACCACTTCACCCATTGGATTAGACACTTATTTACTGGCTTTATTCGGGTATGCACAGGTACATCAAAGAAAGCCTACAATACTTCAGAGGAACCAACCTATCACTCCTGCTTGGGAAAGCCAGAAACACAGGGGTCTTGGCACACCCAAGTGCCGAGTACCAAGGATACATACTAATTTTCTTGGTGTTTAAAAGGACAGTTTTAAACATATAGCTATGCTATAAAGTTTTAGTAGGGCTTAACTCCAGCTACTCTTCCTAGTATCTAACTTGGTAACACTAATATTGACCTTTTCTTTTTCCCACCTAATTCTTTTTGTCCCATGTACTTGTCACTTTTATTACATTCTCCAATCAATGACTTAAAGACCCTCCAACATAAAACATAAAAATTCTGCTGTCAGGAAACACAGATAAGGAGACACATCTATTAAACTCAGGACATTAGCTTTATAAAACTTAATCTGACTGTCTTCTCTTTCCTAGAAAAAAGTAGAGTCATCATGTTCCCGTGCTTCTATATCTTCAAGATGCATGAGGACCTGGAAGTAGATTAAGCAAACAAAACTACTTTAAGGCTTACTTCTTCCCCAAAGAAAAGAATTCAATCTATCAGAAAACATCAGAGCAAATAATTCATGTGTATCGCTTATCAAATCATCTTCAGAAGGCTGAGTCTATGGAAGAATGGATTCCACTATTAAGGACATAGACAGCTTCAATAATGATTTGAAGATTTAAAATTAGTTAATGGTTATCTCTGATAGTTGATTCTGATGTTACATATTAGCACTGGGAAAAATGAAGGTGGACTAGGAGGAAAAGACCTCGCTAGGAGATGTATATGATGTGCCTCTTAAGTAGTAAGTAAAGACGTCATTGAGAAGGAATTGACCGAAGATCCAGTCTGCCACAGCACAAGGCCATAACACTGCCACTTCAGGAAGAGATGGCTACAGACTCTTATCCTGTTTCTAGTTTGTCCCAGACAAACATCTTAATACTTCCATAATAGACTATGGGTACCCACAGGTACCTTTAAAATCCTATGAGTAATAACACAGTTTTATTAATAGTTTCTCTATTTTATTGAGTGTACACTATATATTTTGTTAAAGGAAATTTGATATCTCTGGTGGCTTGGGTAAGTCTGGCCCCTATAGGCTTACAGGCTTGGATGACTGATCATTATGGTGTAGTGCTATTTAACAGGAGGTATGGCCTTATTGGAAGAAGTGTGTCACTGGGGTAGGCTTTGGGGTTTAAAAGCTTAAGTCAGGCCCAGTGTCTCTCTCTTCCTAATGCCTGTCAATATGGATGCCTGATTCTCAGCTACTCCTCCAGCACCATGTCTACCTGAATGTCACCATGCTTCCTGCCATGACAATAATGGACTAAACCTCTGAACTGTAAGCCAGCCCCAATTAATGATTTCCTTTATAAGAGTTGTTGTGGTTATAGTTGGTTACAGCAATAGAACATTCACTAAGACATAAATCAAAGCATTTATAGCCCAAGCATATTCTTAGTCAGGTTTGTAGCTAATCCTTCTTTGCTTTCTCGGGAGCTTCACCTCTGGTCATTGGGAGCTCCCTTTTTCTTTCTTTCTTTCTTTCTTTCTTTCTTTCTTTCTTTCTTTCTTTCTTTCTTTCTTTCTTTCTTTCTTTCTTCCTTCCTTCCTTCCTTCCTTCCTTTCTTTCTTTCTTTCTCTCTCTCCTTCTCTCTCTCTTTCTTTCCTCCCTTCCTTCCTTCCTTTCTTTCCATATATATGTATATATTTTTTAAATGCCATTTTTATCTATGTATTCTCCTGCTCCCCTCCCTTCCCTCCTCCCCATCCCTTCCAGTCAGCCTTCAGCCTCACCCATCCCCATCCCCCTCACTCCCTCCAAAGGGTAAGAAGTCCCAAGGTGGGTCAGCTCAGCGTGGCACATCCACTCCCGGCAAGTCTGATTTCCTTATCTCTAAGTCAAGGCTCAGTTAGGTGTTCCTCTGCAGGGAATGGGCTCCAAGGTGGGAGCTATTTCTTTAGACTCTACTGTCTCTTCATTCTTACATGATTTTGTATATAACTACTTTGGTTATTGTCCTTACTTTCTGCATGATTCATGCTTGAGGCTCATATTGTGTATTTTCAGCTCTATTCAAAGAAATAGGAATTTGTCTGGGAAGCCCTGATTACTTTCCATGGAGAATTATACTAGAAGTTAGGGTCTGGGAATGCTTGTTTATATTTGGTTGTTTTGAGGTCATCTGCATTGATAGAGGAATGAAATGACATGTCTGTATATGACACCCTGGATAGACACACTTCCATAAATATGTCTATATTAAACTGTGCATATCAGAGGAAACTTGAGTCTATATAGAAGTATTCCCATGTGGATTATTACATATCTATATTCCCCAACAGTAAGAGGCCAGCTTCCACTTTTGGCTATCCATTTACTTTTATTCCACTAGACATATAGCATTATTAGAATTAGAATAATAAATATTGCTAATTAAGCATCTTCAGATGGATCAAGATCTGTTTCTGAAGTTGGCATGTGAAAAACAATTTTTGTTTTTTAAACAGGATTTTTCTAAATAGACCTGGCTGTCTTAGAAATCACTATATAGAGTCTGTGGTCTTGAACTCACAAAGATCTGCTTGTCTTTGTTTCACAGTGTTGGGATTAAAGGCATGTACCTCCACACCCAGCCTGAAAAATATTCTAAGCATCTTTCTCAATTTTTTCCCCTTTGGTCCACTTTCTAATAATATATGCAAAAAACAGAATTTATCTGGAAAAAGACATGAATAGCATCAAAGTAAAAGCTCAAATTATAAATAAAGAGTTGGTGTGGCTGTGAAAGGGTGAGGGCAATGTCAGGGATGCATGCACTGGCCACACCACAGACAGATGGGTGGAACCCTGTAGCAAACTGACTTTGATTCACAGACTATACAAAAGCTGACGGCACACCTATCCTTTCTTACTATTTGGCCTCAAAAACACCTTCAGGGCCTCTTCCCTATCATTGTTGAGTGACTCAAATAATGAAGAAAAACAAATGGAAAAAAGACAGTATCTTCAACAAATGGTGTTGGCATAACTAGATGGCAGTATGTAGAAGAATGCAAATTGATGCAAACATATCACCCTGCATAAAACTCGAATCCAAGTGGGTCAAAGACCTCAACATAAACCAAGATACCCCAAACATGATGGAAAAGAAAGTGGGAAATACCTTCCAATGCATTGTCACAGGTGATCACTTTCTAAATATAATACCATAGCACCGACATTATGAACAATAATCAATAAGTGGAACCTCCTGAAAATGAGAAGCTTCTGTAAGGCAAAGGACACAGTCAATATGATATAATGACAGCCTACAGAATGGGAAAAGATCTTCACCAACCCTACAACTGACAGAGTACTGATCTCTAAAATATATAGAGAACTCAAGAAACTTTAGGCCAAAACCCCAAATAATCCAATTTAAAAATGAGGGTCAGAGCTAAAAAGGAAATTCTCACCAGAAGAATTACAAATGGCTGAAAGACACTTAAAGAACTGCTCAAAATCTTTAGCCATCAGAGAAATGAAAATCAAACCAACTTTAAGATACCATCTTACACCTATCAGAATGGTTACTATAAATAACACAGATGACAGCCTTAGCTGGAGAGGATGTGGAGCAAGGGAAACACTCCTCCATTGTTGGTGGGAGCGTAAACTTGTATAGCCACTGTTGAATGCAGTATGGTGGTTTCTCAGAAAACTGAGAATCAATCTCCCCAAAAAATCCAGCAATACCATTATTGGGCATATACCCAAAGGACTCACATTCTTACTCTAAGGGGATTAGCTCAGCTATGTTCATAGTAGCATTATTTGTAATAGCAAGAACCTGAAAAACCTAGATGTCCCTCAACCGAAAAATGGATTAACAAATTGTAGTACATTTCCACAATGGAGTACTACTAAAAAAAAAAAAAAAAAAAAAAAAAAAAAAAAAAAAAAAAAAAAAAAAAAAAAAAAGACATCTTCAACTTTTCAGGCAAATGAATGGATTTGGAGAATATCCTCCTGAGTGAGGAAACCCAGGCCCAGAGAGATAGACATGGCATGTACTTACTCATAAGTGGATTTCAGACAAAAAGCAAAGAATGTCCAGTCTGAAAAACACAATCCCTGAACAGCTTGGGATCAGAATGATCTTAAGAGAGACATTCAGGGATGGCCCTAGGAATAGAAAATAGAGAAGAGCTCCTCAGCAAATTGGGATCATAATGGGTTGCAACTAAGAAGAGTTGGGAACCAATCTTGAAAGAAAGAGATGGTTGAGTGAGAGGGGCAACAAAGAGGGAGGGAAAAAAGAGATGGACGTCTTGATAGAGGAAGCCAATGTGGGGTTAGAAAGAGGACGGATGCTAGGGAAACCTCCAAGAACTCACAGAATGTCCCTGCTAGGTCTCCAACCAATAGTGGAGAAGGTGCCCAAATAAGACTTCCCCTATAATCAAATGAATGACCACCCTAAGGGTCATTATTGAACCTTCATCCAGAAATGGATAGAAGAACAAGCAGAGATCCATAGCTAAGCACCAGGTCGAGCTCCCAGTCCAGCTGAAGAGAGAGAGAGGGGAGAGAGAGAGTATATGAACAAAAGGATGGGGTTATGAAGAGGAGACCCACAGAGATGGCTGGATGGAGCTATTGGGAGCTCACTGAATCTGAAACCACCACTGGGGAATATTCATGGAAAGAAAGCAAACCCTCCAAAGGTAGTTTGAGGTAGACTGTCGAAGGTCATGGACAATATGAGGAGCCTCTTGTAGTACAATCAGACTATGTTCCTGGTGGATGGTCTAGCACTTTGGAGCCCATTCCCTACAGAACACTTAACCCAGCCCTAACACTGGGATGAGGGAATTGATAAGTACCTCTAATGGATACACCAGGCTAAACTGACCTGCCTTGCGACTCCTTGCCCTCCTTGGGGAATAGATGTGGGGATGGGGTCAGGGAAGGCTGAGGGAGGACTGGGAGGGACTGGCAGGAGGGAAGGGAAGGTGAGCAGGGAGCTACATGGGGCAAACCCTTTTTAAATAAAAAAAGAAAAAGAGATTTTATTTTTTAAGTCTCTCTCTCTCTGTCTCTCTCTTTACATGTGTGTGTGTGTGTATGTCAATGTATCAGTGGGACTTTCCTTACAGTCAACATCAAGCAAACAGTTGTTTATTATTATCCATAATCTAGGAATACACACTGTTATTAGCTAACATACCAAGTTTATGATCTTGGTGATTCACATTGTGTAAGTTTTGACAAATATGTGTCTGTAACATGTAATAAACATGCAACAACCATTCTAGTATCATACATTATCATTCTACTGCCCTAAATCTTTGTCCTTTGCCTCTGCATCCATTCTTTCTACTTAAGTGAAGACAACCACTGATCTTAGTACAGTCTCCATAGTTTTGCCTTTTATAGTAGAGATGAAATCTTTAAAGATCTGATAGCTTTTTTTCACTTAATATAAACTAAGCTCTGTTCAAGACTGCCTAGGAAGAAGTCTGGAAAACAGGGAACGGCTATGTGTCTAGCTCAGTTTTTCTTGGGCGAGGACAGCCTGTCTTTTATCACCAGTGGGAATGTGACTCATTAGTAAACACTGCTTGTGTAGTGTTCTTTGCAATATAAGAAGTCATTGCAAAAAAAAGATGCAACATATTTGAAGATATGGACATTTCTGAATTACATAATGCTAATATTGGTCTCACTGGAGAATGGAAAAATATGCTCTTAAAAAATAAGACTATATGAGCCAGCAAGATGGCTCAATAGATAAAGGTACTTGCTTCCAAGTTCAATCATGGGATCCACTTGGTAGAAGAAGTGAATTGGTTCCTGTAGTTTGACCACTGACTTTCACCTAAAGGTATAATTATGCAATCCAAATGTGTTCACCCACACACCCCCACACAACAAAAATTTAATAAAATATAAGTGTAATACATACATTGTTGCAATTATGAAAATGTCCTTTACAAATTAAATAGGTTTCAAATTTGGTTGTTGGAAGAGTGACTCAGAATGCTTCCGCATGAAGCAGATCCTTCATATTGCCTTTTGCTGAAGTATTGTGATTTAGTCACTAACTTCTATTTTTGAATACATTAATAAAAATTATAATTTTAGATTGCCATCAGATTTTTAAATATGCAATACAAGCAACTTTTCTTCAATTTTCTTCTTAAAATTAAGAGTTCAGATATGCTGACTTTCACAAAAAGCATCTCACTCCTTTGTCTTCATGCTATAAAATTAGGAAGGCTATTCATTCTTTATTTAAAATGAATATTATTACATTTATGGATATAAGCAGTTAATTAGCTATAAAATATCTGAAATGAACTTTTATCTTCTAAAAATGTAGAAAAGCGTAGATACATCTGTACAATTCTCATGAAGAGCCTTGTACATAGTGTACGTTTTGATTTGAGAAATAAAATAGTCATTCAGAAAGAGAAACTTTATAATGTCAGTTATGAACAACAAAGACGGCCAAGGTAAGGTGATTTCTAATTAGCTGTAAACAACATGCATGCAACTCCCATTTTTATTATTTAATACAGGGAGGGCTCACTTGCATGTATGTCTGTGCACTGTGTGTGTTTGTGTGTGTGTGTGTGTGTGTGTGTGTGTGTGTGAGAGAGAGAGAGAGAGAGAGAGAGAGAGAGAGAGAGAGAACGAGAGAGAGAGAGAGAGAGAGAGAGAGAGAGAGAGAGAGAGCAATTGAAATGAAAACACTAGTGTAAAACGCATTTTCTTTTAAAAAATCATAGGCTATGTAAGAAGTTCCAAGATGGCGACTTAAGTATTTTTTGGGGGGGGGGTTTACAGCTGGTTTGTTGATTTGGTTGTTTTAGTCTCAGTTCTCAGCCTCTTCAAATAATTTGATTGAACCAGCATTATGAATACACACCGAAAATTTCCTCAAATGACATCCGCACCCATTGACATGATCTCAAGATTTTTCCTCATTACTGCTTATATGGTATACCATATATAGACTCACTTAGGTTAAATCAATCTTGATTGATTTCCACTCAGCCACAGGGTAGAATTCTTTTTCTGTATCATTTAATTCAGATTGCCATTGTTTGTTGTGGTGTTTTGCATGCATGCTCACTAGGGATATTGGGCTGTAACTCACTTCATTATACTGTCCTGTGCTGTATGAATTCTGGTTGTAATAAAGGCCAGGTCAGAGGACAGATCGGGGAAAGGCTGAGATACCAAAGAGAGGAAACACCACAGTCAGATCTCACCCAGCTGTCTTCCAGCTTCCTCAGCCTCGCTCCTCCGGGCTTCTACTGCCTGCTCTGTCTTTATATGCCTGCCTTAAATACCCTCTTCGCCCAGCTGTGTCACATCCAGGTCAAAATTAAAGGCATGGGCTACTACTGTTTGATAATTAGTCTGCCTGCCTGGGAGCCTGGAACTCCCTCTGTAAACCAAGCTGGCCTCAAACTCAAATCTTCTGGGCTTAAGGGCGGCATAGCTCACCACTCCTAGTATTAAAGGTAAGAGTCACCACTCACTGATCCTCCTGGATTGACTGTGGTTGGGTCTCTTCTTTGATATTCCTAACTGGTTTTTTAAATATATAACATATCATCACTGTCCTGACTTTAGTATTAGGGTAACACTGGACTCAGAGAATGAATTTGGAAGAATTTTTTCTTCAACTTCTTTGGGAAGAGTTTGAAAAGACTAACATTGGATTTTTGTTAAGTGAAATCATGTAATTACAGTCTTTTCTTTGATGGGAGACTTTTATAGATTCTGTCTCCATTAGTCTATTAATATACTCTATTTCATCATATTATTCTATTAAAATATTCTCTCTCATCATGATTCAGCTTTCATGCACCCAGATAGTTATATCTCTCTACAGATTTGGGATGTTTTTAGTTATAATTTCTTTACGCAGAATTCTCAACGTTCTCATTTTCTTTTCCTTATGGATGCATCCATTGGTTGGTTTCATAAATCCTACTTTTTTTTTTTAACAACAACAAAGAAACAAACAAAAATCCCTAATTCTTGATTTTTTCCTTTTTGCTCCTCTGGTTAAATTATTTAAAAATAATTGTCTTCCCATGTTCTTCTTTTTCCATCCATTTGTTTGGTTTTTATTGATAAAGTTCCCAATTAAATGATGCCATTTTATTAGCCTTCACCTTCAAACTTTCTGTTATATTCTTTGCATTTTTAATGTTTGTCAAACTGGTCATTTTGTTGATTCTTCTTTTTCTGGACTTGTGTAATTATCTGTTCTTATTCTACCATAGCTCATTGGAAACTCAGCAAATTATTTTGAATTCTTTGTTAGGAAAGTCACAGATATTTATTTCTTTGGAAGCAATCACTGGAGCTTTTTAAAACAGGCAACATGTTTTTTTGTTCGTTTATTTTTTATTTTTTTCATAATCCTTGAAGGTTTATGTCACCGATTTCACCTTCTCACATCTTATTGTCTGACTCTAGGAGAAAAAGACCTACACAAATCATTCTGGTTGGAGATTTGGGTCCTGAGGATCTCCTTGGGCCTTTTTCTATTTATTTATGTATTTTGCCTACATAAATGTCTGTGTAGTACTTGTATTCTTAGTATCTACAGAGTCCACAAATGAGCACAAGATCCTCTGGAACTGGATTTATAGATGGTTGGGAGTTACCATGTGAGTGCTGGGAATTGAACCCTAGTCCTATAGAAGAGAAACAATTGTCCTTAACCACTGAGCCACCTCTCCATCTCCCATTAGACCTTTTCTGTAGACGTTGCGGCTTTTCCCTTCTTGTTCTTTCTTGAGATGCAGTATTTGAATTTTGCGCCTTACTTTAATGCCTCAAAGGCAGTTTGGCTCCTTAGGTTCCTTCCTTGTCTTCCCTAGATACACTTTAGGTTATGTCCTCTCCCAGTACAGCAGAGTTCAGTGGGCTGCAGATATCTGTGTTGTACAGAGTGCCATAACAGTTTTGTCCATTTCATACAGTTGCAAAATCAGCATTTTAGGGGGGGGGGAGTGATATTTTATCTTCCTAGTCTGTCCCCTTGCTGATGTCATAAATGGTGTTTCTGCTGTGGTTATTTTGTTGTAGCTGTTTCTTTAAATATCTTTTCACTATACAGCCCAGGCCATTTTGAAACTTCCTATGTAGCCCAGGCTGACCTAAAATTACTGACAATTTGCTTGCCTCAGTCTCCCAACTGTGGAATTATAAATGTGACCTATTATATCTAGCCAACAAGTGGTACCATCACTCTAAGAAATTGGCTTCCTGCCCTCTGGTTTTAATTATTTCTATCCATCAGTTGCATCATTTAAACATCCTTTCAACAAGGTTGCCTTGGTCTTATTTTGTCATTGTTTACCTGTTATTTGCTTTTATCAATTTTTCTCTCCTATGGTAGCTCTAAGAACAATACTTCACCCGGAAGAGATGCTGAGTACTTTCTGAATAAATTTTTTGAAGGGACTCCAAAGTTTTCTCCAAAGCTATAAAAAGTTCTAATTAAACTATTTTGTAGTGAAAATAAAATCTAATTTCTCAAGTATTAGCATTTGCAATAAAAATGATTTATCCTCCAGCCTTATGCTTTGCCTTACATATGTAGTGTAGCCAATTATATTTTATTACAAGTCTAAAGCAGCTCCATTACACCCTAGATCAAATAGGCTTTATGAGCTTTCCAGGGAGTCTAAATAGTATTTATTATGTTGGGTCTATATAAAAGTGTGAACATGTTTCACCTAGCACAGTCTTCTTTCCAACAGACCTCCAATTCAGAAGTAATTTCTAGAGCTGGAAAGATGACTCAGCAGTTGAGAACAATTGTTGCTCTAGCAGAAAAGGGGAGTTCTGTTCCCAGCATCCACAAAGCAACTAACAGCTGTCTGTAAATACCATTACAGGGTATCCTTCCTTCTTTTACCCTCCGGAGACAGCAGACATACACACAGTACACATACTTAAACACAGATGAAACATTCATATGTAAAATAAAAATTAGTTAACATTTTAAGAAAAGTAATTTCTTTACTGATGAAAGCCTGTGAATATGTTCTGAGCAGCTGTTGAATCTTTGAGTTGGGAGTCTTTTGGGTCCTGTTTTCAGAAGCAGAGGAGATGTAGATGACAAACAGGTAAATACGTACTTTGCAAGAGAAGACACAGTATATAGCGAATTCTTTCTGATACGGCAATTGGATTTGGGTTAGGGGTCTTCAAATTATCTGGGCTGGCAGAATTTCAGCCTTTAGTGGATCCTTTTTGATACCGATTATCTAAAGACATCTTTAAACTCAGACAACTATTGCTAAAAGGTCACCTGCTATTTAAAAGTGGGTTTGGCTCCACTTCAATCCCCCCTTTTATTAGACATAGATTTTTTTCTTATAGAATACAAACTGAATACAGTTTCCCCTTCTCCTGCTCCCTCCGGTTCCTCTCCACCTCCTCTCCCATCCAGATCCACTCCCTCTCTACCTCTCTTTAAAAAAGAGCTGGGCTTCTAAGAGGTAACAACAAAACATGACACAATAAAATATAAAGAGGTAAAACAAAAACCTTCAGGCTAAAGTCACTTAAGATAATACAATAGGAAAATAAAAGAGCCTCACGAGAAGGCACAGGAATCGGAGACCTACTACACATTCAGGAGTCTCCTAAATGTACTCAGTGGAGATCTACAGTTTATTAGCAGAGGACCTGGTACAGACCCATGAAGACCCTGTGATTATGGCTTCAGTCTCCATGAGTTTATATGAGCTTTGTTCAGTTGTTTTAGAGGACTTTTCTCTCCTCGTATCCTCTGTATCTTCAAGCTTACACACTTCTACCTCCCCATCCGTGGGGTTCCCTGAGCTCTGAGAGGATGTATTTATGGAGACATTTTGGTGCGAGGTGTACGTTCTAATGTTTCTCTCTATATATAATGTCTGGCTGCATGGTTCTGCTTGTTCCCATCTTCTGCATGAGGAAGACTCTGATGATGGCTGAATAAGACACTGATATAAGGTGGGCCAGGCCAGCAGGGTACATCCACTCCAGGCACATCCAAATTCACTCATTCCAAAGTCAATGTTGGGCTGGGTGTTAGGGAATGAGCTCTAAGGTGCCAGTCCATGAACAGGAACACAGTCTGATCCCACCCTTTCTGGCTCCGCTCACTTGGGAGGGATGAGGCTGAGGGCTGGCTGGGAGGGGGAGGTGAGGGGGAGCAGGGGGATACATTGATGGAGGTGACATTATTTTTAATGAAAACAATAATAGAGCTCCGGACCCATAGACCTGCAGTCACAGACCACTTAGCGACCTACCACTGCTTAGGCCCCAAAATGACTCAGACACTTACATTAACTTCATGTTGTTTGGCCTATGGCTCAGACAAAATTGCTAGCTAGTTTTCTACCTCAACTCAATCCATTCTCATTAATCTGTCTGCCATGTGGCCGATGGCTCACCTGTGTTCCTTACATGTTTCTCCTTTGGGCGTCTGGCTCGATCTGTCTCTGTGACTCTGCCCTCCTCCTACCTGTCCTCTGATTTCCACACCTATGTTTTCTACAGTGCCTGCCATGGGCCAAAACAGTCCTTTATTTAAAGATTGATATTCATAGTATACAGAAAGACATTCCCACATCAAGAGATGACATTATTTTTAATGAAAATAATAATAAAAAATTAGAAAGTCAAAAAAAGACACTGATATATGAGTATAGCAGAATATTATTAGGAGACCTTTTGTTGTTACTTATTTCAGACCAGTAGTATTTGGTTTTACCCTAGGTCTCTGGACAGTCCAGACTCTGGTTCTTGGTCATCCAAGCAGTGCCAAGCATTAGTTCCATTTCATGAAGGGGCCTTAAGTCAAATCAGACATCATTTGGAATTACTCTTGCAAGACTTGTGTCATGATTGCCCTACCATATTTTGCAGCAAGAACAGATTCTAGAACAGAAGTTTTGTGTTTTGGTTAGACTTCAGTTCTTAAGATGCAACTGAGAGAAATGTTTACTTCAGCTTCGAAATATCTGTTTGGTTTAACCTCATATTCTTATCTTCTTGGATATTTATTTAATTAGTTATGAGACTAACAGGTTGTATTATCAGTTATTTAGCTTATCCCATAATTGAGTAATCATTTTATGTATGAGGTTTATATTTTAGATACATGAGCTTTTATAATTTCCAGGTCAGAAGTTATTAAATGAATTATTAACATAATTCATTCCAATATAGATTAATATCCATTGTCTATATTAATAAGCAGCTGTTATTTCAACAGAAAATTTTATAAATTTGGAAGCTTTGGGGTATTAAAAATTTTCCCATATTTATGTATCAGCAAAGCTCCACTTACATACCTGAGGTGATGATTAATTTCAACATATATGGACCCAACTAGAAAGAAAGCCGCTCCACGCTCCTGTGAGACTTTTTCTTGATTAAATCATTTCAAGTGGAAGGATACACCCTAAACATGAGCAGCAACTGCCAGTGGCATCTCAGATGAAAGAACTTGGAAGAAGATGCTTCATGCTGTTGCCTGTTTATCTTACTCTCACTGACAAATTCATTTACTGTGATACTCTTGCCTTATTCTTGTCTTATTTCACTGATATTTTTGATAGTTTCTTGGGGCTTCTGCTAAAAACTGAAGATCAGCAACTCTCTAAGAATCCTTTAGCCCTTCAGCGCTGGATTAGATCTAGTGAGACATCCAGCATCATGGACTTTGCAACTGTAGTGGATTTATGATGTTACATTGTAAATAACTGTCCCGCCTATGAGTTTAATAAAAAGCGCTGATTGGCCAAAGGCAGACAGGAAGTGTGGGCGGGGCTACCAGAGTAAGAAACCTCTGGGAACAGGAAGAACAGAACAGAAATGCCACAGAGACTCCAGAGTTGCCAGACAAGCCAGAAGATGCAGAGGACAACTATGCTGCTCTGAGAAAAGGTACTGAGCCTCATGGCTGAACAGGATAAGAGTCATGGGTTAGTTTAAGGGTAAAGAGTTAGCAAGCTATATGCCTGGGCCTTAGGCCGATCAGCCTAAAATTAATGTAAGCATCTGTGTGTCTCCGGGTCTAAACCTTGAAGCTAGGCCCAAAAGTCCGGGTCAGAAACTTCTTACTACAGAAGTACAGGTCTCTCCAGTTTGAGATAGCTAGTATTAACCTGAACTACTCAGATCATATCCACTTCATTCTAGCCATTGTAATGCAGTCTCTTTTAATATATAATCATTATTTTCTGTTCCTCTAGTGGACTTTAAGTAAAACACTTATTTCTTTCTTTTTGTTTTTGGAAATAGGAGTCTAATGTATCTCATACTGGCCTTGAACTCATCATCTAGTCAAGGATGACCTTGAGTTTCTGATCCTCCTATCTCTACCTCCTGTGTGCTGACATTACAGCTATGTATCACCATACCCAGGCATTAATGTGGTGCTAGGGTTCTGATCCAAGGGCTTCATACATGCTGTGCAGGCACCCCACCAACCAAATTATATTCCCAGCCCTACATGTGGTATCAATAAATGATTAAACGTATTTCATTTTTTAAGTTCAGTAAAACACTTTGAACTTTAAAACAGCCAACTAAAATGAAATAATTTATCATAATATTTTAATGTTACAAAGTATGATTATATGCGTATGTATATGTATATTTTTCTGTTATTGAAATGCATATTTCTTCCTGCAATCCTAATATTAGGCATAAAAATTCCCATAGCAGGCTGTACCGGTCAATACATCCCTAGAAGGAGGTGCCATGTAGCTCAGAGGTAGCATAAGCATCATTAGATGTGGGGTTGCTATGGAAACTGCTTTCTCCTTTATAATTGAACAGCATAGTAAGTAGTCTTATAAAACCCACCAACCCATAACTTTCTAGTGCCCCAAGGCAGCTTTAACTTAGGCATCTTCTCTTTGTCTGTACATTTTTTGATCTAGAGGATTCAGGTGTTTGACTGAATCTGTTTTATGAGTCTAATGTGCTCTGGAACTTAAATCCTTGGCTTGTTGACCACAGGTAATTTCCAAACCAGAGCTCAAGACAGTAGGAAAATCAAAGCAAGAATACAAAATTTCTATTGTAAGAAAACTTCTAAACCGGGCTGCATCTATAAAAGCACTAAGTAAGAGCCTAATATTTAATCATCTGACTTCTTCTGAATGTACTACCTTTCAGCCAATACAAAGAAATAATTCCAGAAATGCAGAAGCTAGGGAGAGTGCCATTCTGAGATACACCCTGGGAAGCAGGAGCACATTTTTTTTTGTTTGAATAGAAATTCTCCAAGGATCGAAAAGTCCTATTTTCCTTTCTGAATGAAGGACACATATTGTAAATATCTCTGTCCTAGTAGACAGATATTACACGAAGTCAATAAAACCCATTGTGGCTCTCTCTACCACACATTCCATTTTCACAGACAAATTCTTTTGGTCATTTCCTACTTATTTATGTTTAAGCTGTTATTAAACCTCCTTATTAGATTTTTTTTAAATAGAGCATCCAACGATAAAATATGCTGGTGCTCTAAAGATATCATATCCACATGTTTGTTCAGAAGTATCCCGAACACTATTTAAGCCACCCATTTCCTTAGATTGCTATATCTCAATGTTTTGTCTTTTTAAGTTACTCCCTTATATTAGTTGCTTTTCTTATCATTATGACAAAATTCCTGAGAAAATAAACTAAAAGAAAGAAGGGCATATCCATGGTACAGTCCATCATGCCAGGGAAGCATAACGGCAGGGGATGCTATAGCTCTGGTGACCAGGCTCTTAAGAATCATACTGAACCCATAGCTAGAAAATAGCAATGGATTTTTGCTCTACATATTTCTTTTTTTTTCCTATTCAGTCCAGGAAGGGATGATACCACTCACATTTTGGGTGGTTCTTTCTCAGTAAGCCTCTGTAGAAACACCCTTTCAGACATGCCCAAAAGGGTGTCTCCTTGGTGATAATGAAGGTTAACTACCACATCTCTTACAGAAACTTTTCAGAAGTAATTCCCATGGTCACCATGAATACCACAGGCACATTTTATGGGATATGTGTAACATCTAATACTTGGTGCTTCCTTGTAACCAGATCTCACTGACTGTGGAAATAGTGCCCTGTTAAAAATTGACATACTGGACACAGTGAAATCTAGTCCTAATCTGAGCCCAAGACATCTCTGTCTCTGATCGGTTACATTGGCCCTTGAGTAATCTTGTTTTAATTGTCATCCCTTTTGGAGTCATGCTTATATTAATGATGCTATAAGAAAAATCACTATGGAACCACCATAAATTCCTAATAAAGTATTCATTGAAAGGAGTATAGCATAATGGTCATTGCAACACCCACTTTCATCTGTCTATTTTGAGTGTAGCCTGATGTTCCCATTTTCTTACTATGTGACCTTGAACTTGTTATGTATCATATTTATGTTTCAGATTTCTCATGTGCAAAATGAAAATATCCATAGGATGATAAATGTTAAGGATAATAAGCATATGCATTACGTTGGAATAAATGATCAGCATTGTTAGCTCTTAGGCATATTCAAGTATGCAAGGTCCTTTACACAAAGACTACACAGAGAATATTCACACTGGTTGCACTCTCTTGAACAATTAATTTATGACAGAAATGGGTATTAGGAATAGAGATTGAACAGATTTCCTCCATTTTACCTCTGAATGTTTCAAGCATGACATGTGTCTGGAATAGCAAGCATGTCTTATTCATCATATGAAATTTTGACCTCCTGCTTCTATTTTGGTTCACATAGTTACTGGGGTCATACAGACCTTTTCTTGAGCTTGACATCCTTAACTCATCACCTGGGTACTCTTAGTTATAACCTTATGCATCATTAGCATTTCTTAACCCCTGTAATAAAATGGGTTTAATATTGATATCTAATTGGATTGTTAAGAGTGGAGTCCAGAGGGCTCTAATGAG
The DNA here is from genome assembly GCA_033318265.1 of Phyllotis vaccarum. Lineage (NCBI taxonomy): Eukaryota > Metazoa > Chordata > Mammalia > Rodentia > Cricetidae > Phyllotis > Phyllotis vaccarum. The sequence goes on along the minus strand of JARWLC010000011.1, from coordinate 51,915,860 downwards.
TCCTAAGAATCCAACAAAATTTGGATACTTTGATTATGGTTATTATCTTGCTGTATGTTATCATGAAAGCTTTGTTAATCTTTGTATTTTCATTATACTTTATTGAGAGTGTGTGTATCCGCATGTGCACAAACACACTCATACACATACTATAGTGTACATGTGTAGTTCAGAAGACAGCTTGAAGGAGTTGGGGTTTTTGTTACACCACATGAACCCTGAGGTGTTGACTTAAGTCATAAGGTTTGATAGCAAGTATCATTGAGACTACTGATCAAGTTACTGAGTTACTCACTGAGGCATCTTGTTATCCATGTAATTTTTTTTTAACAAGGTGATGAATAAATAAAAAATATTCTAGTTCATCACCATGACAACAGTGTCTTTACCAGGGCTTAAGATATTAGAATCTTCTCACACTGGTACTCAAGTCTTCTTGCTCAAATAGAAAAGAAGCCCTGTATGTCACCTACCCCACTCAACAAGCTAAGAGCTATCCGCAGCTTTAATATTGATCTATAATCTGGAGATGTATTGGAGTTTACTCCATATAATAAATGACTTAGTATCTACAGATAGGAAACAAAACCTGTACACTTGCTGGAAGCTTAAAATTTTCTATGTGCTACTAAAAAGAGAAGCCTGGGTCTCTTTATTCTTTCCTCACAGCTGCTAACAGAAAGAGTTCTACTCATCACTCTGTCCAACGTCATGCACATATGGCTTTTTGGTGGTTGTGTTAACATCTAGAAGTCCTCAACCTTCCTAACACTGTGGCCCTTTAATACAGTTCCTTATGTTGTGATGACCCCCCCAAGCATATAATTATTTTCACTGCTACTTCATAACTGTAATTTTGTTACTGTTATGAGTCATAATGTACATATCTTGTGTTTTTCAATGGTCTTAGGTGACCCCCGTGGAAAGGTCATTTGTCTCTCAAAAAGGGTCATGGCCCACAGGTTGAGAACTACTTATCTAGGATACCCTTTAGCCTAGATTAAATTTCTAGTGTCTTCTTTTTTATTCTATGACCTTGAGTAAATTATTTCATCCCTTTCAGGTTCTCATATAGCACACAGAGATAATAATATTCCAAGAATGGAGGGAGTTCATACATAAATATGTAAATGGCTGTACCTTACTTAGCAGAGATACTTTCTCAATGCAAATTTGACTCATTTCTCATTTTTTTGTCAGAGGTTTCAGATTGTTGGCTTAGTAACTAAATAGGTTAAAGATTTATTGTATTATTTATAGTTTTGTTTAGTCCACTAACCAGTCAACAGTACATACCTAAAGAGTCTCAGCTCTCAGCTCAGTTAACTTCTTCCTTATATCTTCCCAGAGGGTTTGGAGTGCTCAAGAATAAAATTAAGGAAGGTAGATAGAAGAGCAAGAGGGGAAAGAAGGTGTTCATAGCAGAAGGGCAAAAGAACCAATATATGTTCAGACGACATGATGGAGATCTGGTTTTAGTCAGCAGATTATGACTGACACTGGACAATGGACATGGGAGCTATCAGTCATTACAAAATGGCTGAGACTGGATATTTTAGAAAACCCCAGATTAACAGTGATGTCATCCATCTTCTAATTATTTTTGGCAAAGTGCCACTTCGTGTGGGTCTGTATAAATACGGCCATCAGGCCAGAGGTGGGACTGTTTTCCTGAGCCTCTGTCTTTACCAGCCTGCCTGTGTGAATCTGCCTGTTGGTCTTTGTGCCTACCTTCATGTGGTCTTTATGCCAGTTCGTCTGCTGACCATGAGCTTGAATTCCCATCAGTAGCTGCTTGCCTACATGTTGGTGAATAAGGCACATCTTATCTGCCCTCAAAGTTTTGAATTTTCCTCAACTTCCTGGCCTTCACAATATGCCTCCTTTTTGAGGATCAGAATGTGGCTCACAGAAGGGAAGAAGATGTTGACTATCTCCTGCAGTTTGCTCGGTGTAGCATGCCACAGTGCACAGGTTTGTTGTTGTTTTGTTTTACGGTGTTTCTTTTGTTGTTGTTTTTATTCTGTTTTGTTTTGTTTCCCTTCAGGAAACAACTTCAGGCTTCCTGGTTGCTGGGACTCACCACCACAGCCCAAACCATTGGACAGTAGTTCATTATACATCATTACCTTAGAACAGCTAAATTCACAATTCAAAGCATAGCTCCTTCTAAATGCTGAGCATGGCTGCACCATGGGTAGACCAGATACTCCTAAGCTGAAGCATCCTATGTCAGCCCATCCTCCAAAATATTTTCAGCACAAAAAATAAAACGGCTTTGCTTTGGGTATCTAGATGTTATCTCTCCTGCTCCCTTACCAAAATACTGTCTCCAGTTGTCTCATGGCACTGAGTTCTACTAACTCCATGCTTGTGTATGTTTCTTGATTCTCTCATTCACCTGTGAGCCCATAAAAATCAGTATAAAATTCACAAACTTGGGAATTGGATATTGTACGTTGTTGGTAAAAGAGAGGGTTCAAATGACAGATTAATTTTGCTTAAGAATCATCGGATGTCAATTTTCCTGCGATCTTTGAAGATTTGTCACATGCCATGAGCTTTCTGACTCTGCTTCAGTAAGCATAACAGAATTCTGATTTATGCTATCTCCCATGCTATAAATATAAGTGATTATTTCCACTTGTAACATTTAGTGGGATGGGAAAGTGCTTGTCAGTGTTTATAAGCCCCATGTATCTTAATCTATCAGACATGTTTGTTCGAGGACAGAAATTGATTTCATTAATAATAACTGGGAATATATTTGAATATGTCTGCATTTTAATAACAATGATTCATTTGTTTGGCTGCATGGCTTAAGCTACTTTATAAGATAACATCACTTAATTTCTCATGAAAGTTATAATGCTACCCCATAAAGACAAAGACTCTCTATGTGCATGGTCTGTAACCTAAAGTCATAATAAAAAATGTCTAAGTGAGATGAAAATAGAAAATATGTCATTGCAACCATGACATATCCAAAGCAATTTCCTCTCTCTTCTATGATCCATAAGTGCAAATAAATCCAAGTAGCCTGCATAGTTTGGGCTGTGATTCCTAAGAAACAAAAATGTGTATGGGCTCTACTTATATTCCAAGAAACTTCTGCCCCCCCCCCCCTTCTCCAAAGGCTGTTATCTCTCTTTGTGCTATTATGGATGAAATTGGTTTAGAACATAAAACAAAATAACAGAATAGCTGTTCCATCTTTAAGCAAGGTAGATGATAACACATGTTGCAAAGTTTTTCCAAAGCATGTCTGATTATGCGCCTTTGAATTTTTCTGGAAAACATGTCACTCCATTCAGAACTCTGAATTAAGATGCAGCATTTTTTTTTTCTTTTTGCTGAAGGCTATTTTAAATTAGGCTAATAAATTGCTACTCTCTGCCTTGCGTGATAATGCATTACATTATCTACTGATGTACATGTATTGTTTGACTCTAATGGTGTGGAAATTAAATGTTAGACATGGGCCAGATGTTTCTATAGATGAATATGAAGTATGGTGCGGGCACAGGAGCATCTCACTGGGACCTACAGGAAGAACGCAATAGCCAACATCAGCAACAACTACCAGAAATGTCTTCCTGTAGCAGTCTGTAGTGAGAGCTGATGAGGCAAGGGTAGACAGCCTCCAAATGTCAGTAGTATTTGCACCTGCTCAGACAGCGATGGCTATTTTCTTAAAACAGAGAATGAAATAAAATTGTGAATGTGAAACTACCTGGAGGGTATCCAGAGAGAGTAAATATTTGTCATCTGAATTTGACAGGCAGGCTTCTTGGAGCATCTCCCTGGGTTTTTCACCTCACCCTGGCAGTGGGATTTCTATGGGTCATTCCTCTGTTCTGCATAGTTCACGGCAGGGTAGAAGGGATATGAGACTTGGGGGAAGGGAAATGGCAAACAAATGGGCCTCGTGGTGAATCTTAATGAAGATTCCCCGCTGGCTTTAACACCATTGGAACAAAAAGGAAAAAGAGAAAGAAATACATAATCCCCATCCAAGGCTAACTTACAAACAGGGGCCATAATTCAATAGTATATATATGTCCCAGGAAGATATTGAGGGTGGGCTCTGCTGGATGGTTACAGCTGCTGCTTCTGCTGGTGCCAGCTACCTAGTGCTAATATGCAGATAAACACTGTCAATCTGCAGGAAAGAATGAGAGGAGAGGAGGGCATTACATCATCACAGTGAGAGGTGCCCTTCGCACTGGAGCATTGCGCAAGCTTCAGGACCATTGTCCAAAACAGCCACACAAAGCTGGGCATAGTGGCAGCCAGTGCTGGGGCCGTAGAGACAGGGGAATCTTTGGGGCTTGCTTTCCAGATAGTCCAGGTAAATTTGAACTTCAGACTCTGTTAAAAAAAAATGTGTCAAAAAAATATAAGGTAAAAAGCTGTAGACTAAGACATTAGACGAATCTCTTTGGCTTCCAAAAACATGAGAAACTATTTGTGCACACTTGTACACACAACAGACACATACAGAGAGAGGGAGTGAAGCATATAGAGGAGGCATGAAGAAGGAAACCCACCAGCAAGCAGGCTTAGTAATATCTAAGAGTTATAGAGAGAAGCCAATGTAAATGGAGAAGGCCTGGGCCAGTGTCTTAAACACTTTAAAGCACTTTGCCGAAGACCACAAGATAAAAGATAAAGAGAAGAATTTATCCCTTCAATAATTCTTTCAGATTGAATGTTGCTATCAGTTTTCCCTCCAATACAGATGAGAGGCTCTTACATCGAAGGCTTTCTGTGTTTCTCTTCATCAATAGTAATAATTCATTTCTGATCCATGTGAATTCATTTCTTCTTGCCTTTAATTAGCATCCTTCCTGAATTTCAGGCCAGTAAACTTTGATTTTCAGAAGCACCTCAATTTCCATCTTGATTTTTGCTTACTTTCTTATTTTTAAAAAATTATATTATTTTAGAAAAGGTATTTAAAACTAGCTTCCTTTCATCATAAAGGTAGAAATTAAATTTTCCTCCTGTGTGAAATTTGCACATACACAAATGTCTTACCTTCCCATGCCCATCTCAAGCCATTATTTTCTCATTTGTAAATATTATGAACTACACTCTGTCTGTTGGTATAAACTTGATCTAGGTGCAGATGGCTGAGGTAGGACACCAAGAGTTCAAGGACAGCCAGGAATACATCATGAGTTTGAAGTTAGTCTGAGCTACATAATGAGAAAAACTGTTTTAAGATGAGATTGGGGATATTCAAGATGATGAGGCTGCAGACAATGTTAAAAACACAAGGAGAGTCTCACAGAGTTAGTTGATTCTGTCCTCAAACTCAAAGTCCCACCAGGGCTGGCCAGACACTTTGAGCTTCCTTTCTCTGCCTAGTGCTCAAATTACAGGCACACACCACCACTCCTGACTGATGCTGCAGTAGGAACCAAACCTAGGGCGTGACACATGTGTGTGCAAGATCTACCAACAGAGCAACATCTACAACAAGGAAGAAAACAGCTGCATATTTAACATGATATCAGTGTTTGTTTGTTCCAAGAAAATGAAACGTATGCATTCATGCCTCTCAGGACCAGCAAGCTGCAAGAGACTAGAATCTGAACTTCTGGATGAAACTGCTCTGATGACCCTTAGCTCGGGGGGCTTTCCTTTCTGATAATTAATTCAAATCAATCCCTATGATTCTCAAAATTTTGGAAAAAAAGTCCTTTGTTAGTTAATGCAACTATATTTTGTGATTGGCAAGCTTCGTGGTTATTGCACCAAATTAAAAACTTGAAAACATCTTAGGCTTAAGCTCAAACACTGTTCTTCCTTCTTATTGCTTATCCCCTCTCATAACTCTCTTGGCCATTGTGGGCATAACAAATGGTTGGTGCACCCAGAGTGAAGGGTAAGGGGAGGCCTCTAGCACCCTTATTCATCTCCACATATAGAGCTTCCCCCTCAATCTACACAACATGGCAGGTATCTAATGGAGCTGGAGGCAGAAACCATAACTGGCTTATTCCTCAAGACTTTTATTTTTTCAGAGGTTCTGAAGAATAAGTTGACTAAGGACAATAAAATAATATCTACACACTAATTGTTGCATACATAGAAAGACACATGGGTAAAGAATCTGGGTTTGTAAGTGGAGCATGACATGAACTCATATCCTCATCACCTACTAGTTACATGATCAGACTGTTTGTAATTGATTGGACCTCAGCTTTCTTACCCCAACACTGTAGTGTGTGTTTATAACATTTATTCCATAGGATTGTCATGGGTCTTAAATGAGGCATTGCATATTTAAAGGCTTGCTTCAGTGACTGGTGGAGGGTATACACTCTATTCCTGCCATCAGGTTAGTGGTACATTGATAGTGGTAATTGGAATAGTAGACATCAGAAGAGGGATTATATTTAAGGACCAGTTGGATACCATGGCTGTTTGGAGCAGTCAGCTAACACTGACTAAAACACTAAGTATTGTGTTCTTTATTGTAACATGTTTTCATGACCCCTGTGCTCTTGATCCTGCAGGTTTTATTGAGGTATCATGTTCGTTCATTATATTATTTTAAATTTAGTTGAAAGAGGCTCAGTACATTTGAACAACAGCTTACAGTTTTTAGTGTATCTTACTAGTATTTGTCTGCTGTCTGTCTGTCTGTCTGTCTGTCTGTCTATCTATCTATCTATCTATCATTTAAATCAATAAGACTAGTCATACACCCTTGTAATTTAGAAGCATCCCATAAATGTGAATATTTTCTTAAACTCTAAGTCTTGATAGGTGGTAGCCATGTAATTTTAGATGAAAATTGAGAGCAGCACAGAGGCAGTCCTATGACTACTGTAATAAAAATAACATGCACAGTATTGTCTTTGAGTGTGTGTCCATCTACCTAAAGCTTGGTTGTGTGTGGGCTGCAGACAAAGCAGTAAGACTGCTGCTTCTGGTGGTTTTCAATACAAATTTTACATCTTTAGAATTGACTGTATACTGACAAAATACTATTTATTCAGAATTTTTAAACTTTGTAGTTTCAATTTCTGTCAACCCAGAATAGAAACCTTCGCTGTGAGCACATCACTTTGCTTTAAGGAGTTCAGAATAGCATGCAAGCCCATGCTGTCTCTAATCTTCCCATACTCCCATCTTTGGCTACGCTGTACCTGATTTCATGTTGATGATGCCCAACCAGTAGGCATAACATTTGGACTATTTATTTTACAGCGAACTTTACTAATTCAAACATTAAAGTAGGGGCTGGTGAGATGGTTTGGTAGTCAGTCCAGCATCCACTTCACAAGCTGAACATCCCTCACACACCTGAATCTCAGCTCTGAGAAGGGACAGATACAAGAGGGGTATTGGGACTTGCTGTCTTGCAGCTAATCCAGAAAATGTGAGCCCAGGTTTAGGGAGAGATCTTAACTCAAAGGAATAGGTAAACAAAAAAAAAATGATAGAGAAGAATGCTTGGTGCCATTTTCTAACTTCTGCATATACAGAGGAATGTGCTCACATGTGTGCATAAAAATTCCAAAGATACATACAAATAAATAAATAGTATTTAAAAAGCATGGGTGGGCATTGCATCATGAAGTAGAGAACATAGGCCTGGACGTCCATAAGAGTGCATGCACAAACAAATGACTTAATGACACAGTCCTCCATGGAGGACTTTCTAACATGGAAACAATGACTTAGCACTGACAGTAGATTAAGACAGTATTGAGCTACTATACCATCTAACTTCATTGTTTAGATTTTATGTAACTTACGACATGGCATTCTATAAGCATCCAAAAAAATACAAAGTGCACAGATGACCCTCTGTATACACAGACTCTGAATCTGTACCTCCTACAACTAACTGCCAATTAATGATACTTGAACAACTTGGTGTTTGTATTTAAAATGTTCTTGCTATTATCCCTAGATGATATAACACAATTGTACTTCCTAAATAATGAACTGTAACAACTATCAACACGACATAAAATTTATATTCTATAAGGTATTTCTAAATAAAATAAGAATCTGTAAGTAACCTAGAGAATGTGCATAGGTTATATTGCAAACAACACACCGATGTATAGAAACAACTTGACCATACTCAGGTTATTTCATCTGCATGTCTTGGGATCAATTTCCCACAGACAGTTGGGGACAATGGAAGAGAGTAGAGCCTCCTAACCTCACATACACACCTTTGAAATCTTCCCAATAGCACCATCTTCTACAGAGGAGCTAATTCAGTGAGTACCATTCAAGTCCATATGCAATTTCACACATTAATCCGTCCTTAGAAATCATGCATCTTTATGTGGATAAGCTATACTTTGATGTGGAGTGTCTTTCTGTATGTTGTGCATTATCATTGGATAATAAAGGTACTGTTGTGGCCTATGGCAAGCCAAAGGAAATTCAAGCATAGATAAAGGGGAAAGAGGGCAGAGTCACAGAGAGAGGCAGAAAGTAAAGAAACATAGGTAAAGCCACTAGCCACGTGGCAAGACATAGATGAATAGAAATAGGCTAAGTTGTAAGAGCTAGCTGACAATGAGCCTAAGCCATAAACCAAACAGTTTGTAACTAACATAAGCCTTTGTGTGATTATTTTATAAGTGGCTGAGGATCACAGATGAAAAGATTCCACTGGACCACAGGCCCAGATGGGTCAGAAACTTCTGACTATGATACTTTTTATTAATAATTTTCTTTCTTTTCACTGACTACTTGAATAATCGTTTTAGTCACATAAATTTTTTCAGTCCTGAATAATTGTATATAGGGCCTTCATATGCCAGGTAAATATTCTACCACTAAATTATATACCCAGTCCCACAATTTTAAGTAAGACATAATTTATGGACCATAAATTTTATCCTTACAGTATACAGCTCACTCATTTCCCATTTATCAACAATGTTGTGTAATTAATAATATTAATTACTGGATATTTTTACCCCCCACCAATTCTAATCCATCAGCAATTACTTTTCAATGTTTATTTTCCTAGCCCATAACAAACAGCAATCCAATTGTATAAATGTGTCTTTCCTTGGCATTTTACATGATTAATGCCTATGACCATATATGAGTGCTTTTTCCTCACAAGACACAATGTTTTTAAAGTTGATCCACATTGTGACAGATACCAATTCTTTTTTCCAATAATTTTTGATTGAATATTCCAATGTTTGGATATATCAAAATTCTGTTTATTTAGTTATCAACCAATAGATATTTGGGTGATTTTCATATCTCATGAATATTCTACTCTGAATATTTACAGGAAGGTGTTTGTGCAAATATGGATTTTAGAAACGGCAAAATTCTTTGGTGTTGGTGAACCATTTTATACACATCATCCATCAGTCAAACAACCAAACATCGTACTGATATTTGTGGTTACAGCCGTTCTGGTGGGATGCACTGGTACTATCCTGGTTTGGCTCAGACTTCTCTAATGACTAGCGATGCTGAGTCTTTTCACGTACTTACAGCTATTTGCACATTTCTATTAAAGACATGTCGACTCACTTCTTTTTCTGTCTTATCACTGAGCTGTAAGAATTGTTTAAATAATCTGGATCTTGTTTTTCTTGTTAAATATTTTATTTGTGTATATTTTCTTTATTTTAATTAAAGTAGAACTATTTTGCTTCTTTTCTCTGTTCTCTACAATTGCCAAGGCCTTTCCTCTAATTCTACCCAACACTAACTCTTTATAAACACACGATTTTCAAATCGCTTATATTTCCATTTGAATGCTCATTTTTAATGTAACAAAAATTTAAATTTCTTAAGTCTGACATCTGTTTTTGTTATTACCTGTACTTTTGAAAAATATATGTGTATTTAGTTTCATAACCAGAGATCATAAAGATGTATTTCTATATTTATATTTATTTTGTGGTCTTTGCCTATTTCAATTTTTTAAAATTTATTCTGCTATCATTTTCTGTGTATGAGGTTACTTTTAGTATCAGTGTGTCAAGTTTCAGATATTAGTCAACTAGAATTTTGGCGAGGATTATTTTAACTATGAAGATCAATTTGAAGAATAAAAAGTTAACTTAGTTCGACTTTTCTAAGTTCGATGTTTCCCCTTTGGAGAATTCGCCCTTTTAGTGCAATTTGTTGGTATAGAGTAACCATGGCATCTTGGCACAACTCATTCCTCCAAGGTTCCCAGTGGTGCTATGTACCATGATTATTTCATTCTCCATCTTCTGTGCCATGAACAACATTTGCAAACAAAACCTAGACAAGTATCACTCATTTCAGCATTTTTTTTGGTGACCAATTTACTTTGAGTTTTATTTTGTCTTTCTCTTACTATGTATCTACAATAAAAACTCTTCTGTGTTCTATGCTACTTTACTGGCCCAGGCTATTACATTCATGGTTTAATAACTATACCATGTTTCAAGTCCTGAGAAGGAGGCAACACTAAGGGTTTCTCAGATTGTATTTACAGTCCCTTTTCTGAATTCAGCATCTGCAGCCAGATCAAGGCACCGTGACTGGTTCTACCCAATGGGCAATACATGCAAAGTGTGGAATCTTTAAGCCAATGGGAAAAAGAAGAGAAACAATAAGGCCTATAGTTTCTGTTTCTTTGTGTTGACAACTTCTAGTATACTTATGAACATAAAAGAATTATCATGGAGGTCTTCTGAACTTGCAGGAATAGGGAGAGGGGTGCTAAGGAAGGCTTCCTGGCCTAACAGACACCATCACTAAGATTCTGACTCTGCTTGTTGTTAGAGCAGGACATAGATACATCAATGCAAATGACTATGTGTTTATTCATCCAAACCTCATCAGCCTTTTTCTACTGTGCTTGTTCATCAGTCTTTTCTTACACAGTAGGGTCCTTGTCCATACAGCATCATGGTGGCAAACACAGGAAATGACAGCTAAAAGACAGTCAGGAAATGTAACTAAATGGCTAAATCAAAACTACACATTCCCAGGAAGGAGCAACCCCAGTGTCTTTGGGAGCTGCGCGAGTCCCTGAAGCTGGTCTTCTTTGTCTTAGCTCACACAGATGGGAACTTTCTGAAGTTTCTTGTTCCTTCCAGTGATGTTCTATGGAGTTTTAATGAGAATTTCAGAAGATTAATTTTTTAAAATAGTTTTGAAATCATGTCATGACAATCTTGTGGAATGATGGATATCACTGGAACTAAGTCCAACTACATTGAAATTATATGTTTTAAAATTTTAAAATCTAAGCAGGTAATCTTAAATTAATATGACTTTGAAGAAACTGCTTTCTATTTTACATAAAATAAAAATCATTACTCTTCTGTGACAACATATATTGAGAGAAATGTAAGAAAATGAAGAGTGAAATATATAGATAAAGGAAGAAAAGACAAAAGAATTTCAAAAATTGAATGCTGATATAAGTACTATCATTTCTTAAGACAATTTGTTTTTATTTATCTATAGGTATATGGTCTGTGAGTTTGGGTGTCTTAGGAGGTGAGAAAAAGAGGTCAGGGTTATAGGTAGTAGTGAGTCACCTGAAGTCATTGCTAGAAATAGAATGGGGGTTCTCTGGAAGATCAGCGAGTACCCTTGCTAGCCCCTATAAATACTTAAGGCTATTTTTAAAGATCTACTATTTTTAATTATGTGTGTATACATGTGTAAGAATGTGCATCTGAGTATGGAAACACAAAGAACCCAGGACATGGGATACTCTAGAACTAAAGTTACAAGTGATTGTGAGCCACTAACCCAGGTCCTGGGACCCCAACTCTAACTGTTGAGCCATCTCTCTAATCATACTAGATGCTGAATGTGTTTTTTTCTAAATAATTCAACATGTATTTACTGGGGGAAAAGCAAGCATAGTGAATGAAAATATTGGAGAATGTCTTTTGCTTAGTCATATGATGAAAGGATACCAAATGATCGTTTAAAATTTAAAGAAAAACTAACTCAGCAACAAGAAATAAGCAGAGGAAAATCATTTAAACTCAAATTTTAATTTTGGTCATCCTTAATTATCATACATGAAAAATAACTATTAAGTTTACTTCTCATCTGAGTTTGTTGCTCTGATAAAATTTAATTATGATGTTTTATAATATGTCTTATTCTTCAATAGTAATCAGCTCAATTGCTTTATCTTAGGGTCACATTTAAGTGATGTATTTGGCTCTTTATTTAATTACTATTTCTCATTTTCCTTTGTATTTTATTTATTTATTTCTGTGTGGCATGTGTATTTGCATGTGTGTGTGTGTGTGTGTGTGTGTGTGTGTGTGTGTGTGTGTATTTGCATGTATATGTGTGGTGCTTGGGCCTATGTGTTTATAGAAGCAAGAAAAGGATGTCATATATCTCAGAACTGGAGTTATAGGAACTTGGGGAACAGCTGGCTTGTTATGTGAGTCCTGGTATCCAAACTCCAGTCTTCTTGATTGCTCAGCAAGAGTCTTAAGCCAAAAACCACCTCTCCAGCCTTCAGTTCCCAAGTACCTAGAATCATTATGATTCATCTCTTCACTAATTTCCTTTATCTTTCAATGTTTTTAAAGTTTAACACTATTGAGTGTTCATAAGAGAAAAATACCAACTTCAAGTTTCCTCATTCACTGTATAGTAATTTTCCATTCCTACATCTCTATTTTCTGTGATAATCTTTAAAGTTTGTACTTCAGAGATATTAATTAACCACTTTGTGGAGGGTGAATTACAGTTTCTATATCTATCTTCTTGCTAAGTATTATAAGCTTATTGTCTATTTTTACCCATTCTAACTAAATAAAGGTCCCCATACCCCTCTGAGTTTTGTTTCTTGCTTTTAGTTTTTTTCTATTTATAGTATTTTATGCATTGTGTGTTGGTACTTATCTTAACAAATTTCTTTTCTTCTAATTCTGATTTTTTATATCACTGTAATTTCTTTGTTTTACTGAGCACATGCCCTTATTGGATTATTCCATCAATTCAAATTACTGATACAGAATCCACTTTGGTTTCTTGCATTGTACATGCCCTTGACTTGGATTATTTGCGTTATCTTTTAAGACAAGCAGTGCCTTTCTCTACTTCATATTTGATTTGGGGATAGAACACATCTTAACAGCTCTCAAATCATTTATTATTTTCTCTTGCTTTACAGCTGATCTTGGTTTTCCTCTGAGATGAGACAAGTGGGTTCCTGAGTTTATTCCCATCTTCTCCATGGTCACTTGTCTTCTTATTAATCATCAGGAACAGTGAGCAGGGTGTGTGTGAGTGAAGCATGGCTGGGGCTGATCATAGTCTTTGCTGAGGTCCTTGAGTCCCACAAGATTTCTCTATTTGGTTTCCATTTCACCAAGAGTGGGGTGATTCAACCCTTCTATGCTTTGGCCCACACTTCTGACTTAGCAATATGTGCTATATAACAAGGACCCTTCTGTAGCCTAATGTTTCTGGCCTGGTCTGACCCCAAGATCGAGACATGCAGTCCCACAGCTGCTTAGTCCCAAATAATAAAACAAAGGCTTATAATAATTACAGATGTTTTGGCCTATGGCTTAGGATCAGTAGCAACTAGCTCTTATAACTTAACCCATTTCTATGACTCTATTGTATTGCCATGTGATTCCATGGCTTTACCTGTGTTCTGTTACATCTTGCTTTCTTGGCAGCAGCCCACAGCATCTTTCTGACTCTGCCCTTCTTCTCCTCTATCTCTACTTGGATTTCCCTCCTGCCTCGAAGCTGCCTTGCAATAGGCCAAAACAGTGTCTCTATCAACAAATGGTAACAAAGCAGTTCACAGCATACAGAAAGACATTTCATATCATCCTTCATGACTTACCAAGACCCAGATATAGTTTATAGATAATGTAATGTTTTATATTAATTTCCCAAGAGTATTAATTCATCTCTTAATAACTCTTCACATTATACTGCAGTAGCCCCTGCCCTTTCTCTGTAGTTTCACTTTATATAGATTCCATTTTTGGAGGTCAATAGACTTGAAATGTTAAATGGAAAATTCCAGAAGTAATTTATGTCTTAAATTGAGCATGGTTCTCTCTCTCTCTCTCTCTCTCTCTCTCTCTCTCTCTCTCTCTCTCTCTCTCTCTCTCTCTCTCTCTCTGGCATACACTCTTGTCTTCATCACCCATGTTGTAACTCTTCCCTTGTCCAGTGGATAGAGGATATGTGGGCTGTCTCTCAGTAGCCATATCAACTGTATGGGTGACTTGTAGTATTGCCACACTTGTGTCCAATATTCTTTATTTAACTTAATTCTATTAGACCCCAAAATAAATAAAGCAATAATGTCAGTTTAGCTTGCCAAACTGATGTGTAGGAATATTGTATATAAGAGAGAAGTCAAAACTTCTTGACTTGAAGAAATAATAAAAATTTGTCAATGCTTATGAGTGGAAAATATGAACTGAAAATGTGCTCAGATTTGCAGAAATAATTGCACCAAAAAGCACTCAGTCTAGACAATGATTGTATCATTGGAATTTTCCATAAGAATATTATAGAAATCTCAATATATGGAAAACATGCACATATCTATAGATATATACGTACGTGTGTGTGTGTGTGTGTATGTGTGTGTGTGTGTGTGTGTGTGTTATTCAAGGCCCAGTATTACTTGCAGCTACAAATGTCCACTTAGTGTGGAACACATCTTTCAATAACAAAGGCGACTACTATGCTCAGGGACATTCTCAGAATTAGTGCATCATATTGTCCATCGGTGGTGCTTCTGAAGGTAGAAGCAGACTTCTGTTACTTTATAGGCCATTGCTTTTGGAAGTTTTCTATTACCCCTTAATGTTTTCTATTCCTTGAAGGTCTTTTTTTTTCCTCTGGAGGAGAGAAAGGCTATCACAGAACTGTGTGGCATAACCAGCTCTAGGACTAAAAGTTTCTTTTAAACATATGCATGAATTATGCACATTAAGATACTGAAATAAAATTACTACTGAGTTAAAAACAATTACATTTGTTAAATGCAACCAATAGTTTGAACTATAAAATACTATAAGGTTCATAATCATTATATAAATTTAGGAAGCACAGAGGTCATTGTGCTCATGGATAAGCACTAGAGAAACCGGGAATACTAGATATGCAAGGCTGTTTCTTCAAAGAGAAATGTATAATACATTTTTCTTCAGAGATGACATAGTTAATAGCCTGGTAGGTAACTTTTGCACTATCTGTACTGATAAAATCATACCAGATCTTCCCTCAGACCCTTATTGTGAGCCTGTCAGTCTATAGAACCTATCTTTATGGAAGATGCCACATGTTCTTTACAAAGAATTTTAATGTAGTCACGTCTTAAGCTTTATTGTGCACACAGAATTGAGTCAATTTTCAATAGAATTTGATTTAGCAAATTATGCTGCACTTATATAAGTCTAAAATAAATTGTACAGTGTGAAACTCTCAAAGTTTGAACCATTGTTGGCTACCAAGTCATGGTAAAGCAGACTTCATTCTTGCCTCTTGCAGACTGATACTCAGCTAGCTATGGAGTTTTCAGAGATTCTTTACCTACAGAGACCTGAATCTGTTGGTCTACAAGATGTAAATAAACAAGTGACTAGAGATAGAATAATAGAGATGCTTAAATATTTGGATAATTCTACAGATTTTACCAATTAATTTCAGTAGCAAACTACAAATAAAACACAAAGCTGGGATAATGGGAGAAGTAGAATATCCAGTAAAAGAGATGTGAGAAGGAAAAAGGGAGAACATGAAAATAAATGGAGGCCAAAGACAGGAAACAGAAAAGGATCATTTAAAATAAAGGGAGAAACATAAGGCACAGGGGTTGAAATGGCTTAAATGATGTTGGAAACAAACAAGCTGTATATTAACCATGTAATTTCAGACTGTAGGTAGAGTGTGGATCCTACAAAGGAGACTGAGTGCCATGATAACTTACTTAATCTCATAATGGGTAACATAAGAGTATGAAGACATAGTATCACACACAAACACACACACACACACACACACACACACACACACACACACACAGGACTACCATCCCATCACTCAGGCAGGTGAGGTAAAAGAACATGAGTTCAAGGCCAACTCCAGCCACAAAGTGTGAAATTACTCTGAACAAAATCATGCTGTAAATAGGCCACCAAAAGTAGATGTAAACTGGCAGTGGGAAAAAAGTAAATCCTGGGACAGTGGGGGCGTGCCATACAGGTTATAAAACACTTGGACTTTTTAACTAAATTGGCCAAATATGTGTCTTCAGCTATGTGAGATTGAATCATTTGAGTCCTTTGGGTCCCACTGAATTCTTTGTAATGTAAGAATGGTGAATTTAGTTTCTTATATCTATGCTAACTTTCAAATGCCACAGGGGTCTGAATTACAAGGATGAAAACATGGGAAATTTGGAGGCAATTTTCTATGTAGTAATAATTTTGGCAAAAGTACATTGATTGAAGTATTTACAGAAAAGAAATTATGCAAAGGGATTTATCAAGGTGGGGTGAAGAAACAGAAGAGATTACATTCCAAGGTGAGTCCAAGTTCTGACATGTGTTATTAAGAGAACAGGTAATTTTTGGAAAAAGAGCAAAAATCAAGTTAAGGATCTATTTTGGAGAGTAGGATGATTATATCGACATGTGGTATTGAAAGGTGGTAAAGCTGCATATAGTGTGAAAAATTGGCAGTGAGATATACAAGACTGGAATTTCAAAAGATAAATATTAGAAATTTAGAACTCAACTTTATGAAAGAGAGTCATGAACTGTGAATTGAATTATGCTTTGTCAATTAATCTATTGGTGCTCTAAATCTCCAATATGTATGATGGTATTTAGAGAGGAGACACTGGGAGGCAACTAAGTCTAGATGAGTTTACAAGGGTGGGTACATTGGAAGACCAAATTAAAACTCACTATCAAATCTGACATGTGAAACTGTTATTATGATTTATTATATACATGCATTAGAGGGTGGTAGATATATGAGTTGAGGACTCCAGAACATGAGATATGATTTTTAATGGAGGGATGCTCAAGAATCTTTCTTGACATAATTAACATCACATGATTTGTGCTCACAAGTCTTCATATTTCTCAAATGCAATTTGCCATGGAAAGAGTGCTTCAGAAGCAGTTACAGATAGTGACTGACATTGACTTTCAAAGTCCTTTCAAGAAACCTTTGTTTTATGGAGCTGTGGAATAACTATAAAAAGTGGTTGACAGAATTAAGTTCAAAAACGAAAGACATTGAAAAGCCCAGGAACAATTGTTATACAGCAATTTCCTCCTACATAAAATGGTACATCATGGTGGAAAACTCTTTAAGACACTTAACTATTTATGGAGAGTAAAATATTTCATATGGCAGGAAAACTTATTGAAATGCAAGAAGTAAACAACCCAAGAATTTTAGGAAG
Source organism: Phyllotis vaccarum (assembly GCA_033318265.1). Classification (NCBI taxonomy): domain Eukaryota; kingdom Metazoa; phylum Chordata; class Mammalia; order Rodentia; family Cricetidae; genus Phyllotis; species Phyllotis vaccarum. The sequence goes on along the minus strand of JARWLC010000011.1, from coordinate 51,898,435 downwards.
TCCCTGAAACTTAGAAGATTCACTAAGCACCCCCCCCTTGCTGTTTAAGTATACATAAGCAATAAGTCAAGCCAGTTACCTAGAAGAAGCTCAGACCAGACAAGCTGCCTAAAAGAGGCAAAGACCTGCCAAATTTTCTAGATAAGGCAAAACCAGTGAACTGCCTAGAGGAAGAGGCTTAGACCATCTGAGCTGTCTGAAAGAGACACTATGCAGCTTGTCAAGCTAACCTCAAGCTTTACAATGAACTTTAGGTTTCCAGCTTTTGTGAGCTGTCTTTTATGCTGGCATGAGCTTTTCATTATTCAGTTGTCTTTAAGTCATCATTTTTTTGCTCCTGTAAGTGAGCCTTTACCCATACTTCTATAAGGAATCCCAGTAAAAGTCATTAGTTTACTATGTTGGACTTCTTTTCTTGAAGTAGAAAAGCAGGCATTTGTTCCTGTTTCCCAAGTAGTAGATAGTATCACACAGAAATGGAGCAACAGTGAGAAACCACATCTGGGAAATAGAGCTCTAGAAGGCAGTGAAGACTAGATCCATGAAGAGAGGACCTCTTTAGGAACCTGTGGTGTGGCCCCTGGGAGAGTCACCATGCTCATGAAGGGAGGGAAGAGGGGCAGTTGTCTACAGTTCTTCTCCTCCTAATCTACAGTCCCCTGCCTACTTAGTCTCTCATTTGTCAACTCAAGTCAGAAACAAGGTCTCCAAAAGCTATAGTGTCAGAACTGGAAGGGAACTGTGGAGAATAAGCACCACAGCTACTGAGAAAGGAGAAAAGAAAATAGGGTTTTGTGTTTATTTACATAGAAAAGAAGAGGCTGTGGATTCATTCCTGGTTAAAGAAAATGAGATTTGATAGAGGAAGAGTCCTGAAAAATCTACAAAGGGGATGAGAACTGATGGCCCAGATGATCCAGTGTGTCAAAGTATCTCTCTTGCAGTTTTCTCTGAGTTCTGCACCCAGAATAGTTTCAAGGCTGCTGGTTGAGGTGATCTAGCCTCACAGACTACTCCAGTTAGGACTTGACCTTAATCTTAAATTTTCTTTGGGTCCCCATAATATTACGAACATCCCCGAATCAGCATTTCCAAAAAATAGATTATGAATGTTTGTCTTTGTTTAAATTGTTGGTTACAAGTTGTTATGGATAATGGTCAGTCAAAAAGCTAAACAAAAAAGATTAGATTCAAGATTCTTGTTTTTAAAAGAAAAAAAGAAGGGAAATGCTGTGGGACGATAATTTTTGTACATTGTAAATATTTGTCACTTGTATTGGTTTAATAAAATGCTCATTGACCAGTAGCCAGGCAAGAACTATAGGTCAGGCGACCAGACTAGGAGAATTCTGGGAAGAAGAAAAACAGAGGCACAGTCACCAGCCAGATGGCAAGGAAGCAGGATGAGAATGCTAAACTGAGCAAAGGTACCAAGTCACGGGGCTAAACATAGAAAAGAATTATGGGTTAGTTTAAGCACAAGAGCTAGTTAGTAATAACCTTGAGCTACTTGCCAAACATTTATAAGTAATATTACATTTCTGAGTCAATTATTTGAGGAGTGGCTGCCAGGTATTTGGGAGTTACTGGTGGGGCAGAAATTTCCTCCTACAACTGACACATACTACATATACTTATAAACACACACACACAAAAATCATGCTGATCAAGCTGAGAGAATTCCACATGATACAAAGAGAGAAGCCAAGCAAATGAAAACAACAACAGACACACTTCAGGGATGTGCGTTTCAGTGAGTAGAGAATGATCTGAATGATGCTTGAATTAGCATCATTGATCCATCATGTTCACAAGAAGCAAAAACACAGTCACCAGTCCTTGCTTAGATACCATGGCATCATGTCTGAGTCATTAATATCAGTTTACCCAAATAATGTAGATGCTCCCATAATGGGAGAAAATAAATATTCTCAGTGCTTAGCAGTTGCTTTTTCCCAACTTGTGACATTTTGCATCAGCATAATAAACTCTATGGCAGGATAATAAAACTTTATTCCAGGAAAGTTCTGTGTACAAAAAAGAAAGTCATCAATTTTGTCTGTCTTTATTTTCCCCCTTCAACCTTTTATCCTTAAGTACCATTTTTAATTCATTTTCTGCCTGACATGCTTTCCATGTCAGTCACAGACATGGGGTTTCTTGGGGACTAGAAATGAGTAAGAAGTTTAATAAGTGACTGTTTGCCTAATGTCATTCACACGTAGTAGAGTCAGTTGTCATTTGGTAATAGTTAATCAGTAGCAAGTGACAAGCACTGTTATAGGCATCTTATATCACACAAGAATAGAAGGAATATACTGAAAGGGAAACTAAAGACATCATGTATAAGGTCTCTACTGGTGGCCATACCAGGGGATAAATGAGGCTACTCTCTAAGGGATGCTTTTAGAAGAGGGCTATATATCCCCCCCCCGAAAAAGCAGATGGCAATACAATAAAAAGATTATTTACAGGGTGACTAATAATACAGGGGCATAAAAAATCCTACCTCCATGGGTCAGGTGTCATGTTTAACATTCTTGTCTTAATCTATTATGTTCTATTGCTCTGAAGAGACACCATGACCATGATGCCCTTATAAAGAAAAACATTTAATTGGGGCTGGCTTACAGGCTCAGAGATTTAGTTCATTGCCATAATGAAAGGAAGTATGGTGGTACATAGGTAGACATGGTGCTAGAGTAGCATCTGAAAATTCTACATACAGATTACCAGGAAGCAGGAAGAGAGAGGCACTGGACTCAGATTGAACCTTTGAAACCCCAAAGCCCACCCTCAGTGACACACTTCCTCCAGGAACACGATACATCCTAGTCAATGTCAATTAGTGCCACTCCCTGATGACCAAGCATTTAAATATATATACCTATCTGATTAATTATTAGTCAAACTACCACATTCCATTCCCTAGCCCCTATAGGCTTGTAGCCATCTTATAATGCAAAAATTCATTTAGTTCAACCTCAAAACTTCCCATTGTCTATCACAGATTCAACACTGTTTAAAGGTTCAAAGTTCAAAGTCTCTGAGAATCAAGGCAATCTCTTAACTGTGACCACCTGTAAAATCAAAATATAAAAGTAGAATTCATACTTCCAGCATTCCATGGCATATACATTACCATTCCAAAATGTAGGTAAGGGAGCATAGTGAGGAAGCACTGAACCAAAGTAAGACTGAAAATCTACTGAGCAAACTCCAAACTCTGCACCTCCATGTCTAATGCCAAAATGTTCTTCAGATCTCCAATTTCTTTCAGCTTTGTTGACTGAAACATTCTTCTCCTTCTCTCAGGGGCTGCCACTCCCTGTTATCATCTCTTTTGGCAGGTATCCATAACTCTGGCATCTCCAACATCTTGGGGTCTCCAAAGAAATCCATGCTTCACCTTCACAGCTTCACACAAAGGCCTGTCTGGGCCTCCATGCAGGAACATCTCTGACACACATACCTGGCCTCAGAAGCTTTCCTGAGCCAGGGAGGAAGATTCCACAATTCCTTTCTTGTATCCTTGACTCTAAAGTCAAAACCACCTGGCCTAAGCTGCCAAGTTCTGCTGCTTTCTGGCACCAGAACATGGTCCCTCCATTCAAATACATTTTCACCAGCTTTCTATTTTACATAGTTTCCCTCACTGTCTAAGCCTGGTTGTCCTGGAACTTTCTCTGTAGACCAGGCTAGCCTCAGACTCAGAGGTCCATAAGCCACTACCTCCCAAGATTAGAGGGGTGCATCACAACATCCAATCCTAAGCTTTTCTTTAGTTCTTTTTCACAAGTTGAAAACTGTGCTTGGAAGAGTCTTTCCTTGATGTCACCACTTCCTTAATTTCAATTATCATCATGCTTTTTTAAAAAAATCTTTTATTTCCTTGAGCACTGGACTTAGCTCCATTACACTTCTAGGTACCACTTTTCTCTGGATTGTACATATTATATTTTTCCTTGTTTAGCTTGCTCCTTTTCATTTCATTCTACGTAAGACTGGTCACTAGTAACCACAGGACACAGTCGATCCTAAGATGTTTTAAAATCTCCTCCGCCAATGCCATTAACTCAAAGTTAAATTTAGTTTCAGGCAGACTTTTCAGACAAGGGCAAAAAGTAGCCACATTCTTCACCAAAATATACAAGAATAACCTGTAGGCACATACTAATATTTCTCCCCTCTGAAACATCTTGAACTAGACTCCCACAATTCAAGACTTTCTCAGCACCAATGCCTTCCACGCTTCTATTAGTACGGCTTATTTAGCTCTTACTTAAAGTGTCCAAAGTCCCAAAGTGTCCCATATTTCTCCCCCCCCAAAAAAAAGAATCATCAGGTCTATCATAGCAATATGCAAGTCCCAGGTTATAGTCTTCTGTGTTACTGAATGTTTTATTGCTGTGAAGAGACACCGTGATCACAGCAACTTTCATAAAGAAAAAAATTAAATTGTGGCTGGTTTACAGTTTCAGAGGCTTAGTCCATGATCATCATGGTGGGGAGCATAGTGACACGATAGTTGAGAGTTCTACCTCAAGAGCAGCAGAAAAACAGGAGAGAGAGAGAGAGAGAGAGAGAGAGAGAGAGAGAGAGAGAGAGAGAGAGAGAGAGAGAGAGAGAGAGAGAGAGAGAGAGAGAGGCTAGTCTTGGTTTGAGCACTGCAACCTCAAAGTCCATCTGTAGCAATACACTTCCCTTCCACAAGGCGACACCGCCTAATCCCTGTCAAGTAGTGCCACTCCCTAATGACCAATAATTAAAAAATATCAGCCTATGGGGGGGCATTCCTATTCAAATCATCACAATCTCTGACTTCAGCTGATCGTTTCCCAACATAAGAACATTTCAAAAAATGAAAAATATATTTATCATTTATAGAAGTTCAGTTTTTAAGCACTCTACCACTGAGCCTATAGCCCCAAATCTAGCCACATGTGTGTGTTAACAGAAAAGGGGAGTTTTCCAGAGCAGAACTTAGGAAAGAAGAGAGGGTTTAGCCAGTGGGGTAGGGAACGACCTGAGAGGGCTTACTAGAAATCAAAACACATTGCAATTAGCAGAGACTCCATATAACACTGGCCAAACAGGAAGGGCTTCCCACCCCTTCAATGGTCTATGCATAAGGCTCAGACCAGCAATTCTTCTAAACTCCAAGAGATCACATAAGGACCTGGGCTTACGTTATCTTTGAATTCCAAGTACTTTGGAATTTCAAGTACTTAAAGGCTAATAACCCTTTAAGTCTTACTATTAGTGACTATAATCCCATCTATCTCTGTAGAGTCTAAGTCTGTTCTGAGAAGCCCCCCCCCCCGGTAACATATTGGTTCTTATAAGATATCCAATAGATAATAGTTAAATTTACATGACTCTATCAAGCTCTACCACTGATCTGAACTGGCCATGTGTATGTCTAAATTGCTATACAAGAAAACTACTTCTTTATCTTTTGGTTACAACATAGGTAGAATTCCTAGAGTGGTTTATTTATACTAAAGTGATCTGCAAAGTTAAAAAATGAAGTAAAATAATTTCAAGTTTCATATAAAAGCTCTGTCTCCATTCCACTGGATGAACATCTGGAGGGAGCAGGTTGCAAGCTATTCCTAAGAAATCCCAATCATGCTGTGCTCAGAATGGCTTCCCACTTGGAAATGAAATATTTATTACTGCACGCTCACTAACCTAGGCTTCTATTTCCCCCAAACAAGACATCTTTTCTTCAACCTCATCTTCCATCAGCCCCTATGGACCTGTCCTGTTGAGTTAGTGACATTCTCTGACCACTAACATATAAATTGAGGTTTAGAAAGGAATAGCATTATGAGAGAAATATCTGCTGGATCTGGCACTTGGAAAATAATACTATGTAAGAAAGATAACAATAAACTTGTTCACTGGAGACCCCACCCTCAATACGTTCTATGGATTCTCTAAATATTTCATAAGGAGAGTCGTGTGTCTTCTTCCAAATAGCCAACTCAAAGGTATAGCATCCTATTTGAGGGCTAGATTTACTAATGAAAGCTTCTCTTACGGCGATACTGTAAAATTAATCTACCATGTTGCAAATATCAGTAGCTATGAAGATAGAGTTTGAAACAAGAAATACACTTTAACCATCTCACTAACAGTACTCTGTTATAGGTTCTCAAATGAGTTAAAGCTAAGTACAAACAGAAACTCCTGCATTGATGCTTAGAACAGCTATGTTCATTATTGTTGAAACATGGACAAATGAGATGAGTTTCAGGGGTTAAGTGATACGCTATACAAATAGAAAGATAAATATTATTTGGTGATAAAAAGAAATGGCATATGGAGATGTAAAAAGACATTAGAAAACTTAAATACACATTATTAAGGAAACAAACCTATCAAAGGAGGTTCATACTGTGATTTTTGAACTATAGGCTGCCCTGACAGGGCTATAGGGACCATAAAGAGATGATTGTCACCAGAGCTTAGAGGGTGAGAGGGGTAAATGTACTCTAAAGGTAACTCTACATCATTATAGTCATATACTCATACCAGACACATATAGTGCACAGAATCAAGAGTGAACCATAGACTATAGGTGACAATGATTTGCCTATGTGGGTTCAAACTGCAACAAATGTGCCACTCTGGTACTGATGCTGACAATGGAAAGGATGCTGCAGCATCTAGGTGGACTCTGGGGGAACTCACAGTGCTTTCTGCTCACATTTTCTATGAACCTAAAACTGCTCTAAAAAACGAAGTCTGTTTAAAAGAGCAGTCAGAGGTGGGTGTTAGCTTTCAAGAAGTGAATATTAATATCTGCAGTGTAATTCAAATTCCATCAGAAAGGCACAACTCTTAAACCCACTTGTGGAATTTTCTATTTCTAAATTCATGAGTCTTGATATCGTGTTGATAATACACTACAAGAATATTGATAAAAAATATAAAGGGGCACTGAGTTCTTTTGAAAGCAAAGAAACTTCCACATCCTTCTTTCTTTGGGACCACAGGCATATGCCTCAGACATTCCAAGCCTGAAGTGTTAAATAATCATCACCATCTGGATGAGACATTCACTCTTAAATAATCCAGAGGAGATTTCTCTAGACGTAGAGATATGCTGACTTATGGCACCTAATAGAATTGGTTATTTCACTCCAAACTCCAAAACAATTTTTAAGCAGACATTATCATTCCCACTTTATTAGGATTTTGTATGAGGTGGGGTCAGGTTTCTATCATGCAAGCAATGTCTCATTCTTCATGCATGCAAACTCCCTGGCTGTGAAAGTGAACAGCAGCTTTCTACAGCTCATATGCTCAAAGTTACAGAAGAAAATTTAGAAGCTGGCATTCCAGTAAGAACAAGTACTATAGACACATCGTTACAAGAAAAGACGGCCAAGTGGGGCAGTGGTGGTGGTGCATGTCTTTAAGCCCAGGACTCAGGAGGCAGAGGCAGTTGGATCTCTGTGAGGTCAAGGTCAGCCTTGTCAGGACAGGCTCCAAACCTACTCAGAGAAACTCTGTCTCAAAAAAAAAAAAAAAGAAAGAAAAAACAAAAAAACAAACAAACAAAACACACACACACACACACACACACACACACACACACACACACACAAACAACCAATTAATCCTCAAAGAAGGAGGAGGCATTGCAAGTCTGGGAGAACTGGGAACTGGGAAATGGAGTGGTATTTCTCACCAAGAAGCTAAAAGTTGAAGGAGGTTAAGAAAGAGTTGGATGGGGATGTTAAAAAAAAAAAAGAAGAAGAAGATGAAGATGAGAACAAGATGGACCCAAACTGTAGGCTATCAACAACCATGGGCCATTTTTTAAATATAGATCTGTGTCTCTACCCATCTACGCATTCATCTAAACTGACTTTCATATCTACACCTACATCCTTCTGTCCATATCATCTATTTCTAGACCTGTAATATATACTTTAAAATCCCAGTCCTAGCATGAAGCTGGCCCTTGATCTCATCATTCAGTGTACCAGTATAAGGATGGGTAGAGTTGAAGCAGTAACCCTTGAAGCTTGCCTCTGAGTCTGTGAGCCTGAAATATCGGTGCTGTCCTAACCTTAGAACCAGGCTGCTTTCACAATGGCTGTTATCACAAAGTAGGAAGCTGACATAATCATTATTTCTAGTAACTTTGAAGAATCTGAAGCAAATCCATTCCCCCCCCCTTTTATTTCTTTTCCTCCATTGTATACATATTTCTGTCTCCATCCTGTTCTCACTGGCTGTAAATGCCTAGGGTTACTGTTGTTCTCAAGCCCAGATACCAAATAGACTCACCAATTGTATAACTAAAAACACAAACAACAAACAAACAAACAAACACACACAAACGATGGTTTAAATTTGAATAAGAATTATCCCTAAAGCTCATATATCTGAATGTTCTTTGGATGCGGCTATTTGGAAGTATGGTCTCATCAGAGGAGGTGCACCTTGGGGAGTTCAAAAATCCTACTCAATTCCCAGCTAGCTAGCTCTCTGTCCCCCCGTCCCTCCGTCCCTCCCTCTCCCCTCTTTTCCCTCAGCCTCATGCTCCTAGATTACTCTCAACTACTGCTCCACGACATGGCTGCCTGCCTGTTGTCATGCTCTCTCCCATGACAGTCCTGGATTCACTCTCTAAAACTGTAAAGTACAAAGTTGGTTTGTTTCATAAAGTTGCCTTGGTCATGGTGTGTCTTCACAGTAACAGAAAAGTAACTAAGAGAGTTCAACTTCATAAACCAATGGTAATCAAGGATGGAGAACTTGTAGTATTTCCCAGGTGACTGTAATGCATAGTAAGTGTCACAGTCACTGAGGGATAACATCCTTTGCTCTGAGCTGCCTTGATGAAATGAAAAAGGGAGGGTATTTCTGTTTGAATGGGTGTTACATGAATTCTATTTAGTATTATAATAAAACCCAGAGCCAGATATGGGGAAAAGCAGAAATATCAGAGAGACAGAGAACAAACAACAGGCAATTCTTACTCAGCCAACTCCTCAGGTAGAATGGGGTAAGTGCTATCTCAAGAGTCCCCAGACTGACTGGGTGTGCCTTATCTTTCTTTCATTACCCAGCTATTCAATTCCTGGATCAACTTTCTTAGTGCTATAATTAAAGGTGGATGCCACCATGACCTGGTTCTATTTGGCCTTGAACTCACAGAGATGCAGAGGATATTTGCTTGATGTATTTTTTTTTATTAAAAATACAATATATCACCACAATGGAGTTCCATATATGTACTACCTTTCTTCTGAGATCATTTTTCTATCAATAGAATATTTTTAAAGTGTTTTGAAGACTCTGACTTCTTGATAATAGCACAAATAAAAGCATCTGGCAGTATCAAAGCACTAAAGGTTTTAAACAAAATTGGCTCATTTTCTTTATATGCTATTTTTAAATATTAATTTATTACCATCTTCTCTAAGAGAACCAGCTAGAAGGGGAACACTTTTAAGTCACTTACTGCCAATGCTAATAATGCCATTCTAAATAATTCACATATACAATTAGAAGTTTCCACAAAGAAAAATAAAATATCTGAAATTCATAAGAATAGCTTCCAAACAGTAAACCTCTAAGAAAATTTCATTTTATAAAAGGTCATGTCTGTATTTGGAGAATAACTGCCAGTATTGAAAGGCCAAAAGATCCTGAGAACTGTTCTTTCTTAAGTGACATAATAAAAATTCTGAAATCACTTCCAGCCCCTAGAAACATGATCTTGTCAAGGATAAAAGTCATTAATTCTTGGAAGTAGGTGTTACCAAGGATAGTGTATGACTATAATATTTGCTAACTGAATAAAAGTATAATACTGAATTTAATTATCTAGTGGAACAAGCCATGGTTGTTTCCTTAGACACAGCCCAAGCTACTCTTTTTCTTGGGCATTCTGCCAGTCATGGCTGGAGACCAATGATTGTGATGATGTGTGACTTTCAGTATTTTTCATGTGCAGTAGCCTTTCTATATCCATGGTATAGCATTGGCCTGAAACTTGCAGAAGGTATTTAGCTGAGCTTTCCAAAGTCTCTATTTTCATTTTTATATCAGTGTATCGCTATTCATCTTTGAAAACAAATCAGAGTTTCATCTTGTAGATAAAGCTCTTAAAAGTTCAATTATTAGATTGACTTGGTAGGTTTATAAGACTCCGTAAGTGTTACTCCATCAATAATTCCCATGTATTTTCCTGTGTTCTTCACTCTTAAATACAACATCCCCACCAGGTACTCATGTCAGGATTGTATAAGAAACCACTTTGTCCTAACAAAGAATATAAAGTGGATATATTGGGATGCCAATCACTCATCCTTAATCTCCAAAATCAGTGCGGGCACAGGGAAAACCAAAGCCCTCAAGATAGGGGTTCAGAGAGCCCTGGATCACTGGAGCAGAGACCTTGATTGTTATTTATAGCTAGGAAGACATGGGCTTCAATTGTTAAATTCTGGAAGCTCAATTCAGGCAACTATGAGATCAGAAAACTCTAGACAGACTAGCTCATGGAAACCCTCACAAGTTTGAGAGATCGACCTCTACTAACTTAAGCAAGTTCCCACCGGAAACACAGGAAATACCAAACATAAATTTCTTTGTGCTTATTTGTGTGTGTGTGTGTGTGTGTGTGTGTGTGTGTGTGTGAGAGAGAGAGAGAGAGAGAGAGAGAGAGAGAGAGAGAGAGAGAGAGAGAGAAGAGGGGGGCAGAGACAGAGACAGGGAGGGAAATACCTCAATAGGATCTTTTCTCAGAAGCCGGTTGGCCAGAATGCCCCTGCTCAGTTATTATCATTTTAGTGGGAAGAGAAATATCCAACCCCAGGAACTGCAATCCTTCTACGTAGACAGAGAGAAATGACAAGCTCTAATTCATTCTTACTACATTCCTCATCCAAGGAGAGAAAGAAGCATCTGCAAAGTATGTGTGGCTTCGAAGGTTGTCCACTAAAAGCTGTGACTTAACAACAAGACTGTATCCACTCTCCTTATTCACATGCCTAATCTTCACACTGCTAAAGGTTGACTTCCAGACATTCCGTTAACCTAATGCATCCTATCTGGGTATAGAACATTCTACAATGCAGACTAAAAGACAAACAGAAATCAAACCATAATTTGAAGATTAAGAAAAAGCATAGAGCAGAGATGTTGGGATTTTTCAGACCAGGAATTTTAAAATGACTAAATAGACTGATCGTGCTCCTGGGTAATGTAAATAGAATAACAGGGCAGGTAGAAGCTGCCAGATCCTAAGAAACAGTTAAAGAAAAATATTAATGACAAAGAATATTATTACAAAATAAACATTGCACTTGGTGGATACAATATGGTTCTCCAAAGCTGAGAAAAGCAAAGATATATTGGCTAGTTTTGTTAACTTGATGTAAACTGAGCCACGCAAGAAGAGGGAATCTCCACTGAGGATTGCCTCCATAGGCTATGTGGATTCTGAGAAAAATGTTTTGAAGCTTGTCTTTATAGATAAAAATTTCACCCAATATGTAAGCTAGGTAATAATGAGCCCTTAGACCATTTATACCCATGTTCTCATTCTGCTTACATATGTACATTTAGTTTGTTCAAAATTAGCCTACTTCTATGAAAAATACTGTAATCAACCTTACTCTATTTTAGATTTCCAATGTAATTAATCCCTACAAGCACAACCAGATGAATAATTTCAATGATAGCACATTCTCTAGTTTTTCTTTGTGACCCATCCCTTGTCATGACTGAGAATAATGTATATGTGTGTCGGGGGCGGGGGGATGTGGTGACCAGGTCTAAGACCATGTGCTGAAAACAGGAGCTAAAGGCAACAATTCCCCAACACAAAATAAGACATGGGGGTACAGAGTAGTAATATCTCATTGTGGCTTTTTGATCTGTTCCGAATCAGTGAGAGTAGAAAATGTGCTCTCCCTTATGAGACTCCTATAGAAAATTAACACAAATGTTTTTCATTCCTGCTTTAGTGCATTTGCTGTGCTATTCATCATGTAAAGAGCATGACCTTTGTTCAGAACTATTTCTGCTGCTTCTTAGATTCAGCTCTCTTTAACCACAGTGTTCTCTTTATTAGATTAGAACGGAGAGACCAACACTCTTCCGAATAAATCAGACTCACTTTTTGGTAAAGGACACCAAGAACTGGTCTTTCTTCTTCTATGCAGCAACAGCAGAAGATTGGCCTGTGAGCATGCCTCAGGGATGTTTTCTTGATTAATGATTAACATAGGAGGACTCGGTTTACTATGGGAAGTGCCACCTCTGAGCAGGTGGTTCCAGGCGATATAAGAAAGCAGGCTGAGCAAGCTATAGAGAGCAAGTCGGTAAGCAGCACTCTTGCATGGTCTCTGCCGCAGCTCCCGAGTTGATCTCCCACCCGAACATCCCTCAGTAATGGACTGTGGCATGAAGCAAAAGCCAAATAAACCCCTCCTTCCCAAGTTGGTTTTCATTGGTGCTTTATCACAGCAACAGAAAACAGACTAGAATAAACAGTGACTGAAGAAACAGAATAGACATGGCTAGGATTGGATTGCAGCACTGAAGATGTGCCCTGTGTGATTAAAAAATGATTGGGAGGAAAGTAAGGGAAGATGCATTTGACACAAAAACCACTGATCGCTTCTGCAACTTCATACAAGAAACCAAACTACAGGTCCAGAAGGTGGAGAACAAGCAGGATTAAAATGAACCCAGAAACAAGAAGAGAGTAAGAAAGATGTTTGAAGTGTTGGGAAAAGTACAACAGCCACCAGGATAGTGGCCCGCAATCCAGTACCCTGTGAAGTATTTCTTCCAAAGTACAAGAGAAACAAAGATGTCTCAGACAAAAAACGAGAGTGGCCAGTGGCCTTACCCAGAAAGAAATATTGAGTGCTTTCGGCAGGTTAACATTTTTCACGTCTATGTTGTAGAATTCATGGGGTGTTCCTGTTAGAAGTACACGAGCTGGCTTTTTGGAGCCCATTACCTATGGTGCACAGCCTTGATGCAGGGGTGAGGGACTTAGACCTGCCTCCAGGTTTTTCTGACTCCTCATGGGAGGCCTTACCCTTTTGGAGGAAGATATGGGGGGGGGGGTGTCATGAGAAAAGGCTGGGGGGGGTATCGGGAGGAGGGATTATTTATCTTCTATTTAACTTTTTCCTTTTGACGTGAGGATCCAGGAAGAGCTTTGTTCAGACCTAAAAGCTGCTTTACTTGAGGTTGCAGGGAAGAACATGTAAAACAAGCTTGATGGAAGAGAATGTTCAGGCTTCATTGACTAAACATCTCTTGGCTTTTCTGTGAAGAGCTTGATGCCTGGTGATTTCATGTTTACAGTAGAAGATAAGATGTGCTTTCTTGGCCCTTCCCCAGCCATAATGCAATGGGTATACCAATGTCTATGCTCTGCCTCCACGTGGTAAAGGCACGCAGGGCCTGGGAACTTGCTTCTGTTTCCCATGACACTAAGAAAGATTCATCCCAAAAGACAGCCAAGGCTGCATGAAATCTGAGAGCACAGACAGACTGGCATTAATCCCTCTTGTATCCCGTGTATCTATGGAGAATTATCCCACAAAGCTGAATGCTGCTGAACACAGTCCAAGAGAGCTTTATCCAAGGAAAATGATGGCGTTCTTTTCTATTTGCCTCTGAGAGAGATGGTTAGGATGGTATATACTCCATCGTCATGCTAGAGAATGTTGCCAAATCAATAGGATCCATTGATCTCCGGTAAATCAGAACCCTGATACTAGAGAGAAGGAACACTCCACTGGGCCAGGCCAGACCCTGAGTGATTTCTCATGGACTTAGATGTCTGAATTAGATTGCAGCATCTTCATTAACTCCCAAGGCTTCTGGTCTCACATAACTAAGGACTGGGGGAAAAAAGATGGAGTATCTATAATTTTTGCTTGTCCATTTGTTTGGTTTTGATTTTTACACATGTATTTGTCTCTGAGGATTTGAATGTGTATGGGAGAGGGAGGAGGTTGTTCCATGATGCATCACTGTGACTAGATGAGAGTAACAAAGTCCTACTTACTGGACCCCTGGCTTAGAGAGAGTTCTATAGGCACTGTAGGTTTCTATAGATAGGTAGAGTGAGTCTTAAATCTGCAGCTGCCACTATGGTACATCCTTCATAATTTCTACTGCCCTGTTTCTGGGAACAGACCTTGTTATCTTGTTTTCTTGTGAAATACAGAATTTAAAAAATCCCAGTCTTAGCCTCTGAGCTGCCATGATCTGTTTCCATGCCATTGTGAGACATGCTTCTCAACTGCTGCTGCCCCGTTTCTGAGGACAGGTTTTGAGATCTTGTTTTTCCACAAAATATGGAATAAAAAATGCTCCCAATCTTAGCTGCTGGGTTACCATGGTCTGGGTTTTCATCAAGGAATAAATGGGGCAGATCACTAATAGGCAGTACCTATCAACTGGATCATCATTGAAAAGAAACCTTGCAGACCAAATGATCGATACCTTTAGC